>CM076582.1:1151367212-1151685011 GCA_034641835.2 Pinus albicaulis | reverse complement strand
ATAATTATCTAACACCCTAATCAGCCTCTATTGGCTCTTGTGCATATCTGTGTGTTTCTCTACGCAGTCCCAACTCTAGATTGCGTAAGTTTGCATAGGGACTATGTGGGTTCTCTGCGCTGCAGCCTCAAGCTGCCTCAAGTGGCCCACTGTTGCCATCTATCCCTAATCTCGATCACTAATGACTCCCTCCTCCTTCTGATTCTGCAAACCCTTCGCCCTACAACTCTCTTAGTGAAATCGAATTCTATTACTTCAGAATCGATCTCCTTCGGGTACTAAGTGTATGCCCAGCTTATTTTCCAAATGACCCTCAAGCCTTCTTTTATAAGCTTCTCATTAGAGAACCAACGACCCATATTAGAAGATTAATGAATGGCTAAGATTAAAACCTGGCTTGATCCATGTTTTATAGAAGATTCACACTCAGACTTATTAATACCCTTTAATTATTTCATTTCCCTAAGTTTAGACTTAGGGTCTTCATTAAAATAATTAATTATTTTAATAAGTCATGAACCAAGTGGAATTTCCACAAATGGTTTCTGGGTTCTTTGGAATGTTGCTGTCCAAGCCTCCCTGCAAAGTTTGAGACTTGGAACACTTCCGGATGCTACAAAAATCAACAATTTGTAGTTAGGTTGAAAATAACGTTAGGTGTTTAGGTATTTAGAGATAATTATAAATCGAGTAAAGATAATGTATAGCCTTACTAAAAATATCTTTGGAATTATAGCTAAATAATATATTATTCATCTGAGAAATATTTATTTTTTAATTTGGCCCATATTTGAAGAGAAGTAATGTGGTAATTTGGAACATTAGGCTAAGCATATTCATCACACCTTTAGGTATTTTAGAGAGTCACAATCATTTGACCATTGACAGGGAAATTCAAGTGAGTGTTTGAGTAAATGGTCCACTTGGCATTTGATTGATGTGTAAAATAAAAAGAGTAGAATTTACTAAGTTCATTATTCACCCTCAACAATCTAATTCAACCTCATATTTCTCACTTTAAAGTTGTTGGTTATTTCTTGGTTTTATATAAAACGACTTTAGGGGTTGATTTTCATATAAAAATGTGCGACCTGCATTGTGTATAGAAATATTTTGGTTTCTTATACTTATATGTACATTGAGATATGATCACGTGTGCTTAAGCATTGTAATGTTATCCTTAAACACCATCTCCTCTTGGAATAATTAGCTCTTTAATCTACCCAATACTTACTTTTCCAATATGGTATTAGAGCTATTGGTTTGAGATTTAGATTGTTATCTACAAATATCTTGAATATTGTTCATTGTATGTGCTCTCAATGAGTCAAATTCGGTAGTTAACTTATCATTTTGACTTGCAAACTAAATCTAGGATTATATTTGTAGAATTACATCAGTGGTCAAAGAAAGAGACTCTGGTTTTGAATGGCCACAATTATCAAATATGGTTTCAATATATGGAAACAATTTTGAAGAGTTAAGCACTTTGGTAGTTTACAATAACTACAATTTAAGATCTAAATGATCATTATCAAAAAATTAGCATTGACGAGAAGGACAAGGCTATAGAAGTCACAATGATTTATATTTATATGATATTCACTTTCATACAAGAAATATCGATGGATCCAGGTGGATATTGGTGGCCACCCACCTATTCCACCTAGACCTCTAGTCGGTTTCATCAGTTTCCTTCTTTATAGCAACATTTACTGTTTTTAGCAATTTTTCGGGTCATGAACTTCCGAAGCAGTTTTTGTATGTTTTAATCCTATACAGATCTGCAAACGAATCTTAAAAACAAAAAATAAAGAATAGTGAGAGCATAAAACATAAAATAGATAAACACAGAGATTTTCCCCTGGATCCCAAATCGAGACGACCAACTTGATTTTTCATTATATTCCTTTCAGTGTTACAACACATATATATACATGCCGAAGCATACATAAACCCCAATCCATTAACCCTAGATTAGAACATAACCGTAGTTCCCTTGACTAGATCTACAAAATACTAGGGGCTGAAAACCATCGTACCCCAAAACCATGTGCAAACCCATGCATAATGCCATGGGCGGGTCTGCCCACCGGAAAATAAGGACCAAAAAGTTTTTCCCGGGGCACTGCCGCCCCCCCTGTGACCCCCCTGCTGCGCTCGGCGCAACTTACAGGGAGGGCTATCGCCCCCCCATGACCCCCCCGCACGTGACTAGTCGTGGAAAGAATATAACACATACCCAACAGTTTTGACCCCCTAAAAAATGTTTTATTGAGGTCCGCAACAAGCCCATAGCACAGTCAAGGGCCTATAGAAAACCTTGTAGTACTTGGAGATATCTTTCAAACAAGGTATTGTGCGTGCCAAACAGAGATAATATGATCAACTTATGAGCTCGGGAAGTTGGATGCCCAACTAACCCCAACAAGGCCCACAAACTCTTGGTGTTCCATCTCCCAGGGTTATGGTTTTTGTTCTTTAGGTTTTTCCCTTGTTGTTCAATAATAAAAAGGCCCTTGAGCCTCGTTGTAACACAGTTTAGAGGCTTGTAGCTGCCACATCTCTTCTCAGAGATAAGCTACCATCGCCCGAGCTAGTTTATTTCCATTCTGTATGTAAGTATATTTTATTTTTTTGATATTAATGAAATGAAGTTTTATTTATGCTTCATATTTGTGTTTATGTTTATATCTGTATTCTATTGTGTTCCTGCATAATTCTAGATCATCAACTACTCAAAATTTTCCTTGAAGAAGGTGAAAATTTTATTTGTTAAACCAATAAAAGCTAGATTATGTAGATTGTGAATGGGTCGATCTTTCTAGATCTTCTCTCCTTTGAAAGAATTGAAGATTATCTGGCTAGTGTAAAGGAAATTTAATTCAAATTAGGTGAATGTGGAAATGATTTTCTAACTCATGAATTAATTCTAATGAATAAGAAGACACCTTATGGTGCATTGTGCTTGGTCTTCCATGCTAGTTAGACTTGTAGAAATGATGACATTAATGACTATTTTTTTATATTTCTATGGTCTGTTCAGGGCACATCAAAAATTACTTGGTGAATGGAAACTTGAGGTCAAGTAGCAAAGACATTTGACAAAGGATAAGGATGAATATAATTATAGAGAAAAAGGTTAATAATGTAGTTGAAAGAGAGTTGGAAAAAATATTCTAATCAAAGTTTGGCTAAGAAAGGTAGGAAGAAAAAACTTGCCATTATTTTAGGAAATCGAAACATATGGAGAAGGCTTGCTAGCAAAAATCAATGACCCAAATGAGAAAGTAAATAATATTGAAGGATATGTGCCTATTCGAAGAACATTCAACTTATAGCATTGCACTTTAGAAGGTAAGGAAAATAGGTATACGTTTTCCATTAGTGCTTCAAAGTTCTTACAAGTTCACACTTCTTAGAGTAAGTGGATAGTCAATTCTAGTTGTAGTCAACATATGAATACATATTTTTATATCTTTTCTTCATTAAGTGAAGCTACAAAAAAATAAGGCTTTATAGTACATGATTATGCACTAACTATTGCTAGTTGTGGCGAGATTCACTGTTAGAATGGTGTGAACACTGATGTGTATCATGTGTTTAGTTTGAGTACCAATTTTTTAGCCAAAAGGTAGAGTTTAGGCCAAATCAATTTGTTGTGAAGGATGTGCACTGTACTTTTTCCTTTTTTTCCAAGGTATTTATTGACCCAAATGTTCGACCATATAAGTTCTATTGCTTTTCCAAGAAATATCCAATAATTATTGCAGTCATAGCATATAATGATGATTGAAGTAGAATTTGGCATGAATGCCATGAATAATATTTGAATTTTTGAAGCTTAAAATTAATGGTGAAATGTGATATCGTTACTTGACTATCTAAGGTTGTCACCCCTAATGGACCATCTGAAGAGTGTACACTTAGAATTCATCACCATGTTGCCTTTGATATAGGGAAGGCTTGGAGAGTTAAGGCCCAATTTAAACTTGTCCATAGTGACCTATGTACTGAACGAACCATCATTAGTCACTGTGACGTATGTTTTTATCTCCATTAATGACTTCTATAGGTATAGTTGGGTATATTTATTTGAGAATAAGAGTCATGTATTTGAAAAATTTAAGGTATTTAAGGCATAACATAGTTACCAATTTGAAGATAACCCTTCAGAGCTCTCATTTTTTAAGATGTAGCATTTAGTGGTTGTTTTTACCCCCATTCTGAAAAGTGGTACTGTTAGTAACATCCTTTTCTTTTAGTGTTGCAATTATGACCTTTTTGAACCATGGCCTTAAAATTGCCATAATATAGTTGAAAAAAGCCTTGAATCAACCCCTAAATAAAAAACCGACATTAATAATATGCCATTTTTCAGACTTTTGCATTTAATATTAAGACACATCACAACAAAATACACCATTTTTTATTTTCAAGATGAGAACTACATTTTATTTGAAACCCTCAACGAATGACATTGTTGCAACCAAAACCATAAAATTGACCTTTGAATTGATATCAGGTGCTCCTAGTTGCACCCTCGTTTTTTTAGGGATAAAATTACAAGTTTTTTGAAGTTATGGCCTTAACCATTCCTATTCTTGGAACCAAAATCTTAAGACCAAGCACTAAACTGAAAAGTGAGATTTTATTTTTTAATAATATAATTAGAAAATAAAAGAAGTAGAAGAAAAGGGAGTAGTCTAACCATTAAATGTTTTTGTCCTTTTTCATTGGAATTTAATGATATAATTTTTGGTGAGATCATGAATTTTAATTATTTAAACCAAGTTTTTGAGTGTATATATGGTTTCAACATCTTGAAAACCCCCCTAGGGCGCTTGATTTCTATAGATTACACATCTGAAACTGAAAATTCCAAAAAATCTTCGTCGTATTTTCGACAAAATTAATCTGAAAAAATGCCTAAAAAAAGACAAAAATGTCTAATAATTAGACTATGGAAAAAAGAAAACCAACTCTCATATATATATATATATATATATATATATATATATATATATATAATTAATTAATTAACCAATAATATTTTTAGAAAATTAATTAAAAAACGACGCATCAAAATTAATTTGAAAAAACTAATATAATATAATAATTTAAATGTTAACTCATAATTTTCTTTAAATTAAATAAAAAAATACATTAAAAACAAGTTTAAAATATGTAATATAATATAGTCCATGGGTGCTAAATAGATGGTGATTGGGTGCTCTCTTAAGACACTCCTTGATGTGTAGTCATTGGTTCAATTCTCTCCCTTGATCAAGATGATATATTGGAAATGATGAAGATATAGTCCCACCAAACTTAAAATAAAATATATAATATATGTTAATTTTAAAATCTTAAATACCAATTTTATAAAAATGTACCTATTCACTTTTTTTTATTAATTTCAACTTATAACTTTTAAAAGTGAAAATAACATATTTTAACTATTACATTAACTCAAATTATACATTTTAAAAGTAAACAATTAAAAAACTATAAACATTTAAAACCATTTTAAAAAATAATTTAATTTAAAACAATTTATATAAAAATTAAAAAATTAAAAAATCCTGAATACTATTATAAAACTTGAAATAAATAATTTAATTTAAAACCATTTATATAAAAATTAAAAAATCCGGAATATTATTATAAAACTTGAAAGAAAAAAATTAATTTAATTTAAAACAATTTACATAAAAATAAAAAAATCCTGAATATTATTATAAAACTGGAAAGAAAAATACCTCCAATAACACAATATCGCTGGCAGTTGACCACTACTAATAGACAAATCAAAGCTTAGAAATGGATGTTAAAATTATATAAAAATCTAAAAAGAAAAGAAAAAAATTGAATTATAATATGTTGGGAATCTTTAGATTTGGTGGACAATCGTTTTAAATGATATGTAGGAAATTGCAATACGAAATATACAACTTTATTGTTTAGACTTCTTAATTATTGAGTAAGATGATGAAATTTTTAATAATATTTGTTAGGTGAGTACTACAATTTTGAGAAGAATAAAATGTATAAATTATCAAATTTATTTTCAATGATTTGGAATGACGTATGGATAAAAAAATAAAAAATTAGTAAAATTAAAAATGCCACGGCATTAACATGTGTGCCAAAAAAGACCGTGGAAAATTTAATAACTCCACACAAGTCATCGCACACGATTCTAAACCTTTGAATTGCGGTGAGAAATGTAATGTAGATTGCCACGTTACATTTATAGCCCTTTATTTTAGGACTCTTCATAGGTGGCCATTAATTATAAATGAAGCGTGGGATTCACGTCTTTCACATATTTTTAAAAAATTTTGGTTTAATTTTTAATTCCGTGTATATATGAATTGTTTATATGTGTTTTTTTTTAATATTTTTTGTTTTTTTTGTTTTTATTTATATATTTTAAAATATATATTCTTTTAATTATAATTTTAAAGTAAAATATATACACTTTCAATTATATTTTTAATAACTTAAATAGTATGTTTATATATATATATATATATATATATATATATATATATATATATATAATTTTAAATTTGAAAAAATGGTTTAATAGTGATTTTTTTAATTTAATTAATTAATTAATTATTTTTATTATTAATTTTTTTTAATGAAAGGATTGATTTCAATATTTTGGTTTTAAGGAGACTATTTTACAAGGTTACAATTTATAAAACTTATAATGTTATGGTTAGAAAAAAATTGGTGTTACAAGGAGTTCGTTTTTCATTTTGAATGTCAATTTTAAGATTTTGGTTGTAATGGTATTGATAGCCCAAAGGTTTTAAAGAAGTTGTAGTTTTCATATTGAAAATAAATATATGGTTTTTATTGGTGTTATTTTTCATTTTGGAGGTTGGTTTTAAAGTTTTTGTTAACAACTTTATGATGATGTTAAGGTTGTGATTGTCAAAAGTAGCAATTTTAACATTATCAAAAAATGTGCTAAAGGTATGAAATGAGAGTTGAATTTGGTATTTTTAGCACATAATTATGGTTTTCCAGGGCAAGAGTTTTCATTTTGAGGTTACAGTTCGAGAAATGTGGGAGAAAACCCTCTATTAGACATTTTCAATTTTTAGATGCAGAGCGTGGGCTCATGGTCCGAATAATGAAAAGGATGATATTGGAAGAAAATAGTGATATTGTATGATGATGATATACTTTAAAGAGTTGAAGGATTATAGGTTGTTTGACCTTGTCAAACAAGATATTTTATATAGGAGAGATGTTGTCTTTTATACAAATGACCTCAAGCGCTCTTCTATTAAAATGTTGTTCTAGCTTGTTGAGCTATGATACTTTGCAATTTTTGCAAAATTCTAGATCGATTAACTATGAGATAGGATAGTTAACTTCTTATTGAAAATGACTTATTTTTTACTTTCCCATCCACTGCGAATTTTGGAACCCTTGGTTAGTCTATTGATGATAATCTTGATACAAGATTCCTCGAAGAAAGGGGATTATCTTCCTAGATGGGGGACTAAGCCTAATTGAAGACATTGGAGTTGATGTAGGAGATATAAATGACTCAAGAAAGGCTATACGTCAATAATAGTTTTGTAATGTCGCTCTAATGGTGTATGTGCTAGAGGTATGTAATCTAGATACATATGCAAATTCACATGGTTGACCTGAATGGGAGAATTCTATGACTAATAAATGGTATTCCTTGATAAATAATGAAACACAGGAATCAATTCGTGAATCACATGTGTATTGAAGTGTAGATAGAGCTATAAGATCAATTTACATATGAAATTATTTTTGAAAGACATACGACTCATTTGGAAACAAAGGTTTTTTCTTAACAAGAAATCATCAACTACACTAAAACATTTTCCCTTATTGCAAAAATAAATTCTATTCAATTGATTCTTTCATTTTCTACTCATTTAGGATGGGGCGTACATTAGATGGGTGTCAAAAGTGTTCCTATGTGGTGATATAATTTAAGAGATTTATATAGAGGAACCCCTTAGATTATAAATGGATGAGGATCTTGTCTATTAACTGAAGTAATCCTTGTATGATTTGGAATAGACCCCTAGGATATGGGATGGAAAGATTGACCATTTTTCTCAATTTTTTATTCAAAGGCTACGAATATGATCACAACATCTATGCATTACATGTTAATGATTGCATTGTATGTGGATGACTTGGTCATTAGTGGAAGCAATCCTAATTAATTTGGGTTTGAAGAAAAAATTAGCAAATACACTTTACATGAATGACCTTGGCTTGTTACATTTCATTTTGGGTATCCAAGTGTTATAACTTATAAATGGATGATGGTATCTTTATTTGTGAACCAAAATATGTAATGAATCTTTTATAAAAGCTCATAATGGAATAATATAAACCATGCATTGTACCTTATTAGGTGAAAATGACACTATCCAAGGAGTGTGGTTCTCCCAAATTTGATACTTCACTTTATTACTAGCTTGTTGGTAGCCTCTATAATGAACTCAAAGTTAACTTGTTATTTCTTTTGTTATCGGTGCAATTTCCCAATTTATGTAGACTCTATAGAAAAGTCAATTGAAGATTGCAAAGATAATTGTTCATTATATCAAGGGAACTTATTATCTTGACATAAAGTATTGCAATGACAAAGTGAAAGATTTGGTTGATTACATTGACTCATATTGAGTTTGAGATGGCTATTAGAGGAAGTCTACATCTGACTATGCATTTCAACTTAGTTCTTGGTCTTGTAAAAAGTTGAAGGTGGTTTCACTTTCGACCATAAAGGTCAACTATCGTGGTATAGGGCATGATAACATAGAAGCCATATGGATTTGTCATTTCATATGAAAGGTTTGGCTTTCTAATGGAGACATTGACAATTGTAGTATATTGTGACAACTAAAGTGTGATAGAAGTTCTAGAGAATATTTTTACACACAATATATAAGTTCTAGAGAATATTTTTACACATAGTAAGATTAAGCATGTGGATCTTTATTCTTATTAATTAAGACCATTAGTACAAGAAAAGTTTTGAATCTTGTTTATTACAGGAAAAATCCTTAGGTTTCTAATATCTCTATGAAGATTTTATCAAAAAAGTAGTTTGTAAAACTTTGGGCTATGCTTGGGCTTTGGGATACCGTAATTATAGAGGGGTTTGTATGTAGTTTGAATTCTTCGTCTCTATAGAATTGTGTTGATGGAGGGATCTTGGAATAATATGCTAAGCATGTTCATCACACCTTTAGATATTCCAGAGACATATAGTTGAAAATAAACAATCAGTAGGTGGTTGATTAGGAATTTGACTAATTGGGCAATTAGAATAAAATATTTGATTTTTGTGTAGAACAAGGTAGAATTTAAGGAGTTCATTATACACCCCCAAAAATCTTATTGGACCTTGAAGATCTTGTTATCTTCAGTTCAAGGGAGATGGTTACATATTAGTGTTATATAAGATAAACTTAAGAGTCAACCTAAAGGGAACATGTGTGATGTGTTGTGTACACAAATATTTTTGTTTTTGATACTTCTATGTATGTCGAGTTATTCTCACTTGTGTATAAATGTTGTAATAGTGTCATTAGACACAAAATATTCTTGAAATACCTAACATTATGATTTATATAATTTTGTAGCTCTCCAACATAACTAATATTATATCTTCCTATACCTCTAATGCTAATAGATAATGTTTGAAAGACAAGCTTAATTGTGAAGTTGTTTTACTTTATAATCCTTTTTTCCCTAATAATGAGGAGGCTTGGAATATTTTTTATCATGATAGCGACATCTGTTGTTTCTTACATATTAAGAGAATTTGATGCCTAATTCTCCTAGCATAATATATATCAAACACAACGGTTATTCTAAATACCTTGTTATGTTGGATAACATGTTTAATACAAATAACTCTCTTAAAACCTTAAGTTGAAACAATGAATACTCTAAATGCAACATTGGATAGAATATCCAATTAGTATATGTACCAAGGACAATCCTAAAATTGTGCATTTGGGAGAAAATTACACTCATGAAGAAGAAAAAGTAAATTCCTGTTGATGCCTTAAAATTCGCTACAACAACATGTGGGGATGACCACCTGGTCCAGACCTTAAAGCAGTTCCTTTTCCATTTGGAATGGCGGTTCTGACTGGTTTAACTAAGTCCAATTACCTTCTCTCAATTTTCGATGGCTTAAAATATAAATTTTGTCTACCAATGAAGAAGATACATTAGATCATCCCTCTTGCTGATCAGGCAAGAAAGTGATCCTTAAGCTAATTTGGGGCTCAACCAAGCCACAACTAAAGTTTTTCTTCTTTGGGAAGATGACTTCTAGTAATGTAGAATTAAATCTAAATGCAAAATTATTCTAAAATGCAAGAAAAATGAAATTTATCCTAATCCTATCTCAATTAGTCAGATATAGATCTAACCCAATCGAGAGCAAGATATTTAAGATTGGGATTTAAATATGTTTGGCTTATAATGAATATCAAGTTAACGAAATAGTTCAATTAACAGACATTATGTATACCAAAACATATTGCATTTAGAGCTCTCTTAACTAAGATAATCAACCAACAACATTTAGGAAGCAGTTCACAAAAATGATATTGATTTTTAAATCAGTAATTCGAATAATTAAACAATAATATGAGGAAATAGTTCACAACGTATCACTCTTTGTTAAATCAATATTTAAAAGACAAATTTCCAAGTAAATAGTTACTCGGAAATCAGAATTCAACCCATAATAGCAGAGATAAATAATAACATATAATTGAGACAAATTACTCATATTGACAACAATGCAAAAATATGAATAAAATGACACATTCTTGCTATCATAAAATGAAATGAGTATTTAAAAAAATAGTATTATAAATACCAATTTATTGAATCTGTTTCTCTGGCCCTGGTCTCCAATAGTCCTTTACAATGCTTTGAACTTCTGCTTTTAAAACAAGAGCTGCAGTAGTACACGCTCTGTTCTCCATACATAATTAACATGCAAATGAAAAATCATCAATAATCCCTGCGATATGAGTTTTCTCTCCTCACCTTCTACGACTCTAAATCCTCTTTTTGGTAGCATAAAAAGTACTCGATTTTGAAAAGTGGTGATGCAGAATCACCCCCTTTTTTTTGTGCACATTTTTGACACTCTAATATTTTTATTTATGAAGTATGAATATTTGTTTTAAAATGTTACTGATTTTCATGCTAATTTTAAACGTATTGATGCGGCATCAACCTTTTTTTTTTTTAGAGTGGTGATTTTCATGTTAGTATTAAAACACAAAACTTAGATAAAATATATATATATATATATATATATATATATATATATATATATATATATATATATATATATATATATATATAAAATAAAAAAACCAATAAAAATGTATAAAAAAAACAAAATTAACTCGTAAAAATAAAAAAAAATAAAAAATAAAAAAAATGAAAAAAAATTATATCAAAAGAAATGACAAAATTTGAAAAAAAAAAACACATAATTTAAAGAAAAAAACAAAAATTAACCAAAAAAATTAAAAAAAAGAAAAAGAAAAAAGAAGAGAAAATTTAAAAATAATTTAAATTACAAAATTAAAATTTAGATTAAAAAAATAAAATACAAAAAAAGAAAAAATTAAATTTTAAATTTTAAATTAAAAAAATAATAATAAGAAGAAACAAAAACTTCAATCTTTAAAACTAACAAAAAAACAAATTTAAAAAAAAAAAAAAACAAAAAAAATTTAAAATTGAAAAAAAAAAAACAAAAAAAAAAAAACAAACAAACAAACTATCATTAAAAAACAAAAAAAATGAAAAAAACCACATGCAAATAATTAAAAAACAAATATCCATAAATTTACTCTTTTTTTAAAAAACGAAACAATTTATAAAATTTAAAAATGAAAAACTAAATAAACTAAAAGATTAAAAAAAAAAATTTAAAATAAATCAAAATTTAATAAATTTAATAAATAAATTTTAAATTTTAGAAAATAAATAATCTAAAATATTAAATTTAAAAACAAAATTTAAAAAATAAAAATAAAAAAAAATTAAATTTAAAATAAAAAATTTGAATTAAAAAAAAATAATTTAAAATTTTTTGAATTAAAAAAAAAAATATTAAAAATTAAAAAAAAATAAAAGAAAATTTGATTGTGGTGGCGCCGCCAATCTGCCTCCCGCCCAGGTGGCAGTGGAGGCCGACCGCTTGGCGGGCGGGGAGGCTGCATGCAACCCCCCAACCGCCCAGCAGCTGGCCTCCGCCGCCACCTGGGTAGGAGGCCGGATTGACGCCCAACGGCCGGCCTCCGCCGCCACCTAGGCGCGAGGCCGATTCCGAGAGTCGCCCCACCGCGGTGCAAGGCCGATTCCGGGAATCACCCTCCCACGGTGTGAGACTGATTTCGGGAATCGCCTACCTGCGGCGGGAGGCTGATTCTGGGAATCGCCCTCCCGCGACGCGAGTACGATTCCCGGAATCGGCCTCCCACCGCGGGAGGGCGATTCCCAGAATCGGCCTCGCGTAATCAGCCTCTTGCCGCAGGAGGGCGATTCTGGAGAATCGACGCGCGCGCGGAGGCAATTCCCGGGAATGAAGCCTCACCCGAGGTAGCGGCGGCCGTGAGCTGGCGCCACCACGATCCAAAAATTCTTTTTTTTTAATTTAAAATATATATATATATATATATATATATATATATATATATATATATATATATATATATATATATATATATATATATTTTTTTTTTAAATTCTTAATTTTTTTTTAAATTCAAAAAATTTAAATTTTTTTTTTTTAAATTTAATTTTTATATTTGAAATTTAATTTGTTTTGTTTTTTTAAAGTTTTTTTTTTTAAATTTTATTCATTTTTTTGTTTTATTCATTTTTTTTTTTTTTATAAATTTTGTTAATAATTTTTATTAAATTTTGTTTTGTTTTTTTAAATTTTAAATATATATATATATATATATATATATATATATATATATATATATATATATATTTTATTATTAAATTTTATGTTCAGTTTTTTCATTTAATTTTTTAAAATTTAATAAATTTTGTATTTTTTTTTTTAAATTTATTTGAATTTAATAATTTTTTTTTTAAATTTTTATTTTTTTATTATTATTTTTTTAATTACATAAAATTATTATATTTTTTTTATTTCAATTAAAATTTTGTATTTAAAATTAGATTTTTTTTTAATTGAACTTAATATTTTCAAATTAATTTGTTTTTTATTTAATATATATATTTATTTATTTATTTTTTTCAATTTTTCGTTTTTAATTGATTTTTAAAGTTTTTTTTAACTTTTTATTTATTTATTTTTTTTTCAAAATTTATTTGTTTATTAATTTATTATTAAAATTTAATATTTTTCTTTTTTAAATTTAATTTGTTATTTTAATATTAATATTTTTTTTTATAAATTTAATAAAATCTAATATATATATTTTTAATTTAAGTTCATATATATATATATATTATTTTTTATAATTTAAAATTAATTTATTTTTTAAAATTTATTTGTTTTTTAATATATATATATATTTTTAAATTTAATATTTTTATTGTATTTCATTTTTCATTTTTTTACTTTTAATTTAAATAATGTATTTTTATTTTAATTTTTTATTTTAAATTTTTAAATTTATTAAAATTTAATATATTTCTTTAAATTTAATTTTTATTTTAAAATTAATTTTTATTTATTTTTAGTTTAACAAGCATTTTCTTTTTCTTTTTTAAATTTAATTTCTATATTTTATTTTTTATAATTTCTTTCTTTTTTTAACTTGTTTTTTTTTTTTTTAATTTAATATTTTTATTTTGTTTTTATTTTTATTTTTTTATTTCTATATATTTTGAAATTTTAATCTTAAATTTATTTTTTATATTTTATTTTTTATTTTTTCTTAAATTTTAGGTTTTTGTTTTAATGTTTGAATTAAAATTTTTATTTTGTTTTTATTTTTATTTTTTTATTCCTATATATTTTTAAATTTTAAGCTTTAAAATGTTTTTATTTTTTAAATTTATTTTTTTCTTAAATTTTAGGTTTATTTTAATGTTTAATTTTAAAAATTAAAAAATGTTATTTCTATTTTTAAAAATGTCAAAAATATGACACAATTTTTTTTTATTGTTGACATCAAGCTAGTTTTGTTTTGAGGGTGTTTTTCAATCTTTTTCAGGAAACAATTTTGTTTTTTTAGCATAATTTTATAAAATGTTGAAATTTGACCTTAAAAAAAAACCAAGTGCATTCTGGAATACACTTTTTTTTGTTTTTGGGGTGTTTTTTCATGTTTTTTGAGTCTTTTTGGGCTAGAGTTCCCGTTTTGAGGTCAGGTTACCTATTTCATCAGTAACATTGTTAATTCAACATGCAAAGGAAAAATCCTCAATAATCCCCAGATCTGAGTTTTCTCTCCTCTACCCTACAACTCTAAATCCTCTTTACAATAGTGTCTTCAAGAATTCAAGAACTGCAGAGAAGAGGAGCCCCTAATACTTTCTACAATCTGCTATTTATAATATTTTCAAAAGAAATCCTCAATAGAAAGTTGTTGAAGAGTGGTTCTGCTCAATCAATTTTCATTGGCTCAGAATCATATCCTTCAATTGTTGGAGCATTCTCATTGATTGAGATCTTCTTCTTCCTGTTAGTCCCCTAAATTGCAATCTTTTTGAATATTATTCCCTTCCCAAATCGTAATCATTTACCCTATTTTACCTATCTTATGCGCCCTCATCCTGCACTAGTGCGAGAACGATGACACGTTTTGCATAAACTTCATATTTTACATTTTTAACTCATCTTAGCAATTATTAACTACCTATTACGTGATTTCTTACTTAGAATTACTTTCATAACTTATTGTTACCTCCTATGCTATTTAATAGATGATCACTTATCTTGATTGCTAATTTTTAGCGCAGAACAAATCTCGCACCAGCACCAGCGCCGTGAATACTGGCAACGAATCCAGATCACTTGGGTTGCCGCCTGTTTTGTATACGATCAATGAGGATATATCCGAAGGCAGCCGAGTCCCAGCTATGACAGCAGGTAAATCGAGAATAGCTGAGATCAGACTTAAGAGAGACGAACAACTAGAGATAGCCGCGACCTATTTTGTTAAAAGCGATTTAATTTTGAAGGCCGAAAGCTTATTCTGCAATCGGTTATGTAATTTGTTATAACGATTTCTGCAATTATCTATGTAATGGTAAACGATCCTTTTGGCCCGTGGCCAAAAGGATCTATATAAGCAGAAATGTAAATAGGACAAACATTTCAATGTTTTTAAGAATCGAATAGATCAGAGAATAGAACCAAGAGGTGGTAATAGGACTGTCTTGTGTTATCGCCCAAATCTGGGCTGGATATGTAATCGCGCATGTAATTTCTTTAAGAATCTAATAAGAAGAGCTTCGCCTCATGTTCTGTGCATTTTATCCTTTGGCTTCAATAGTTGATGAGTTAATTCTGAGTAGCGTTTTCGTTTGGAAAGGAAACGTGCTGGTTGGCTAAGGGCCCAGCCAATCCAGCACGTTCTCCCTCCTTATTGTTCTTGTAATTTATGTTTTAAACTATCAAGTGTGATTTAATTTGCAGTATTTGAATTTTTGTTTGAGTGGAAGAAGATCTGCTACGTGAAGTAGTCAAGTTTCTTTTTGCACGGTTGATTTCTTTCCCTTGCCTGGTTCAAGCAGGAGGAGTTACCTACCCCAGTGCATGTTGGTGTGCTATTCATTTTCTGCACGATCTGGTTTATTTCATTTGCCTGGTTCGTTCCTGCACCAGTGCATTTTGGTGTGCTATTTATTTTCTGCACATTGGTTTGGTTTCTCCCTGGTGCAAGCAAGAGAACTGTTCTCGCACCAGCGCTAGATAATATGATGTAGCAAGCCTTTTTAGCTTACTTCTAACAACTTTCTTGCTTTCAGTCATATCTTAATTAAAAGAGTCTGCTTTCTTATTTTCTACAGATATTCATCTTTAATGATATATGATTTGGTTTTATCACACTGCAGTAATGAATCATTGATTTCAAGGATCAAAAGTTAAAGTGCAAGAAGCTCAGATCGAGTACAAGAACCAATTTCTTGGTATTGGATCTGAGTGCTACGGACTTGAGAAAGTTCAAAGCCCTTGCACGAAGAAAAGAATTTTTAGTAAAGACATTACTTTACACTTTCTGCATAAATCGTTGTTCCTGCACTAGTGCAAGATCGATTTTTGCAAGAAGGATATCTTTACATATGCAGGATTGAAGGGGCCCATTTGTTGAAAAATGCTAAGGTGTCTTTGCTGAAGGAAACACATTCTCATTTGCTAATCAATATTTATTAGAGTGATTGCTCCTCTTTATTTCTGAATTTATTTTGCAAGTACATTTATTCTTGTTCTAGCCTCATATTGTTTTGATGGTTTGAGTTTCCTCTTTCTTCTCTAAAGTTTGATTCTCCAATTCTTCTTTTCAAAAGTAGGAATTTATATTAGAAATATTCATACCATCTCTGGCATTGCCTGTGCTTCATCTCTAAGTTTACGAATCCCTCAAGTTGACAATTAAGTGTTGAGGATCTTTACTTAAGTGTAATTCCTACACCCAACATTTTGGCGCCGTTTCCGGGGAGGCGATTTGATTTGGTAAGAATTTACTGATTGTATAATAGAGGCAAGTTTCCTTTATTTTTGCAAGTATTTTTTTGAAGAAGTTTTTACTAGTGTTGATTGATTTCTGACAGCATTTTTACTAGAATTTTTTTTGATATTTTTCTTTCTTTTTTGAGATGAATGCCTAAGAAAGGTAAGGGTTCAAAGCCAACTAAGGGCCAAAAGAATTTTTCTCACATTGGTACTCCTTGTGCAAGCAGGAAGCCCAATTAAATCCAAACCCATCACGCAGGAACAATCCACCTGGATTCTGGTACTAACAGCTCAGGTGTGGATCAGCCTGTGGAAAGCGGTACAAGCAAGAAGGAAACAATGGCAGACCAAGGAGATCATTTGGAAGGGACCGGTGACAACCAGGTAAGTGAAGGACAATATAATTTTGTGTTTCCAATTTTGGATCTTGATACTGTGTCACAGATGAAGAATATTCCACCTTCAGCTCTCCCTCATTTCCATGGTAAAGTTCATGAAGACCTTGACTCTTTTCTATTTGAGTTCGATATTTTCTGTATAATTATGATTATGCAACTGAGGCTCAGAAGTTAATATTATTTCCTGTTACCATCAAGGACTCAAATTTACGCTGGTTTATGGGGTTAGGAGGAAACACCATATCTGGGACCAGATGAGGAGGGTATTTTTGTCTAAATATCAAGAATATTGTAAAACTTGGGACATGCAGGATGAAATTTTTACAATCATACAAGATGATGATGAAATTCTTGAAGATTATTTGGAAAGATTTGTATATATTTTACAAAGGTCAAAACTTAGGCTTGATCCCAACACTATTAGAACCTTGTTCTTAAGGGGACTTACTAATAATGCTAGAAACAATTTGAATCTGTTACAACAAGGTGATATTTCTCAGCAAACTTTTGATCAAATTTGTGAACTATGCTGGAAATTTTCAAGGAATCAGTATAGATCCGGTAGAGGAACTCGAAAAAAAAAAAAACCGAATCTACTGATGCTATGATTAATGGACTGGAAAATAAAATGGAAAACATGAAAATTGATATAATGAACACTGTTACTAAACAGTTAGACTCTTCAAAATTTCAACAAAAACTTATGAAGGAACAAGAGTCATTATGTATTTTCTGTCCTAAATGTAGAGACAAGCATCCCACTAAAGAATGCCCTCTTAACTTGAAAGAAACTAATAAGTGTGCTATTTGTGCAGAATACCATATCACAGAAAAATGTCCCTCTATACCTGGACTTAAAGCAGTATTTACAGGGGGGCAGCCTGAAGCTAAACAATTGTATGCTATGGGAGCAAGAAGAAATTGGCCTCAGGTGGGTGCAAGTATGGCTCCTGAATTTCCTCCACACTATTTTGAGTATAATCCACATGCATATTCATATCCTAACTCTCATCAGTAATGACAGTATGGAAATCAGTGTCAGCATGGGAAACCTTCCCAACCATGGCAACAGGGTTGGAAAGGCCCAACTCATTCTTCATATTCCTACCAGCCACCTATGCAACCATATCCATCTACACATGTACCTTATCCAATGCCTCAACTTTCGAGTCAGACCACCGCATTACCTTTACCTCCACCCTTCTGACCTCCTAAGTTTCCTGCTCAACCTAAGCCCAATCATAATAATAATAATAAAGTAGTGCAAATGATCCATGTAACAAACCCGCTGTTGCCATTCGAATACCAGTCTATTCCAGTTGGAGTTCATGATATTCAATTAAGATCAGGAAGGACTGTAATACCAGAAAGTCAGAAACAACCTATGGTGATTATTGAAGAGAAAGGGGAAGAGGAAACTCTTAACCATTCTCCGAAAATTTTCACTAAGCAGCCCTTGCCCTCTGAGCCCTTGCCGTCTTCTTCCACCCACCCTCCCTTTCCAGAGAGGCTAAGAACGGAAAGAAGAGAGCCTATTTCTGAGACTCATTTGGCATCAGAACTACGTAATATTTTCATTAATATACCTTTGCTCCAAGCCATTAAAGAGATCCCCATTTGTACCAAGATTATTAGGGACTCTGTCTCAAGAAACCTGGGAGGAAGAGATTAGAACCCCAAACTATTCAATTTGTTGGTAGGGCAGCGAAGTTAATGACGGGATGTATGTCTGTGGAAAAATATAGTGATCCAGGAAACCCTGTTGTCACAATTCAGATTGGTAATGTCCTTGTCTCCAATGTTCTTATAGACTTGGGGGCAGCCATTAATGTAATGACTAAGCAAACCATGGATCAACTTCGGTTATCTCATCTTCGCCCTACTCCCACTGTGCTTGAATTAGCAGATAGATCCAAAATTAAGCCTGAAGGAGTATTGGACGATGTGATCATCTCATTAGATTCTTGGGAATATCTTGCTGATTTCATTGTGCTTCAGCCAAAGAACACAGTAGGAGGACATCCCTTGATCTTGGGTCGACCATGGCTTGCTACAGCCGATGCATATATTGGATGTCGTTTCGGAGATATGTATATTTCACATGGAGATTCTAGGAAGAAAGTTACCTTATACCCCCCTTTCCAGATCCATTCAAGACCTTCGAGACACTTTATGGTTGGACCAAAGCAGTGATGAGGAGACTCAGTCTATTTCTCTTATTCATCATTATACTGGGTCTTTTCAAGAAGATGAGATTCAAGATTTCCTAAACAATCTAGACACCATGCCTAACTTCGAGCCTTTGAGCCAGATTTTTAGCCTAGATTTCCAAGAAAACCATGATTCTCATTCTTCTATACCGCTGTCTTTGACCACTCCTTTGAGTACTCTGGAGCCTAATACTACTCTTGTTGAGATTAGTCCTAGTAAGTATTTGCATATTAGTTTAGATTTAGACCTATCTCAGCAAGAACAACTTGTGAATTTGTTGCAAAACCATCTTAGTGCATTTGCTTGGGGCTATGAAGACATGAAGGGTATCCCTCCTAAAACTTGTACACATCATATCTATATTCAGGAAGGGACCTGACCTGTCCGACAACCCCAAAGACGAATGAATCCAGCTCTAAGAGATGTCATGAAAGAAGAAATACAAAAACTTTTAGATGCTGGTTTTATCTATCCTATTTCTGATAGTCAGTGGGTCTCTCCATTAGTGCTAGTGCCTAAGAAATATGGAAGGTGGCATATTTGTATTGATTATCGTGAATTAAACAAAGCCACTCTCAAAGATTACTTCCCTCTCCCTTTCATTGACCAGGTGCTTGATACCCTTGCAGGAAAGAAATATTTCTCCTTTTTGGATGGTTTCAGTGGCTATAACCAGATACAGATTGCACCCGAAGATCAAGATAAAAATACTTTTACATGCCCATGGGGTACCTTTGCTTGTAAAGTGCTTCCCTTTGGATTATGTAATTCTCCGACTACCTTTCAAAGGGCAGTCTTGGCTATTTTTGCTGATCTTGAATTTGTAGAAATTTATATGGATGACTTTTCTGTGTTTGGTAATTCTTTTCAGGAAGCTCTCGAAAATTTGGAGAAAGTAATTCTTCATTGCCAAGAAGCCCACCTTGCTTTGAGTGACAAGAAATGTAGATTAATGTGCAAAGTAGGAGTGGTACTTCGCCATCTGATTTTTGACAAAGGTATCCAGGTTGATCCGCAAAGATCGAAATCATTTTGCATCTTTCCGCACCCAAAACTCAAAGGGAAGTAAGAGGCTTTTTAGGACATGCTGGTTAGTATAGAAGATTCATTGAAAATTTTTCTAAGATAGCTGCTCCTCTTTTCTGGCTTCTAGCTAAGGATAGTGAGTTTTCTTGTTCCACGGCTTGCCAACATTATTTTGAAGCATTGAAGGAAAAGCTGGTACAGGCGCCAGTTTTGAGAGGTCCAAACTGGTCCCTGCCCTTTCACCTTTCTTCCGATGCTTCAGACCTGGCTGTTGGCACAACTTTGGGACAAGAGGAAGACAAGCAATCCTATGCTATTTATTATATTAGTAAGAGTTTGTCTTCCGCTGAATTAAACTATACAGTTACAGAGAAAGAGTTTTTAGTTGTAATCTTTGAAATTAATAAGTTCAGACACTATATCACAGGATATGAAGTATTTGTTCATACTGATCATTCTGAAATTAAATAATTGATGAAAAAACCATTGACTGATGGTAGAGTAACTAGGTGGTTGTTATTGTTGCAGGAATTCAATATTACTATTGTTGATAGACCAGGAAAATCGAATGTTGTAGCAGATTTTCTTTCTAGACAAGATAATCCTGGTGATGTAACTCCTGTTAATGATGATTTTCCAGATGAACATCTTTTTTCTGTGTATACAGATTCTCTGTGGTTTTCTGACTTCGCCAATTATTTGGTTACTGTAAAAACACCACCTCACTTGCTCGCTCGTGAAAAGCAGAACATTATTTAGAAAAGTGCTGCATACTCCTGGATTCAAGGAGACCTCTTTTACACTGGTCCATATTTGATTATCCGCAGATGTGTAAGAGAGGAGGAAGTGTTTGACATATTGAAATCAGCTCATGATGAACCTTGTGGAGGCCACTTCGCTGCCAAGCGAACTGCATATAAAATATTATGTTTTGGCTACTTTTCGCCTTCCTTGTTTAAGGATGCCAAGCAGTATGTCAGGCAATGTGATAGTTGTCAACAAATGGGCCAACCTAACCAAACCAATGAAATGCCTTTATACCCTCAAGTTATGATTGAGCCATTTGAAAAATGGGCTATTGATTTTGTAGGGCCAATAAATCCAACATCATTAGGTAAAAAGAATGTTTTGGTTTGTACAGATTTTGTTACAAAATGGGTGGAAGCTAAGACTGTTTCTTTTGCTACAGAAAAAGTTGTTGCTGATTTTCTCTTTTCTGAAATGTTTACTAGATTTCCTGTGCCTAGAGAAATTGTTTCTGACAATGGTCTGCAGTTTATTTCTAATCTGGTATGGGGAGTGATGGATCAATACAAGATCCGACACCGGAAGTCTACAGCGTATCACCCGCAAGCAAATGGCTAGGTGGAATCTACAAACAAGGTGATCGAGTCCATTCTCACAAAGACGATGAATATGCATCGAAAATATTGGGCTGAAATATTACCAGAAGCTTTGTGGGAATACAGAACCACTTGGAGAAATAGTACGGGGCACACACCATATGAGCTGGTATACGGCAAACAGGTTCTGCTACCAATTGAGTTCTAGATCAAAACTTTCAGAACTGTAGTTCAGCTAGGACTCAATCTCTCTGAGGCACAAAAACAACGTCTTCTTCAGTTAAATGAGTTAGATGAATTTCTTAGAGATGCTGTTCAGAAAAACATATTAATTTAGCAGCAACGGAAAAGGTGGCATGACAAGTCCATTCAGAAAAAGCAGTTCCAACCAGGTGATTGGGTACTCCTTTATGATTCTAGATTTAAAATTTTTAAAGGGAAATTCCATACACATTTGATGGGACCATATGAAGTAATCCGAGTATTTGAGAATGGATTTGTAGAAGTCAAAACTATTGATGGACAGGATACAATATTCTTGGTCAATGGACATAGATTAAATAAATATTTTCAACCACTTGCCAAGAAAGACTTTACACAGCAAGTTCAACATCAATTTGGAACATTAGTGGTAAATGGTAATACCAACCTCTTGAAAATTTGAATCCCTCTTCTTCGACAAAAAAAAATTAACAAAAATAAAATAAAATAAAAAAGAAAAAAAGTAAGAAAAAATAATTTCCTGTAATTATGAAAATCAGTCTGCTGACATGATTGCAGAAGGATCAACCTGAAAACCAACTTGCTGGCGGGAAGATCAAAAATTTCTAATAAAAAGAGAATGTTTCTTGATCTTTAGATATGCTAGTAACCACCGAAGTAAAAGCAGGTTCAGCAGAACCAACCTTTATAAAATTGGGGTAATTAGCATGGACATTTTTTTCCAAGTAACACTTAATTCTCGCTATAGTTATTTTTTTCTTGTACCAGTGCAGGCAGACCTTCCAAAAAATTTTCTATTTTTCTTCATATCCCATTTCATAATTTCCCTCAGCTTTCTTCTTGGAATCCTAGTAAAATTAACCTTCCCATATTCTTTTAAATTCACCCTATCTGCTTCGAAGAAATCCCACTTTAACCCTGAAATTTTTTTCCCCTATCCCACTTCTATTTTCCCTCTTTTGGTACTTTCTTAGAATCCCTATGACATAATTCCTTCCCATTCTAAAATTTCCTTTTCCCGTTCCTTTATTCCCTCATGAATTTCATTACATGATCTTACATATAAAGAGCAGAAGGTTGTGCTCTGAAGCATCAAAGGGCGAAGAAAATTCAAATAAGTTAAAGAAATCATGTGAAATCCAGCCTATATTTTAATTCTCTATCTTAACATTATGCTTGCACTAGTGCAAGAATATTGTCCTATATGATATAAGCAGAAAAGTACCAGCAGAATGATGTGATTTACGTGGTGCAAATATCAATAAAAGCATACACCTTATCAGCAGCAGCACAAATTATCATATGACATAAGAAAGTGTTCATGATGAAAAGTTATATGATTTTCTTCATATCATTGATAAGCGGTTACGGTATTATATTACTTAGGAGGAAATTAGTTGAAAGTACAAAGATTTTTTAAGTAGGAATCATGATCTTTTTAAATGAATGCTAAGTATTTTTTGTAATTATGAAGGAATGTGAAATCATGTAATCCTTATTTGCATATAATCCACCCCATTCTGCCATAATGTGAAATGTCCTTCACTCATAACTCCCCTCGCTCCTACCTTCATTCCAAACATCCCGTCATTGCTGTACCTAACCGTTAAACCGCCGTCATGCGTACCAATTGAAATGATGAGTACCTACGGTAGGAAAATCGGAGACACAATGGATGAATGGTTAAATTCCTATTTATGAAATTTGATCCCCCGATGTTGCATGCAAGCCTCCGAACTCATCGTTCATAGCCGATAGCAGCAATGCCGCCCATCCGAAATGAACCCCCGTGTCTCAGTAATATTGAGCAAAATACCGAATTTCGCAGCTGTCTTCCATTATTGCGAGAGTCAGGATTTCTATAGTTCCTATAGAAACTCGATGGATATGACAAGGACGCCGCCTTACAATTTGCAAGAAGCTTTAAAAACAGCCAAGTGAGAATTGGGTTGCTCAAATTCAAAGTCACGAAGAAAGTTGTAGCAGCAGTAACAGATCTGGAGAATACGGGAGTGGAATGGTTCAAAAACCAGAAGCTGGAAGGTAAACGCTGGAAACGTTTTGTCATGGATAAGAAGATGGAGGTGAATTGGAAACACGGAGTTCCGCGCAAACCCCTGCTAGGTCAATGGCAGGATCTCCTGTTTGTTTTGCAGGAATTTGTGACCTGCGAAGGGAGATACACCTCTACCCTGGTGTATCATTTCAGACTGCTACAACATTTTGAAGGAGGCCAACACATTCGTTGGAGGATGAAATTCCCCTAATTTTTGCTCAGAAGTTTGGAGGAAATGGCTAGAAGTGTACAGGATGGAAGGGAGGACTAGGCCGATGCACGATTATACCACCATGGCCTGATAAAAATCCTGGTCTTAAAGCAGCTAGAAAACAAAGGTATGACATGGGAAGAGCTGTTAAAACAGCTGCGCGGGAACTCGATAGAGGAAGAGAAGGCACATGCCCCTAGTACAAGCAAGGGTCTGAAGAGAAGCAGAAAGGGAAGTCCTTCTCGCAGTAGTGCGAAAAGGAGGTATACAAAGAAATCAACAGAAGGGAAGGCTTTGTCTTCCACTAAGGAAACAACTGGTGGACTTGATGGAGAAACACCTTCTACACAGGCACAGGCCTCTGAGCACGACAGGCTGTCGGTTCTTGCAGATGCGGCGAATATTGCACAAATTGGGGACGACGTTCCACTGGCAAATATTATTAGAAAGCCCCAAAAGAAGATGAAATTTTCGGATGTAGAAGAAGATCCACAACCCCCATAGGGTATGGAACCCCATCCTGCACCGGTACACGAAGAAGTTGCAGCCCTAGAAGAAGAAACAGAAATTGAAGGAGGAGCTGAAGAAAAGGAGGACGCGGAAGAACCTGAGGAAGAAGACCCGGAAGAGGAAAAACAACCTGAGGAAGAAGAACCGGAAGAGGAAGAAGAACTGGAAGAAGAGGAAGAAAAAATAGACAAGGAACCGGATAAAGATGAACCAGAAGAAGAAACTGAGAAAAAGGAACCGGAAAAAGAAGGACTGCAGGAAGAAGAGTTCCTTGATGCAACCATGGTAGATATAGAAGTTCCGGAGCCAGTGATAGCCCTTGCTAAGACAGAGGAAGGAAAAGAGTTGGTGACTCCTGTTGCTCGCATAGCAGAATTAGAACTCCAAGTACAAAACTTGGAGCAGCTTGTGACCAAAGCACAAGAGGAGAAGGAACAAAGCAGAGGAGAATTGATGGCAGAGCTCAAACAAAAGAAAAGCGAGGTTAGAGTTTGGAAATATTGGGCTGGATGCTGTTTTAGGCGGTTAAAAAAGGTTTCAAAGAAGTTAAGGCACATCAAGAGGAAGAAGGCCGAAACAGTGCAGCTTGAGGACAACATGCCAGAACAAAACTGAGATGGAGTATTAAAAAATTTTGGTTTTTTGCAGAGGTAAAAAAAGTTTTGTGAGGACACGCAATAGTTTAGGGATGGGAGGATGTTAGTCCCCTAAATTTCATTCTTTTTTAACATTCTTCCCTTCCCAAATCGTAATTATTTACCCTGTTTTACCTATCTTATGCACCCTCTTCCTGCACTAGTGCGAGAACGATGACATGTTTTGCATAAACTTCATATTTTACATTTTAAACTCATCTTAGCATTTATTAACTACCTATTACATGATTTCTTACTTAGAATTACTTTCGTAACTTATCATTACCTCCTATGCTATTTAATAGATGATCACTTATCTTGATCGCTAATTTTTAGTGCAGAACAAATCCCGCACTAGCACCAGCGCTGTGAATCTTGGCAGCAAATCCGGATCACTTGGGTTGCCGCCTGTTTTTTATATGATCAATGAGGATATATCTGAAGGCAGCCGAGTCCCAGCTGTGACAACAGGTAAATCGAGAATAGCTGAGATCATACTTAAGAGAGACGAACAACTGGAGATATCCGCGACCTATTTTGTTAAAAGCGATTTAATTTTGAAGGCCGAAAGCTTATTCTGCAATCGGTTATGTAATTTGTTATAACGATTTCTGTAATTAGCTATGTAATGGTAAACGATCATTTTGGCCTGCGGCCAAAAGGATCTATATAAGACGAAATGTAAATAGTACAAACAATTCAATGTTTTTAAGAATCGAATAGAACAGAGAATAGAACCAGGAGGCGGTAACAGGACTGTCTTGTGTTATCGCCCAAATTTGGGCTGGATATGTAATCTCGCATGTAATTTCTTTAAGAATCTAATAAGAAGAGCTCTGCCTCATGTTTTGTACATTTTATCCTTTGGCTTAAATAGTTGATGAGTTAATTCTGAGTAGCGTTTTCGTTTGAAAGGGAAACGTGCTGGTTGGCTAAGGGCCCAGCCAATCTAGCACGTTCTCCCTCCTTGTTGTTCTTGTAAATTATGTTTTAATCTGTCAAGTGTGATTTAATTTGCAGTATTTGAATTTCTGTTTGAGTGGAAGCAGCTCTGCTGCGTGAAGTAGTTAAGTTACCTTTTGCACGGTTGATTTCTTTCCCTTGCCTGGTTCGAGCAGGAGGAGTTACCTGCCCCAGTGCATGTTGGTGTGCTATTCATTTTCTGCACGATATGGTTTATTTCCTCTTCCTGGTTCGTTCCTGCACCAGTGCATGTTGGCGTGCTATTTATTTTCTGCACATTGGTTTGGTTTCTCCCTTGTGCAAGCAGAAGAACTGTTCTTGCACCAGCGCTAGATAAATGATGCAACAAGCCTTTTTAGCTTACTTCTAACAGCTTTCTTGCTTTCAGTCATATCTTAATTAAAAGAGACGGTTTTCTTATTTTCTACAGATATTCATCTTTACTGATATATGATTTGGTTTTATCACACTGCAGTAAGGAATCTTTGATTTCAAGGATCAAAAGTTAAAGTGCAAGAAGCTCGGATAGAGTACAAGAACCTTTTTCTTGGTATTGGATCTGAGTGCTGCGGACTTGAGAAAATTCAAAGCCCTTGCACAAAGAAAAGAATTTTTAGTAAAGACATTACTATACACTTTCTGCATAAATCATTGTTCCTACACTAGTGCAAGATCGATTTTCGAAAGAAGGATATCTTTACATATGCAGGATTGAAGGGGCCCATTTGATGAAAACTGTTAAGGTGTCTTTGCTGAAGGAAACACATTCTCAGTAGCTAATCAATATTTAGCTAGAGTGATTGCTCCTCTTTATTTTTGAATTTCTTTTGCAAGTACATTTCTTCTTGTTCTAGCCTCAGATTGTTTTGATGGTTTGAGTTTCCTCTTTCTTCTCTAAAGTTTGATTCTGCAACTATTCTTTTCAAAAGTAGGAGTTGATATTAGAAATATTCATACCATCTCTGGCATTGCCTGTGCTTCGTCTCTAAGTTTACGAATCCCTCGGGTTGACAATTAAGTGTTGAGGATCTTTACTTAAGTGTAATTCCTGCACCCAACATTTTGGCGTTGTTGCCGGGGAGGCGATTTGATTTGGTAAGAATTTTCTGATTGTATAATAGAGGTAAGTTTCCTTTATTTTTGCAAGTATTTTTTTGAAGGAGTTTTTACTGGTGTTGATTGATTTCTGACAACATTTTTACTAGAATTTTTTTTGATATTTTTCTTTCTTTTTTGAGATGAATGCCTAGGAAAGGTAAGGATTCGAAGCCCACTAAAGGCCAAAACAATTTTTCTCACATTGGGTCTCCTTCTGCAAGTAGGAAGCCCAATTCAATCCAAACCCATCACGCAGGAACAATCCACCTGGATTCTGGTACTAACAACTCATGTGTGGATCAGCTTATGGAAAGTGGTAAGAGCAAGAAGGACATAATGGCAGACCAAGGAGATCATTTGGAAGGGACCGGTGACAACCAGGTAAGTGAAGGAAAATCTACTTTTGTGTTTCCAATTGTGGATCCTGATACTATGTCACAGATGAAGAATATTCCATCGTCAACTCTCCCTCATTTCCATGGTAAATTTCATGAAGACTCTGACTATTTTCTATTTGAGTTCGATATTTTCTGTATAAGTTATGATTATGCAACTGAGGCTCAGAAGTTAAGATTATTTTCTGTTACCCTTAAGGACTCAGCTTTATGCTGGTTTATGGGGTTAGGAGGAAACACGTTAACTTCCTGGGACCAGATGAGGAGGGTATTTTTGTCTAAATATCAAGAATATTGTAAAACTCGGGACATGCAGGATGAAATTTTTATAATCATACAAGATGATGATGAAATTCTTGAAGATTATTTGGAAAGATTTCTGTATATTTTACAGAGGTCAAAACTTAGGCTTGATCCCAACACTATTAGAACCTTGTTCTTAAGAGGACTTATTGATAATGCTAGAAACAATTTGAATCTGTTAGGATAAGTTGATATTTCTTCGCAAACTTTTGATCAAATTTGTGAACTATGCCGGAAATTTTCAAGGAATCAGTATAGATCCGATAGAGGAACTCGAAATAAAAATAGAAAAACTGAATCTACTGGTGCTATGATTATTGGACTGGAAAATAAAATGGAAAACATGAAAATTGATATAATGAACAATGTTACTAAACAATTAGACTCTTCAAAATTTCAACAAAAACTTATGAAGGAACAAGAGTCATTATGTATTTTCTGTCCTAAATGTAGAGACAAGCATCCCCCTAAAGAACGCCCTCTTAACTTGAAATAAACTAATAAGTGTGCTATTTGTGCAGAAGACCATATCACAGAAAAATGTCCCTCTATACCTAGACTTAAAGCAGTATTTATAGGGGGGCAGCCTGAAGCTGAACAATTGTATGCTATGGGAGCAAGAAGAAATTGGCCTCAGGTAGGTGCAGGTATGGCTCTTGAATTTCCTCCACACTATTTTGGGTATAATCCACATGCATATTCATATCCTAACTCTCATCAATAGTGGGAGTATGGAAATCAGTATCATCATGGGCAACCTTCCCAACCATGGAAACAGGGTTGGAAAGGCCCAACCCATTCTCCATATTCCTACCAGCCACGTATGCAACCATATCCATCTACACATGTACCTTATCCAATGCCTCAACTTCTGAGTCAGACCACCCCATTACCTTTACCTCCACCCTTTCGACCTCCTAAGTTGCCTTCTCAACCTATGCCCAATATTAATAATAATAATAAAGCAATGCAAATGATCCATGTAACAAACCCTCTATTGCCATTCGAATACCAATCTATTCCAGTTGGAGTTCATGATATTCAATTAAGATCAGGAAGGACTGTAATACCAGAAAGTCAGAAACAACCTATAATGATTGTTGAAGAGAAAGGGGAAGAGGAAACTCTTAACCATTATTCAAAATTTTTCACTAAGCAGCCCTTACCCTCTGAGTCCTTGCCATCTTCTTCCAACCAACCTCCCTTTCTAGAGAGGCTAAAAACAGAAAGAAGAGAGCCTGTTTCTGAGACTCATTTGGCATCAAAACTACGGAATCTTTTCATTAATATACCTTTGCTCCAAGCCATTAAAGAGATCCCAATTTGTACCAAGATTATTAGGGAACTCTGTCTCAAGAAACCCGGGAGGAAGAGATTAGAACCCCAAACTATTCAATTTTTTGGTAGGGCAGCAGAGTTAATGATGGGATGTGTGTCTGTGGAAAAATATAGTGATCCCAAAAACCCTGTTGTCACAATTCAGATTGGTAATGTCCTTGTCTCTAATGTTCTGATAGACCTGGGGGCAACAATTAATGTAATGACTAATCAAAACATGGATCAACTTCGGTTATCTCATCTTCACCCTACTCCCACTGTGCTTGAATTAGCAGATAGATCCAAAATTAAGCCTGAAGGAGTACTGGACGATGTGATCATATCATTATATTCTTGGGAATATCCTGCTGATTTAATTGTTCTTTAGCCAAAGAACCTAGTATGAGGACATCCCTTGATCTTGGGTCGACCATGGCTTGCTACAGCCGATGCATATATTGGATGTCGTTCCGGAGATATGTATATTTCACATAGAGATTCTAGGACCTATTTAGGACCTTCGAGACACTTTATGGTTGGACCAAAGCAGCGATGAGGAGAGTTAGTCTATTTCTCTTATTCATCATTATACTGGGTCTTCGCAAGAAGATGAGATTCAAGATTTCCTAAACAATCTAGACACCATGCCTAACTTCGAGCCTTTGAGCCATATTTTTAGCCTAGTTTTCCAAGAAAACCATGATACTCATTCTTCTATACCGCTGTCTTTGACCACTGCTTTTAGTACTCTGGAGCCTAATACTACTCTTTTTGAGATTAGTCCTGGTAAGTATTTGCATATCAGTTTAGATTTATACCTATCTCAACAAGAGAAACTTGTGAATTTGTTGCAAAACAATCTTAGTGCATTTGCCTGGGGCTATGAAGACATGAAGGGTATCCCTCATGAAACTTGTACACATCATATCTATATTCAGGAAGGGACCTGACCTGTCCGACAACCCCAAAGACGAATGAATCCAGCTCTAAGAGATGTCATGAAAGAAGAAATACAGAAACTTTTAGATGCTGGTTTTATCTATCCTATTTCTGATAGTCAGTGGGTCTCTCCATTAGTGCTAGTGCCTAAGAAAGATGGAAGGTGGCGTATTTGTATTGATTATAGTGAATTAAACAAAGCCACTCTCAAAGATTACTTCCCTCTCCCTTTCATTGACCAGGTGCTTGATACCCTTGCAGGAAAGAAATATTTATCCTTTTTGGATGGTTTCAGTGGCTATAACCAGATACAGATTGCACCCGAAGATCAGGATAAAACTAATTTTACATGCCCATGGGGTACCTTTGTTTATAAAGTGCTTCCCTTTGGATTATGTAATGCTTTGGCTACCTTTCAAAGGGAAGTCTTGGCTATTTTTTCTGATCTTGAATTTGTAGAAATTTATATGGATGAATTTTTTGTGTTTGGTAATTCTTTTCAGGAATCTCTCGAAAATTTGGACAAAGTACTTCTTCATTGCCAAGAATCCCACCTTGCTTTGAGTGATAAGAAATGTATATTAATGTGCAAAGCAGGAGTGGTACTTGGCCATCTGATTTCTGACAAAGGTATCCAGGTTGATCCGACAAAGATCGAAATCATTATGCATCTTCCTGCACCCAAAACTCAAAGGGAAGTAAGAGGATTTTTAGGACATGCTGGTTACTATAGAAGATTCATTGAAAATTTTTCTAAGATATCTGCTCCTCTTTTCCGGATTCTAGCTAAGGATAGTGAGTTTTCTTGTTCCACGGCTTGCCAATAGTATTTTGAAACATTGAAGGAAAAGTTGGTACAGGCGCCAGTTTTGACAGGTCCAAACTGGTCCATGCCATTTCACATTTCTTCCGATGCTTCAGACCTGGCTGTTGGCACAGCTTTTGGAAAAAAGGAAGAAAAGAAATCCTATGCTATTTATTATATTAGTAAGAGTTTGTCTTCCACTGAATTAAACTATACAATTACAGAGAAAGAGTTTTTAGCTATAATCTTTGCAATTAATAAGTTCAGACACTATATCACAGGATATGAAGTATTTGTTCATACTGATCATTCCACAATTAAATACTTGATAAAAAACCATTGACTAGTGGTAGAGTGACTAGGTGGTTGCTATTGGTGCAAGAATTCAATATTAGTATTGTTGATAGACTAGGAAAATCGAATGTTGTAGCAGATTTTATTTCTAGACTAGATAATCCTGGTGATGTAACTCCTGTTAATGATGATTTTCCAGATGAACATCTTTTTGCTGTGTCTACAGATTCTCCGTGGTTTGCAGACATCGCAAATTATTTGGTTACTGGAAAAACACCACCTCACTTGCCTGCCCATGAAAAGTGGAACATTATTCATAAAAGTTCTACATACTCCTAGATTCAAGGAGACCTCTTTTACAATGGTCCAGATTTGATTATCCGCAGATGTGTAAGAGAGGAGGAAGTTTTTGACATATTGAAATCTGCTCATGATGAACCTTGTGGAGGCCACTTCGCTGACAAGCGAACTGCATATAAAATATTACGTTCTGGCTACTTTTGGCCTTCCTTGTTTAAGGCTGCCAAGCAGTATGTCAGGCGATGTGATAGTTGTCAATGAATGGGCCAACCTAACCAAACCAATAAAATGCCTTTATACCCTCAAGTTATGATTGAGCCATTCAAAAAATGGGCTATTGATTTTGTAGGGCCAATAAATCCAACATCATTAGGTAAAAAGAATATTTTGGTTTGTACAGATTTTGTTACAAAATGGGTGGAAGCTAAAGCTGTTTCTTTTGCTACAGAAAAAGTTGTTGTTGATTTTATCTTTTCTAAAATGTTTACTAGATTTGGTGTGCCTAGAGAAATTGTTTCTGACAATGGTCCACAATTTATTTCTAATCTGGTACAGGGAGTGATGGAGCAATACAAGATCTGGCACCGGAAGTCTACACCGTATCAACTGCAAGAAAATGGATAGGTGGAATCTACAAACAAGGTGATCGAGTCCATTCTCACAAAGACGGTGAATATGCATCGAAAATATTGGGCTGAAATATTACCAGAAGCTTTGTGGGCATACAGAACCACTTGGAGAAATAGTACAGGGCACACACCCTATGAGCTGTTATACGACAAATAGGTTCTGTTACCGATTGAGTTCCAGATCAAAACTTTCAGAACTGCAGTTCAGCTAAGACTCGATCTCTCCGAGGCACAAAAACAACGTCTGCTTCAGTTAAATGAGTTAGATGAATTTCGTAGAGATGTTGTTCAACAAAGCATATTAATTCAGTAGCAACGGAAAAGGTGGCATGACAAGTCCATTCAGAAAAAGAAGTTCCAACCGTGTGATTGGGTACTCCTTTATTATTCTAGATTTAAAATTTTTAAAGGGAAATTCCATACACGTTGGATGGGACCATATGAAGTAATCCGATAATTTGAGAATGGATCTGTAGAAGTCAAAACTATTGATGGACATGATACAATATTCTTGGTAAATGGACATAGATTAAAGAAATATTTTCAACCACTTGCCAAGAAAGACTTTACACAGCGAGTTCAACAACAATTTGGAACAGTAGTGGTAAATGGTAATACCAACCTCTTGAAAATTTGAATCCCTCTTCTTCGAAAAAAAAATAAAAAATAAAAAATAAAAGAAAATAAAAAAGAAAAAAAGTAAGAAAAATAATTTCCTGTACTTATGAAAATCAGTCCGCTGACATGATTGAAGAAGGATCAACCTGAAAACCAACTTCTGGCGGGAAGATCAAAAATTTATAATAAAAAGAGAATGTTGCTTGATCTTTAGATATGCTAGTAACCACCGAAGTAAAAGCAGGTTCAGCAGAACCAACCTTTATACAATTGGGGTAATTAGCATGGATATTTTTTTCCAAGTAACGCTTAATACTCGCTGCAGTTATTTTTTTCTTGCACCAGTGCAGGCAGACCTTCCAGAAATTTTTTGTTTTTCTTCATATCCCATTTCATAATTTTCCCTCAGCTTTCTTCTCAGAATCCTAGTATAATTAACCTTCCCATATTCTTCTAAATTCACCCTATCCGCTTCGAAGAAATCCCACTTTAACCCTGAAATTTGTTTCCCCTATCCCACTTCTATTTTCCCTCTTTTGGTACTTTCCTGGAATCCCTGTGACAGAATTCCTTCCCATTCTAAAATTTCCTTTTCCCACTCCTTTATTCCCTCGTGAAGTTCATTGCAGGATTTTACATATAAAACACAGAAGGTTGTGCTCTGAAGCATCAAAGGGAGAAGCAAAATTCAGAATAAGTTAAAGAAATCATGTGAAATATAGCCTATATTTTAATTCTCTGTCTTAACATTATACTTGCAATAGTGCAAGCATATTGTCCTATATGATATAAGCAGAAAAGTACTAGCAGAATGATGTGATTTACGCGGTGCAAAGATCAATACAAGCATACACCTTATCAGCAGCAGTACAGATTATCATATGACATAAGAAAGTGTTCATGATGAAAATTTATATGATGTTCTTCATATCATTGATAAACGGTTATGCTATTATAATACTTAGGAGGAAATTAGTTGAAATTACAAAGGTTTTTTAAGTAGGAATCATGATATTTTTAAATGAATGCTAGGTCTTTTTTTGTAATTATGAAGGAATGTGAAATCATGTAATCCTTATTTGCATATAATTCACCCCATTCCGTCATAATGTGAAATGTCCTTCACTCATAACTCCCCCCGCTCCTACCTTCATTCCAAACATCCCGTCATTGCTGTACCTGACCGTTAAACCATCGTTGCGCATACCAATTGAAATGATGAGTACCTACGGCAGGAAAATCATAGACACGATGGATGAACGGTTAAATTCCTATTTATGAAAGTTGATCCCCCGGTGTTGCATGCAAGCCTCTGAACTCATCGTTCATAGCCGATAGCAGCAATTCCGCCCGTCCGAAATGAACCCCTGTGTCTCAGTAAGATTGAGCAAACTGCTGAATTTTGTAGCTGTCTTCCATTGTTGCGGGAGTCGGGATTTATACAGTTCCTATAGAAGTTCGATGGGTATGACAGGGACGCTGCCTTACAATTTGTAAGAAGTTTAAAAACGGCCAAGTGAGAATTGGGCGGCTCAAATTCAAAGTCACGAAGAAATTTGTAGCAGCAGCAACAGGTCTGGAGAATACAGGAGTGGAATGGTTCAAAAACCAAAATTTGGAAGGTAAACGCTGGCAGCGTTTTGTCATGGATAAGAAGATGGAGGTGAATTGGAAACACAGAGTTTCGCGCAAACCCCTGCTAGGTCAATGGTAGGATCTCCTGTTTGTTTTGCAGAAATTTGTGACCTGCGAAGGGAGATACACCTCTACCCTAGTGTATCATTTCAGATTGCTACATAATTTTGAAGGAGGCCGACACATTCGTTGGAGGATGAACTTCCCCTAATTTCTTCTCAGAATTTTGGAGAAAATGGATAGAAGTGTACAGGATGGAAGGGAGGACCAGGCCGATGCATGATTATACCACCATGGCCTGCTAAAAATCCTAATAAAAGTATCTAGAAAACAAAGGTATGACATGGGAAGAGCTATTAAAACAACTGCACGGGAACTCGGCAGAGGAAGAGAAGGCATAGGCCCCTAGTACAAGCGAGGGCCTGAAGAGAAGCATAAAGGGAAGTCCTTCTCGTAGTAGTGCGAAAAGGAGGCAGACAGAGAAATCAACAGAAGGGAAGGCTTCGTCTTCCACTAAGGAAACAACTGGTGGACTTGATGGAGAAACACCTTCTACACAGGCACAGGCCTCTGAGCACGATAGGCTGTTGGTTCTTGCAGATGCGGTGAATATCGAACAAATTGGGGACGATGTTCCACTGGAAAATATTATTAGAAAGCCCCAAAAGAAGAGGAAAGTTTAGGATGTAGAAGAATAACCACAACCCCCACAGGGTATGGAACCCCATCCTGCACCAGTACAAGAAGAAGTCGCGGCCCGAGAAGAAGAACCAGAAATTGAAGGAGGAGATGAAGAAAAGGAGGATGTGGAAGAACTTGAAGAAGAGGACCTGGAAGAGGAAGAAAAACCTGAGGAAGAAGACCCGGAAGAGGAAGAATAACTGGAAGAAGAGGAAGAAAAATGACACGAGGAACCAGATAAAGATTAACCAGAAGAAGAACCTGAGAAAGAGGAACCAGAAAAAGAAGGACTGCAGGAAGAAGAGTTCCTTGATGCAACCATGGTAGATATAGAAGTTCCGGAGCCAGTGACAACTCTTGTTGAGATAGAGGAAGGAAAAGAGTTGACAAATCTTGTTGCTAGCATAGCATAATTAGAACTCCAAGTACAAAACTTGGAGCAGCTTGTGACCAAAGCACAAGAGGAGAAGGAACCAAGCAGAGGATAATTGATGGCAGAGCTCAAACAAAAGAAAAGTGAGGTTAGAGTTTAGAAATATCGGGCTGGATGATATTTCAGGTAGTTAAAAAAGGATTCAAAGAAGTTAAGGCACATCAAGAGGAAGAAGGCTGAAACAGTGCAGCTTGAGGACAACATGCTGGAACAGGACTGAGTTGGAGTATTCAAAAATTTTGGTTTTTTGCAGAGCTAAAAAAATTTGTGTGAGGACACACAACACTTTAGGGATGGGAGGATGTTAGTCTCCTAAATTTCATTCTTTCTGAACATTCTTTCCTTCCCAAATCATAATTATTTACCCTGTTTTACCTATCTAATGCTCCCTCATCCTGCACTAGTGCGAGAACGATGACACGTTTTTCATAAACTTCATATTTTACATTTTTAACTCATCTTAGCATTTATTAACTACCTATTACGTGATTTCTTATTTAGAATTACTTTCGTAACTTATCGTTACCTCCTATGATATTTAATAGACGATCACTTATCTTGATCGCTAATTTTTAATGTAGAACAGATCCCGCACCAGCACCAGCATCGTGAATCTTGGCAGTGAATCCAGATCACTTGGGTTGCCACCTATTTTGTATACGATAAATGAGGATATATCAGACGGCAGCCGAGTCCCAGCTATGACAGTAGGTAAATCGAGAATAGCTGAGATCGGACTTAAGAGAGACAAACAGTTGGAGATAGTTGTGGCCTATTTTGTTAAAAGCGTTTTAATTTTGAAGGCCGAAATCTTATTCTGCAATCGGTTATGTAATTTGTTATAACAATTTCTGTAATTAGCTATGTAATGGTAACCGATCCTTTTGGCCTACGACCAAAAGGATCTATATAATCATAAATGTAAATAGGACAAACAGTGCAATTTTTTTAAGAATCGAATAGATCAGAGAATAGAACTAGGAGGCGGTAACAGGACTATCTTGTGTTATCGCCCAAATCTAGGCTGGATATGTAATCGCGCATGTAATTTCTTTAAGAATCTAATAAGTAGAGCTCTGCCTCATGTTCTGTACATTTTATCCTTTGGCTTAAATAGTTTATGAGTTAATTTTGAGTAGCATTTTCGTTTGAAAGGGAAACGCGTTGTTTGGCTAAGGGCCCAGCCAATCCAGCACGTTCTCCCTCCTTGTTGTTCTTGTAAATTATTTTTTAAACTGTCAAGTGTGATTAATTTGCAGTATTTGAATTTCTATTTGAGTGGAAGCAGATCTGTTGCGTGAAGTAGTTAAGTTACTTTTTGCACGGTTGATTTCTTTCCCTTGCCTGGTTCGAGCAGGAGGACTTACCTGCCCCAGTGCATGTTGGTGTGCTCTTCATTTTCTGCACGATCTGGTTTATTTCCTCTGCCTGGTTCATTCCTGCACCAGTGCATGTTGGTTTGCTATTTATTTTCTGCACATTGGTTTTGTTTCCCCCTGGTTCAAGCAGGAGAACTGTTCTCGCACTAGCGCTATATAATATGTCGCAACAAGCCTTTTTAGCTTACTTCTAACAGATTTCTTGCTTTCAGTCATATCTTAATTAAAAGAGACTGTTTTCTTATTTTCTATAGATATTCATCTTTACTGATATATGATTTGGTTTTATCACACTGCAGTAATGAATCATTGATTTCAAGGATCAAAAGTTAAAGTGCAAGAAGCTCGGATTGAGTACAAGAACCGGTTTCTTGGTATTGGATCTGAGTGCTGCAGACTTGAGAAAGTTCAAAGCCCTTGCACAAAGAAAAGAATTTTTAGTAAAGACATTACTTTACACTTTCTGCATAAATCGTTGTTCCTGCACTAGTGCAAGATCGATTTTCACAAGAAGGATATCTTTACATATGCAGGATTGAAGGGGCCCATTTGTTGAAAACTGCTAAGGTGTCTTTGCTGAAGGAAACACATTCTTAGTAGCTAATCAATATTTAGCTAGAGTGATTTCTCCTCTTTATTTCTTAATTTCTTTTGCATGTACATTTCTTCTTGTTCTAGCCTCAGATTGTTTTGATGGTTTGAGTTTCCTCTTTCTTCTCTAAAGTTTGATTCTCCAATTCTTATTTTCAAAAGTAGGAGTTGATAGTAGAAATATTCATACCATCTCTGGCATTGCCTGTGCTTCGTCTCTAAGTTTACGAATCCCTTGGGTTGACAATTAAGTGTTGAGGATCTTTACTTAAGTGTAATTACTACACCCAACATTTTGGCGCTGTTGTCAGGGAGGTGATTTGATTTGGTAAGAATTTTCTGATTGTATAATAAAGGTAAGTTTCCTTTATTTTTGCAAGTATTTTTTTGAAGGAGTTTTTACTAGTGTTGATTGATTTCTGACAGCATTTTTACTAGAATTTTTTTTGATATTTTTCTTTCTTTTTTGAGATGAATGCCTAGGAAAGGTAAGGGTTCGAAGCCCACTAAGGGCCATAAGAATTTTTCTCACATTGGGTCTCCTTGTGCAAGCAGGAAGCCCAATTCAATCCAAACCCATCACGCAGGAACAATCCACCTGGATTCTGGTACTAACAGCTCAGGTGTGGATCAGCCTATGGAAAGTGGTACAAACAAGAAGGAAACAATGGCAGACCAAGGAGATCATTTGGAATGGATTGGTGACAACCATGTAAGTGAAGGAAAGTATACTTTTGTGTTTCCAATTGTGGATCCTGATACTGTGTCACAGATGAAGAACATTCCACCGTCAGCTCTCCCTCATTTCCATGGTAAAGTTCATGAAGACCCTGACTCTTTTCTATTTGAGTTTGATATTTTCTGTATAAGTTATGATTATGCAACTGAGGCTCAGAAGTTAAGATTATTTACTGTTACCCTCAAGGACTCAGCTTTACGCTGGTTTATGGGGATAGGAGGAAACACCATAACTTCCTGGGACCAGATGAGGAGGGTATTTTCGTCTAAATATCAAGAATATTGTAAAAATTGGGACATGCAGGATGAAATTTTTACAATCATACAAGATGATGACGAAATGCTTGAAGATTATTTGGAAAGATTTCTGTATATTCTACAAAGGTCAAAACTTAGGCTTGATCCCAACACTATTAGAACCTTGTTCTTAAGAGGAATTACTGATAATTCTAGAAAAAAATTGAATATGTTAGGACAAGGTGATATTTCTCAGCAAACTTTTGATCAAATTTGTGAACTATGCCGGAGATTTTCAAGGAATCAGTATAGATCTAGTAGAGGAACTCGAAAAAAAAATAAAAAAACTGAATCTACTGATGCTATGATTATTGGACTGGAAAATAAAATGGTAAACATGAAAATTGATATAATGAACACTGTTAATAAATAGTTAGACTCTTTAAAATTTCAACACAAACTTATGAAGGAACAATAGTCATTATTTATTTTCTGTCGTAAATGTAGAGACAAGCATCGCCCTAAAGAATGCCCTCTTAACTTGAAAGAAACTAATAAGTGTGATATTTGTGTAGAAGACCATATCACAGAAAAATGTCCCTCTATACCTGGAATTAAAGCAGTATTTACAGGGGGCAGCTTGAAGCTGAACAATTGTATGCTATGGGAGCAAGAAGAAATTGGCCTCAGGTAGGTGAAAGTATGGCTCCTGAATTTCCTCCACACTAATTTGGGTATAATCCACATCCATATTCACACCCTAACTCTCATCAGCAGTGGCAGTATGGAAATCAATATCAGCATGGGCAACCTTCCCAACCATGGCAACAGGGTTGGAAAGGCCCAACTCATTCTCCATATTCCTACCAGCCACCTATGCAACCATATCCATCTACACATGTACCTTATCCAATGCCTCAACTTCCGAGTCAGACCACTCCATTACCTTTACCTCCACCCTTCCGACCTCCTAATTTTCCTGCTCAACCTATGCCCAATCTTAATAATAATAATAAAGCAGTGCAAATGATACATGTAGCAAACCTACTGTTGCCATTCGAATACCAGTCTATTCTAGTTGGAGTTCATGATATTCAATTAAGATCAGGAAGGACTGTAATACCAGAAAGTCAGAAACAACCTATGGTGATTGTTGAAGAGAAAGGGGAAGAGGAAACTCTTAACCATTCTCCGAAATTTTTCACTAAGCAGCCCTTACCCTCTAAGTCCTTGCCATCTTCTTCCAACCAGCCTCCCTTTCCAGAGAGGCTAAGAACGAAAAGAATAGAGCCTGTTTCCGAGACTCATTTGGCATCAGAACTACGGAATATTTTCATTAATATACCTTTTCTCCAAGCCATTAAAGAGATCCCCATTTGTACCAAGATTATTAGGGAACTCTATCTCAAGAAACCCAGGAGGAAGATATTAGAGCCCCAAACTATTCAATTTGTTGGTAGGGCAGCAGAGTTAATGACGGGATGTGTGTCTGTGGAAAAATATAGTGATCCCGAAACCCTGTTGTCACAATTCAGATTGGTAATGTCCTTGTCTCTAATGTTCTTATAGACCTAGGGGCAGCCATTAATGTAATGACTAAGCAAACCATGGATCAACTTTGGTTATCTCATCTTCACCCTACTCCCACTGTGCTTGAATTAGCAAATAGATCCAAAATTAAGCATGAAGGAGTATCGGACAATGTGATCATCTCATTAGATTCTTGGGAATATACTGATGATTTCATTGTGCTTTAGCCAAAGAACCTGGTAGGAGGACATCCCTTGATCTTGGGTCGACCATGGCTTGCTACAGCCGATGCATATATTTGATGTCGTTCCAGAGATATGTATATTTCACATGGAGATTCTAGGAATAAAGTTACCTTATACCCCCCTACCAGATCCATTCAGAACCTTCAAGACACTTTATGGTTGGACCAAAGAAGTGATGAGGAGACTCAGTCTATTTCTCTTATTTATCATTTTACTGGGTCTTCGCAAGAATATGAGATTCAAGATTTCCTAAACAATCTAGACACCATGCCTAACTTCGAGCCTTTGAGCTAGATTTTTAGCCTAGATTTCCAAGAAAACCACGATTCTCATTCTTCTATACCGCTGTCTTTGACCACTCCTTTGAGTACTCCGGAGCCTGATACTACTCTCGTTGAGATTAGTCCTGGTAAGTCTTTGCATATCAATTCAGATTTAGACCTATCTCAGCAAGAGCCGCTTGTGAATTTGTTGCAAAACCGTCTTAGTGCATTTTCTTGGGGCTATGAATACATGAAGGGTATCCCTCCTAAAACTTTTACACATCATATCTATATTCAGGAAGGGACCTGACCTGTCTGACAACCCCAAATACGAATGAATCCAGCTCTAAGAGATGTCGTGAAAGAAGAAATACAAAATATTTTAGATGCTGGTTATATCTATCCTATTTCTAATAGTCAGTGGGTCTCTCCATTAGTGCTAGTGCATAAGAAAGATGGAAGGTGGCATATTTGTATTGATTATCTTGAATTAAACAAAGCCACTCTCAAAGATTACTTCCCTCTCCCTTTCATTGACCAGGTGCTTGATACCCTTGCAGGAAAGAAATATTTCTCCTTTTTGGATGGTTTCGGTGGCTATAACCAGATACAGATTACACCCGAAGATCAGGATAAAACTACTTTTACATGCCCATAGGGTACCTTTGCTTATAAAGTGCTTCCCTTTGGATTATGTAATGCTCCTACTACCTTTCAAAGGTAAGTCTTGGCTATTTTTGCTGATCTTGAATTTGTAGAAATTTATATGGATGATTTTTCTGTGTTTGGTAATTCTTTTCAGGAAGCTCTCTAAAATTTGGAGAAAGTACTTCTTCGTTGCCAAGAAGCCCACCTTGCTTTGAGTGACAAGGAATGTAGATTAATGTGCAAAGCAGGAGTGGTACTTGGCCATCTGATTTCTGACAAAGGTATCCGGGTTGATCCGGCAAAGATCGAAATCATTCTGCATCTTCATGCACCCAAAACTCAAAGGGAAGTAAGAGGCCTTTTAGGACATGCTGGTCACTATAGAAGATTCATTGAAAATTTTTCTAAGATAACTGCTTCTATTTTCTGGCCTCTAGCTAAGGATAGTGAGTTTTCTTGTTCCACGGCTTGCCAATAGTATTTTGAAACATTGAAGGAAAAGTTGGTACAAGCGCCAGTTTTGAGAGGTCCAAACTGGTCCCTTCCCTTTCACATTTTTTCCGATGCTTCAGACTTGGCTGTTGGCACAACTTTGGGACAAGATGAAGACAAGAAATCCTATGCTATTTATTATATTAGTAAGAGTTTGTCTTATGCTGAATTAAACTATACAGTTATAGAGAAAGAGTTTTTAGCTGTAATCTTTGCAATTAATAAGTTCAGACACTATATCACATGATATAAAGTATTTGTTCATACTGATCATTCCACAATTAAATACTTGATGAACAAACCATTGACTAGCGTAGAGTGACTAGGTGGTTGCTATTGTTGCAGGAATTCAATATTACTATTGTTGATAGACTAGGAAAATCAATTGTTGTAGCAGATTTTCTTTCTAGACTAGATAATCCTGGTGATGTAACTCCTGTTAATGATGATTTTCTAGATGAAAATCTCTTTACTGTGTCTATATATTCTCCGTGGTTTGCTGACATCACCAATTATTTGGTTACTGAAAAAACACCACCTCACTTGCCTGCCCGTGAAAAGCGGAACATTATTCAGAAAAGCGCTGCATACTCCTGGATTCAAGGAGACCTCTTTTACACTGGTCTAGATTTGATTATCCGCAGATGTGTAAGAGAGGAGGAAGTGTTTGACATATTGAAATATGCTCATGATGAACCTTGTGGAGGCCACTTGGCTGACAAGCGAACTGTGTATAAAAGATTACATTCTGGCTACTTTTAGCCTTCCTTGTTTAAGGATGCCAAGCAGTATGTCAGGCGATGTGATAGTTGTCAACGAATGGGCCAACCTAACCAAACAAATGAAATGCCTTTATACCCTCAAGTTATGATTGAGCGATTTGAAAAATGGGCTACTAATTTTGTAGGGCCGATAAATCCAACACCATTAGGTAAAAAACATATTTTGGTTTGTACATATTTTGTTACAAAATGGGTGGAAGCTAAAGCTGTTTCTTTTCCTACAGAAAAAGTTGTTGTTGATTTTCCCTTTTCTGAAATCTTTACTAGAGTTGGTGTGCCTAGAGAAATTGTTTCTAACAATGGTGCATAGTTTATTTCTAATCTGGTACAGGGAGTGATGGAGCAATATAAGATCCGGCATCGGAAGTCTACACCATATCACCTGCAAGCAAATGGCTAGGTGGAATCTAAAAACAAGGTGATCGAGTCCATTCTCACAAAGACGGTGAATATACATCGAAAATATTGGGATGAAATATTACCAGAAGCTTTGTGGGCATGCAGAACCACTTGCAGAAATAGTACAGTGCACACACCATATGAGCTGGTATACGACAAATAGGTTCTGTTACCGATTGAGTTCCAGATCAAAACTTTCAGAACTGTAGTTCAGCTAGGACTCGATCTCTCTGAGGCACAAAAACATCGTCTTCTTCAGTTAAATGAGTTAGATGAATTTCGTAGAGATGTTGTTCAGAAAAACATATTAATTCAGCAGCAACAGAAAAGGTGGCATGACAAGTCCATTCAGAAAAAGAAGTTCCAACCAGGTGATTGGGTACTCCTTTATGATTCTAGATTTAAAATTTTTAAAGGGAAATTCCATACATGTTGGATGGGACCATATGAAGTAATCCGAGTATTTGAGAATGGATCTGTAGAAGTCAAAACTATTGATGGACAGGATATAATATTCTTGGTAAATGGACATAGATTAAAGAAATATTTTCAACCACTTGCCAAGAAAGACTTTACACAGAAATTTCAACAACAATTTGGATTGGTAGTGGTAAATGGTAATACCAACCTCTTGAAAATTTGAATCCCTCTTCTTCGAAAAAAAAATAACAAAAATAAAATAAAATAAAAAAGAAAAAAAGTAAGAAAAAATAATTTCCTGTAATTATGAAAATCAATCCGCTGACATGATTGCAGAAGGATCAACCTGAAAACCAACTTGCTGGCCGGAAGATAAAAAATTTCTAATAAAAAAAGAATGTTTCTTGATCTTTAGATATGCTAGTAACCACCGAAGTAAAATGAGGTTCAACAGAACCAACCTTTATACAATTGGGGTAATTAGCATGGATATTTTTTTCCAAGTAACGCTTAATACTTGCTGCAATTATTTTTTTCTTGTACCAGTGTAGGCAGACCTTCCAGAAAATTTTATGTTTTTCTTCATATCCCATTTCATAATTTTCCCTCATCTTTCTTCTTGAAATCCTAGTATAATTAACCTTCCCATATTCTTCTAAATTCACCCTATCCGCTTCGAAGAAATACCACTTTAACCCTGAAATTTGTTTCCCCTATCCCACTTCTATTTTCCCTCTTTTGGTACTTTCCTGGAATCCCTGTGACATAATTCCTTCCCATTCTAAAATTTCCTTTTCCTGCTCCTTTATTCCCTCATGAAGTTCATTGCAGGATCTTACATATAAAGAGAAGAAGGTTGTGCTCTGAAGCATCAAAGGGCGAAGAAAAATTTAGAATAAGTTAAAGAAATCATGTGAAATCCAGCCTATATTTTAATTCTCTGTCTTAAAATTATGCTTGCACTAGTGCAAGCATATTGTCCTATATGATATAAGCAGAAAATTACCAGCAGAATGATGTGATTTACGCAGTGTGAAGATCAATACAAGCATACACCTTATCAGCAGCAGTACAGATTATCATATGACATAAGAAAGTGTTCATGATGAAAAGTTATATGATGTTCTTCATATCGTTGATAAACGGTTACGCTATTATATTACATAGGAGGAAATTAGTTGAAAGTACAAAGTTTTTTTAAGTAGGAATCATGATCTTTTTAAATGAATGATAAGTCTTTTTTTGTAATTATGAAGGAATGTGAAATCATGTAATCGTTATTTGCATATAATCCACACCATTCCGCCATAATGTGAAATGTACTTCACTCATAACTCCCCCTGCTCCTACCTTCACTCCAAACATCCCATCATTGCTGTACCTTACCATTAAACCACCGTCGCGCGTACCAATTGAAATGATGAGTACCTACGGCAGGAAAATCGGAGACACGATGGATGAACGATTAAATTCCTATTTATGAAATTTGATCTCCTGGTGTTGCATTTCGCAGCTGTCTTCCATTGTTGCGGGAGTCGCGATTTCTACAGTTCCTACAGAAGTTCGATGTGTATGACAGGGACGTCGCCTTACACTTTGCAAGAATATTTAAAAATGGCCAAGTGAGAATTGGGCCACTCAAATTCAAAGTCACGAAGAAATTTGTAGCACCAGCAATAGGTCTAGAGAATACGAGAGTGGAATGGTTCAAAAACTAGAAGTTGGAAGGTAAACACTGGCAGCGTTTTGTAATGGATAAGAATATGGAGGTGAATTGGAAACGTGGAGTTACGCGCAAAGCCCTGCTAGGTCAATGGCAGGATCTCCTGTTTGTTTTGCTGAAATTTGTGACTTGCGAAGGGAGATACACCTCTACCCTGGTGTATCATTTCAGACTGCTACAACATTTTGAAGGAGGCCAACACATTCGTTGGAGGATGAACTTCCCCTAATTTTTTCTCAGAAGTTTGGAGAAAATGGCTAGAAGTATATAGGATGGAAGGGAGGACCAGGCCAATGCATGATTATACCACCATGGCTTGATAAAAATCCTGGTCTTAAAGCATCTAGAAAACAAAGGTATGACATGGGAAGAGCTGTTAAAACAGCTGCACAGGAACTCGGCATAGGAAGAGAAGGCACAGGCCCCTAGTACAAGCAAGGGTCTAAAGAGAAGCAGAAAGGGAAGTCCTTCTCGCAGTAGTGTGAAAAGGAGGCAGACAGAGAAATCAACAAAAGGGAAGGCTTCGTCTTCCACTAAGTAAACAACTGGTGGACTTGATGGAGAAACACCTTCTACACAGGCACAGGCCTTTGAGCATGATAGGCTGTCGATTCTTGCAGATGCGGCGAATATTGCACAAATTGGGGATGATGTTCCACTGGAAAATCTTATTAGAAAGCCCCAAAAGAAGAGGAAAGTTTCGGATGTAGAAGAAGAACCACAACCCCCACAGGGTATGGAACCCCATCCTGCACCGGTACAAGAAGAAGTCAGGGCCCGAGAAGAAGAACCAGAAATTGAAGGAGGAGCTGAAGAAAAGGAGGACGTGGAAGAACCTGAGGAAGAAGACCCAGAAGAGGAAGAAGAACTGGAAGAAGATGAAGAAAAATTAGATGAGGAACCGGATAAAGATGAACCAGAAGAAGAACCTAAGAAAGAGGAACCGAAAAAAGAAGGACTGCAGGAAGAAGAGTTCCTTGATGCGACCATGGTAGATATAGAAGTTCCGGAGCTAGTGACAGCCCTTGCTGAGATAGAGGAAGGAAAAGAGATGGTGACTCCTATTGCTCGCATAGTAGAATTAGAACTCCAAGTACAAAACTTGGAGCAGCTTGTGACCAAAGCACAAGAGGAGAAGGAACAAAGCAGAGGAGAATTGATGGCAGAGCTCAAACAAAAGAAAAGTGAGGTTAGAGTTTGGAAATATCGGGCTGGATGCTATTTCAGGCGGTTAAAAAATGTTTCAAATAAGTTAAGGCACATCAAGAGGAAGAAGGCCGAAACAATGCAGCCTGAGGACAACATGTCAGAACAGGACTGAGTTGGAGTATTCAAAAATTTTGGTTTTTTGCAGAGGTAAAAAAAGTTGTGTGAGGACACACAACAGTTTAGGGATGGGAGGATGTTAGTCCCCTAAATTGCATTCTTTTTTAACATTCTTCCCTTCCCAAATCGTAATTATTTACCCTGTTTTACCTATCTTATGCGTCCTCATCCTGCACTAGTGCGAGAACGATGACACGTTTTGCATAAACTTCACATTTTACATTTTTAACTCATCTTAGCATTTATTAACTACCTATTATGTGATTTCTTACTTAGAATTACTTTCATAACTTATCGTTACCTCCTATTATATTCAATAGATGATCACTTATCTTGATCGCTAATTTTTAGTGCAGAATAGATCTTGCACCAGCACCAACGCCGTGAATCTTGGCAGTGAATTCGGATCACTTGGGTTGTCGCCTATTTTGTATACAATCAATGAGGATATATCTGAAGGTAGCCAAGTCCCAGCTATGACAGCAGGTAAATCGAGAATAGTTGAGATTGGACTTAAGAGAGACGAACAACTGGAGATAGCCGCGGCCTATTTTGTTAAAAGCGATTTAATTTTGAAGGCCGAAAGCTTATTCTGCAATCGGTTATGTAATTTGTTATAACAATTTATGTAGTTAGCTATGTAATGGTAAATGATCCTTTTGGCCTGTGGCCAAAAGGATCTATATAAGCATAAATGTAAATGGACAAACAATTCAATGTTTTTAAGAATCGAATAGATCAAAGAATAGAACCAGGAGGTGTTAACAGGACTGTCTTAAGTTATCGCCAAAATCTGGGCTGGATATATAATCGCGCATGTAATTTCTTTAAAAATCTAATAAGAAGAGCTCTGCCTCATGTTCTTTACATTTTATCCTTTGGCTTAAATAGTTGATGAGTTAATTCTAAGTAGCGTTTTCATTTGAAAGGGAAATGCACTGGTTGGCTAAGGGCCCAGCCAATCCAACACATTCTCCCTCCTTGTTGTTCTTGTAATTTATGTTTTAAACTGTCAAGTGTGATTTAATTTGCAGTATTTGAATTTATGTTTGAGTGGAAGCAGATCTACTGCGTGAAGTAGTTAAGTTACTTTTTGCACGGTTGATTTCTTTCCCTTGCCTGGTTCGAGCAGGAGGAGTTGCCGGGCCCAGTGCATGTTGGTGTGCTATTCATTTTCTGCACAATCTGGTTTATTTCCTCTGCCTGGTTCGTTCATGCACCAGTGCATGTTGGTGTGCTATTTATTTTCTGCACATTGGTTTTGTTTCTCCCTGGTGCAAGCAAGAGAACTGTTCTCGCACCAGAGCTATATAATATGATGCAACAAGACTTTTTAGCTTACTTCTAACAGATTTCTTGCTTTCAGTCATATCTTAATTAAAAGAGACTATTTTCTTATTTTCTACAGATATTCATATTTACTGATATATGATTTGGTTTTATCACACTGTAGTAATGAATCATTGATTTCAAAGATCAAAAGTTAAAGTGCAAGAAGCTCGGATCGAGTACAAGAACCAGTTTCTTGGTATTGGATCTGAGTGCCGCGGACTTGAGAAAGATCAAAGCCCTTGCACAAAGAAAAGCATTTTTAGTAAAGACATTACTTTACACTTTCTGCATAAATCGTTGTTCCTGCACTAGTGCAAGAAGACTGCAGCAGTGCAAGATCGATTTTCGCAAGAAGGATATCTTTACATATGTAGGATTGAAGGGGCCCATTTGTTGAAAACTGCTAAGGTGTCTTTGTTGAAGGAAACACATTCTCAGTAGCTAATCAATATTTAGCTAGAGTGATTGCTCCTCTTTATTTCTGAATTTATTTTGCAAGTACATTTCTTCTTGTTCTAGCCTCAGATTGTTTTGATGGTTTGAGTTTCCTCTTTCTTCTCTAAAGTTTGATTCTGCAATTCTTCTTTTCAAAAGTAGGATTTGATATTAGAAATATTCATACCATCTCTGGCATTGCCTGTGCTTCGTCTCTAAGTTTACGAATCCCCCGGGTTGACAATTAAGTGTTGAGGATCTTTACTTAAGTGTAATTCCTGCACCCAACACTTCTCATCTCTTTCGCTGTTTTCATGCAAAAAACACATAAAAAAAAATAAAAAATAAAATCAAAATGCCAAATCTAGAATTAAAACAAATCCAATCAAATTTAATTGAATAAATAAATCAAAATGAAATCTAAGATTTTGATTGATGTATGTGATGATTTAATTTTCCGAGGAGAACATAAACGAATGGATCTGCACTTAGAAGAATCTGAGGGCAAATGAGAATGCAGAAAATTAAACTCAGAAAATTGAATTTGTTTAAAAATTCAAAGCACGATCTTATGTTGAATTGTAGGCCCATTTAATGATCAAATATGGTTTTGAAACCACTTCAAAAATAATATCTATGGTTTTATCTATCCAACGAGCCATCCTAGGCCTCATTTGGCCAAGTAAAACTCAACTTATGAGCATTTAAAGTTGAAGAATGAAAACTACTAGAATTCTGGAAATTCTGTTATCTAGTTTAAAAATCAGAAATTTTTAATTAATTTCTAATCCTAAATTAAATTATAGTTTTTAATTAATTAATTATAATTAATCTCATCTACATTATTAAACTTAATGAATTTTAATTATATATTAACAAAATTGAATTAATTAAAAAAAATTAATTTAATGATTAGTTAAAATATGATCATATTAATGTTATAATTGTATTATATAAAATTTATAATTAATATAAAAAAAGTATTATATTAATATAATAAAATATAGAAAAATTTAAAATACAAATTTTTTAATAACATTCACGTATTAATATGAGGGTGGAAATTATGGAGTTATAAGGAGTAGAGGGTATGGAGGGACAAGGAAGTCAACAAAGGGATAAGGGATGATGAGAGGTGGAAGGATAGTGATGTGAGGGTGAGGTAAGGGGAGTGAGTTGGGAGTTATAAGGTGGAGATAAATCTTATGATAAAAAAGCTAATTTTTGTATAAACCAAATCACAATCACAATATCGGCTTTTTTTAAAACAAGCGTAACAAATATTTGTTATTTGTGATATGCGATTTGCAATGTATCACAATCGCAATATCGCATCACAAGTTTTGATCGCAAGATTTTAAAATCGCACTTCTTTTTTCGAGCGCATTTTTTATTTCGACACTTTTGAAATTGAGATTTTTGGAAGAAAAGAGGTAATGTGAAGTGGGTTCCACGTGGAATTAACAATCCTACAAATTAGACTATAGCCATTTTGCAATCTTGAGATTTTGGGCTTGGAAATTTGTTTAAAATAATACATTGGAGTTACTTAACAAGATCTCGTAACGTGTTTTCATCTGTTGTACAATTTAGTTGGGTCATTTTGTAGGACCATTAGTGAAAAATGAAAGAATTAGTAAAAAATTAATTAAGAGTTAATATTCACAATGAATGACTATTTTAATTGCAAAAAGTGAAATATCATATATTTATTTACATTTTTTAGTCGATGCGCAAAAATGATCAAACTTCAAAGGAGTGCCATTTACAAACTGGTTGACCAAATGAGGTGAAACAAGTATCGATGGAAATCTTGCACAAAATATAATTCAAGGAAATGATCAAAATGAAAATCTAACAAAAATGAAAAAATGAAAAAATTGTAGGATAATTAATCTTAATGAAAATCATAAAAGGTGTTTAGCCAAAAGTCAATAGAAATGGTCCCCATTATTTGAAGTAAATAATTCAAAAATAGAGGGTGTTGGGTTTTCCCTACAAGCCCCTATCCGCTTTTCAAATAATTCTAAGATGTGTTTGCATGGTCTTATAAAAACATGCATGATTTTAATCCTTGTATAATACAATATTCAATACCTCTTGAATATGATGTTGAGCCAATTAGGTAGAGATAACATCTTATCGATCCCAATATTAACACCATAATTAAGAAAGGATTAGATAAAATGCTTCAATTCAATGTCATATTTATAGTGTGCTTCGCCAAGTGGGTCACCAATATGGTTTCCATTTGAAAAAATAGTGGAGACATCCACCTTTGTGTAGATTTTAAAGATTTAAGTCAAGCAAGTTTTAAAGGAAAATTTCCTTTACTTGGCATGAATACAATTTTATAGATGTCATTGGTTCAAAAATGATGTCTCAAATTTCTAAATTTCATTGGTTCGAAAATTATGTCTCTTCTTCTTCAAGGATAGCTGGATCAAGTTAAACCTCAAAGGCTATCATAAAACCACATTAACTATAAGGTGGGTTTCCTTTCCCTATTATAGAATTCCCTTTGAGATAATTAATACAAGGAATACCTTTCAATGTGTCTACACATTTCCTTCCATTATATTATTAGTATTAATATTCAAATTAACCTAGATGACATGAATATTCAGTATAAAAGGTGGATAAATGATTTTGATGGTCTGAGATAAGTTTTCCTCAGATGTAGGAAGTTTAGAATTTTGTTGAATCCCAACAAATTTACCTTTTGTGTCATTAAATACACATTCCTAGGTCACATTGTTTGTAACATGGCATAAGCATTGATTTTGAAACGATTTATACCATTCAGAGACTACCTCGTCCTTCCTCTAATAAATCCATTCAACCCTTCATGGATACGATTATTTTTACACTCTGATTTGTCCCCAACTTTCCTGAAATTATCAAACATGTTCATAAATTTTAAGGAAAGAGGTATTTTTTTGGACAGGGATGCTAAAAATGCAATTTTTTTCCATAAAAAATATGTTATTGCTAGTCCTATTTTTCGCTGAGCCTATTTTTTCTAGAGAATTTCAAATCTACACTAATGTTATAAATAAAGTTGTTTCAATTATTATTTTAGTTATATGCTATAACTTTTGAAAGAATGGTTGATATCATGAGTGAAATTTTGAGCGAGTGAGGTAAAATTCTTGAAAACATGCTTTTGCACTTATCACTACTTTCGATAAATTTAGAGATTACAATCTAGGAAAGCACATAATTTTTAATGTATCATTGCCCATTATACAATATTTACTATCATATATATGCGTCTAGGGTAAGTAAGTTAATTGGTTGGCTAACATTTAAGAGTTTGAACTCAAAATTATGATTTCCAAAATTGCATATAGTATCAGATTTGGCCCTCCTCTTAGCTAAAATTCCTTAGTATCAATTTTCAACTTGAGCTTAAATGTACTGATATTGATATTGATATAAGTGTTTATTGATGGTATATGGGTATACTTTATTATTTGTGGAATTAGAAATGTCTTTTTCATCTTCAAGAAAAGGAAAAATAAAGTTAACGTTCTAAGTCTTGAAGTATGTTTTGTTGAACTATTATGTAGATATTATAATGGAATGCTTCTTTGGTATGTGGGAAAGACCTAATACAAACTTATTATTAAAAAAATTTGTGATGGTTCCCATCTTTAGTTTCAGAATGACGAGCATTATGTAGCCAAAGCCATATGTTAGAAGATTTTGTGTTATTCCTTTATTGGCCAACCTTTTTCTGTGATGCCTTCATCCTTGTAATATCTTGTGATTATTTTCAATGATTGGAAGGTAAATAAAATATTTTGTCCATGCGTTTGAACCCATTTACTATTTGTCTTCATTTTTTTAGTGGGGTCTTGATTTTCTTGGTCTTATTAACCCTCACTCTTTAGTTAACCAACCTATATCCATCTTAACTCTGGATCTATCATGCGTCGAGAGGGATCAAATCTCTCGAGGTGCAAACCACTTTTTTGAGTGAAAAACTTGAGGAAAGGTTTGCACCTAGAGAGATTTGATCCCTCTCAATGCTTGATAAGTCCATAGTTAATATGGATCTAGCTTGGTTTCAATCGTGTGCGGCCAAGGAAAATCTATCGAAGATATGATTAATTTTATCAATAACATGTCAATAAATCTAATATTAATATAATCATTTTAAATATGTAAATGTGTCTTATATTACCCTAGTCATTTTAATTCTAAATTTGCTTATTTAACTCAGTTTGGTGAGATGATAAATATTGTTGATAACTTTAATGATGAAAAATGATGAAATAAAAAATTTGAATGCAAAGTTACAATAATATCGTTGAATGATAGAAAATGTGAATAATAAAAATGTAGTCAATTACAAATAATCTTCAGTGTGATCAATCTCAAACCATTTTCTTGTACTATTATTATTGTCACCCATGTTATTTTTTTTCATCTCTTCATATTGATTATATGAAAAGGACAGTGGAAATCGTAAAACATTTAAATCTTTAGCTCAAGATGTTGTAGTAGACATCATACCTTGTACTCTCTTGCTCTCTAATATTAATATTTACTATAACACACAAATCAATGTACATTGTCTATAATTTTTTGTGCCTACACTGAATGATCCAGATTTTTGCAGGAAGGCAATAAAATATAGAAATAGATATAAACATAGAGATGCAACGAAAATAATAATTCATTTCATTAATATCAAACAACAAAAATATGCTTACAGACATAATGAAAATAAACTAGCTAGGGCGCTAGTAGCTTATCTCTGAGAAGAGATGTGGCGGCTACATGCCTCTAAACTGTTTTACAATGAGGCTCGAAGGCCTATTTATTATTGAGAAACATTGGAAAACCTAAACCTAGGAGATGAAGTTCTAAAACTATGGGCCCCATTTGGGTAAATTGGTAGATCAACTTCTCGGGGATGTAACTTTGGCATATGATCTTCGTTTGACGTGCTCAATACCTCGTTAGAAATATCTATCTATGTACTATAACTTTTGATGTCAGAAACATGGAATGAGCTTCCATGTTGCTCCTAATTTTCCCAAAAAACGTCTTTGAGGGCCTCAAAACAGATTTGGAAGTTCAGGACCCGAAAAACTGCTAAAAATAGTAAGCTATGCTGAAACTGAAAAATTAAAGAACCGATGGTGGGGATCCAAAAGGAATATGTGGGTGGCCACCAATATCTACTTGGATCATTCCTACCCCCTTAGGAAGAAATGGTCCCCATTGTGTTGAGTCCCTCCATGAGATGAGGCAAATTTCGCTGAACTTGGTATTGGATTTGTTGAAGATGTCATGGACCTGTTGGCAGATGTGCTGAATCCATTCAAAAAATTTGGTTGCTTTATCAACCTCAGAAAATACATGTGTGGATTTTGTCTATGTGGTCACATCAGGCATAGCAACATCAGGCAATGGCACGCTTGGGGCCAGATCAATGGAGTGCTTAACCTGACAGTGTAAAGGAACCTTTGTGGGTGAGGAGAAAATTTCCTTGTATTCCTCCACAAATTTTTCCATTTGCTGCTGTCGTACAGGGGAGCCCTATATCGAGGTTGTGGCCATAATATTCTTCTTTCCCTGTGGGCGAATTGTAATGAAAATAAATTTCTTGGTTTGGGAAACAATCTTACTGTGTTGTTTTGCAGTAGTCAAAGAGATGGTATGAGGCGGTACTACCTCCGGTATCCTGTACAATTTATTTCCCATATTAATAATAATAGAACAAGGCCTAGAATCATACAAAACATGTTGCTTCCACAAGTATTGTTGGCCCAATAATACATGGAACACATCAATAGGAGCAACATCACACAGTACCTCATACGTGAATGGCTTGATGTTGTACAAAAGGCAACACTGCTGGAGGATGCAGAGATCTCTTCCTTGGTGAAGAAACCTAATAATATACAGCTGCGGGTGTGATATGGTCCATTAGGCCGAACCGCTTCATGACCTCTGCTGTTATTTTGGCTTTCGCTATAGACAAGGAATTGCATTAGAGAACCCTTCACCCACATCTACAAATGGAAGAGACACTCCCCCTCTTCTGGATCCTCCGGATCCTCCCTCTGGAGCTTCGTGGTGTCAACAATGGCACTGGGATACACATCAATGATCTGCTTCCCTTTTTCATCACCCTTGTCTGGTTTTAACTCAGGATCATAACATGCATCTGATTTAGGTGCCTTTAGTTCGGCCACCAACGACTGTTTGGCCCGACACTCGTTTGTTCTGTGAGTGGGGTTGTTATGAAATTCACACCACTTCCTTGTGTCCTTATTTGTATTTTTGGTGTTTTTCTGAGTTTCCCTACTTTGTCTTTTTCCCTTGTTTTGTGGTTTGGGGGCGCCTTTCCCTGGCTTCAGATTCGCAGATCCAAAGTCTCGCTTCTTCTTCTTAATTTTTTGCTCGATCTTGGCAGCATAGAAATATGTCGTGCCAACACAGGTAATTTTGAGGAAATCCATTTCCTCCTGAATGTATCTATGCAAACAACTACGGTACTTGAGCACTAAATTTCTCTCTTAATATTTAATACCCAAATATATGCGCAGGGTATGGAACAAATTCGTCAGTTCGTGCACATCTTGATCCCTTTACCGCTGCAACGTGGTCCATTGGATTTACTTGTCCTCATAGCTCCCCACAGGGTAATATTATTCCTTGATGTCGTCTCAGAATGAATCCAAGTGGGTGTGGCTGAGAACAAAGAGGGTTCCCTCTTGTGCTTCTGCTCACAATAGGTTTCCCACCATTCTTTGACATGGGGGGTAGCTTTGAGGAGTGCAAAAGTAATATTTTCCCAGTCGGAGAAATCATGGATCGAGAAATACCCTTCCAAAAAATTCATCCATATATCTACGTCGTCTACATCTATCTGGCCTTCAAATACAGGAATGTCGAAGTTGTCCTATACCTTGAAAGGAGAGGCGCCTCTACAGTGGCTGCTAGATGTAGATGCACCACCGGTGGGCATCAGTTGAAGGATCTGGGCAAAGTTATCCATTATCGCATTCCTTTGTTTCTCGAGGGCCTCCTCAAGCAATAATTTGATAGGATATCCTTCTCCCTTGTCTTTCTTTTCTTCTGCCATGGGAGATCATCAGGGTTTGCGAGGCTGATATTGTAAGGGTTCAACCAGATTGAGCCCTAACTCCTTATACCCTGACCTCGTTGGGTAAATGAAAATAAAAATAGAGAAAGAGCAGACCACTTAGATACCACTGATCTGGATTTATGCAGGAATGCAATAAAATACAGAAATAGACATAAATACAGAGATGCAACAGAAATAATGATTTATTTCATTAATATCAAATAACAAAAATATGCTTACAGGCATAATGAAAATAAACTAGCTAAGGCGCTGGTAGCTTATCTCTGAGAAGAGATGTGGCAGCTACAGGCCTCTGTACTATGTTACAATGAGGCTCGAAGGCGTATTTATTATTTAGAAATAATGGAAAACCCTAAACATCCAAAAACCTAACCCTATGAGATGAAGCGCCAAAATATGGGCCCCGTTTGGGAAAATTGGTACATCAAATTCCCGAGGACATAACTTTGGCATATGATCTATGTTTGACACGCTCAATACCTTGTTAGAAATATCTATTCGAGGACTACAAATTTTTATGTGAGCAAGATCAAAGGAACTTCCATGTTGGTCCTATTTTTCCCAAAAACCATTGTTTAGGGCCTCAAAATGGTTCCAGAAGTTCAGGACCTGAAAAACTGCTAAAAACTGTAAGTTGTGTTGAAACTGAAAAACTGAAAGAACCGATGGTGGGGGTACAAATGGAATAGGTGGATGGCACCAATATCCATATGGATCACTGAAATCAATGCACACTATTAAGCCAATCACTTTAAAATTAATGTAATGATCATACATCCAATTACATCAAATAAAAAAAATTCAACATCTACAATGAAATCAATGCATTTAATGCAAGCAATAAAATAAGATTAGAAAGCAAATTATACACTGAAATCAATGCATCTAATGCAAGTAATCAAATATGATTATAAGTCAACACCTACACTCAAATCAATGCATCTAGTGCAAGTAATATAATAGGATTAGAAACCAACATCTACACTGAGATCAAAATTTAGTGCAAGCAATCACATAAGATTAGAAATGACCATCTACACTAAAATCAATGCATTTAGTGCAAGAAATCAAATGAGATTAGAAATCATCTACATTGAAATCAATGCATCTAGTGCAAGAAATCAAATAATATTATAAAACAATGTTTACACTGAAATAAATTCATCTAATGAAAGAAAAAAAATAGGATTATAAATCAACATCTACACTCAAATCAATGCATCTAGTGCAAGTAAGCAAATAGGATTAAAAACCAGCATATACACTGAAATAAACGCATTTAGTGCAAGCAATAAAATAGGATTAAAAATCACCACCTACACTGAAATCAATGCATTTAGTTCAAGCAATCAAATAGGAAGTGCAAGCAATCAAATATAATTAGAAATCAACATCTACATTGAAATCAATGCATCTAGTGCAAGAAATAAAATATGATTAGAAATCGCCATCTACACTGAAATCAATGCATTTAGTGCAAGAAATCAAATGAGATTAGAAATCATCTACATTGAAATCAATGAATCTAGTGCAAGTAATCAAATATCATGAGAAATCAATATCTACACTAAAATCAATGCATCTAGTGCAAGCAATCAAATAGGATTAGAAATCACCATCTACACTAAAATCAATGCATCTAATGCAAAGATCTTCTTCCCTCTCTCGCCCCTCCATCTATATCTATATTTCCCTCCATCTCTCCTTCTTTGTCTCTGTATCTCACCCCCCCAAACACAAACACTCTCTCACTCCATATCTATCAATCTCTTTGTCCCTCCCTCCCTCTCTCCATCTCTCTCTTCTCCCCTCTCTTCAACTTCCATATATATCTCTATCTTCCTCTTCTCTTCCCCTCCCCCGCTTCTATCTCTCTTTCCTCCTGCTGTCCTCTCTCCCTCTCTCTCCATCTTCCTTATCACTCCCTCCCTTTCTCCACCTTTCTCTCTACATGTCTTTCTTTTTACCTCCCTCTCTCTCCCTCTGCAACTCCATCTCTCTTTCCATCCCTCTCTCCACTCTCTCACATCCTCTCTCTTCCTTCTTATCTCTCTCTCTCTCTCCACCCTCCAACTCTATTACTATATCCATCCCTCTCTCCTTCTCTCTACTTCTCTCCCCCTTCTCCCCATCTCTCCTTATTTGTATCTTTATATCACCCCCAAATATAAAAACTCTCTCTCCATCTCTCCCTTGCCACTCCCTCTCTCTCTCTATCTCTCCTTGTTTGTCTCTTTATCTCACCCTAAACATACACACACTCTCTCTATATCTCCCTTGTCACTCCCTCTCTCTCTACACTTCTCACTCTCTATGTCTTTCTTATTCCCTCCCTCTCTCCCCCTCCAACTCCATCTCTCTACCCCCCCTCTCTCATCCTCTCTCCCTCTATGCCCTCTAATCCTCTCACTATCTCCCTCCCTCTCTCCTTCTCTATCTCTCCCCCATACATCTTTATGTCTCCCTATCCCTCTCTTACCACTCTCTACCTTTGTGACTCCTCTCTCTCTCTCTCTCTCTCTCTCTCTCTCCTTCGATTTATCTCCATCTCTCCCTTGTCACTCCCCCTATCTCTCCACCTCTATCACTCTATGTCTTTGTTCTTTCCTCCCATATATATCTAGATTTAATATATATCATGATATATTAATATATATTATAATATAACAAATTTAATATTGTATTAATCCAAAGTTATTAAATTCAATAATATTAATATTATAATATATTGATATGAATATTATATCTAATAATAATAATAATAATAATATTAATATTAATATTAATATTAATATTAGGGTTAATAATGTTTTTTTTGCAAGGTATTAATAATAATTTGGCCCATAATTTTCACCTAAAGAAAACCTCTTTTTTTATTGTTCATATATATATATATATATATATATATATATATATATATATATATAAAGCGGATTATAGAGTAAATATGAAAAGATGATTTATTTATTTACCATACCTCTTTATACCTCTTTTATATTCATTTATTTACCCTTCCTCTTTTATAAATATGGTATTTGTCCCACGGTATTTAGGCCATGGTATTAATAATAATTTGTCCCATGGTATTTGGACCATAGGCTTCACCTAAATAAAACAGGTTTTTTGAATTTTGGTAAATATAAAGAGGTTTTATTTGTTTACCATACCTATAGTTTATTTATATTTTTATTTGTGTACCATACCTCTAGAGTAAGTATAAAAAGAGGTTTTATTTTATATAAAAATTTCTTTCAAATTAATCACATTATTAGGATTTGGTCACCAAATCCTAATAATGTGATTAATCCGAAAGACTCTTTTATCTACATTATGATCAGAAAGGTTTTATTTATTTACCAGACCTCTCTTTTATTTATATTTTTAGTTATTTACTATTCCTTTTTTAGTGTTTGAATCCCATTTAAGAGGCAGAGATAATTATTAAAAATATATTAATTGTTACAAATTTATTGATTATAATTGAGCCGATACTTCAAATGTTTACTTACATTACATCTACACATATGTCCTATGCTGGAATATAGAGTGCCTCTTGACCCAATCACATATTTATACTTAAAACAACTGCTTACTTTACTAGGTTTAGTAAAATAAATCTACTAAAAACCTTTAGGGCAATGCAAGTATTTTTTTCGAAAAATATATATTCCTCACTTTAGTTTACCACTGAAGATCATCAGTGATGGGAATTTTGTTTTAGGGAAAATGTTGAGGCTATTTCAAATATGCAATATCACTTATTCAACCTTGTCACCTTACTACCAATAAGATAATGGACATGCCAACTCCACTAATAAAAATTTGAATAGTATTATCAAACATATTATAGAATATAGTCCTTAGGAATGATGTGCACAATTGATACATGTCTTGTGGGTACATCAAACAACAATTAAAATCAATAATATCAATAATGGCGAGATATCTTTTAGATTGGTTTATGGGAAAAGGGCTCTCATGCTTGTAGAACTAGAAATAACTACCTACCACTTAACCTTCCCACAAAGGAACCAAACAATGATCCAATTGCTTAGAGAATTAGTGCATTACTAGATTTGGAAAAGAACATAATTTTTTCATTTCAAAACTTGAGAAACATCCATCAATTGTAATATACATACATACATACATACATACATACATACATACATACATACATACATACATACATACATACATACATACATACATATATATATATATATATATATATATATATATATATATATATATATATATATATATATATATATATATATATATAATGAGAAAAGGGATAAAAATAGATAATTTAGAATAGGACAATGAGCCCATACTTTGGATTTCACCCATGACGATAAATTCGAGCACACAAATTTCTATAAGCTTTGGCTTGGATCTTTCACCGTCACTCAAAACCTTGGAAACCGTGACTTCAAATTGAAGAACAATCAATAGAGGATTTTCTTGTATAATGAATGGTTTCTCCCTAAAATCTTATTTCACTATTGAATAGTAAATTAAAAATAGTAATGAGAAAAAATCACCTAAATGTAATATGCTTCAGTACAGAAATGACACCCTTTTGTAATGATGCTTGATAAAATGACAAACTAGAGTAACATACTTCTTAATATATGGAAAGAATGCCATAAAATAATATGAGCATAAACTTGATTATAATACCCATATCCATAAAATCCATAAAGTTGTATGTTTACAATATCCATAAACTCCATAAGCATAAAGGTGCATACGATGTATTATGAATCTCCATTTAAATACACATAAATGGACTTCAAGAGAAAACTTTATTACTATTCAGCCCAAGGCAATTTGACCATGCGTGAAGGGTGGGAAATCACACGGTAAAGTGGAATCGTGAGCTTGGCTCAATATTAACACAAAAAATTAAAATGATGCACAATTCTCCCTTTACTGAAGAAATAAAATAAACTAAACCAGCTAGGGTGATCAGATAAACCACCGAAGTTGGGTTTGCTTACTAGGGTGAGATTCTCAAATCTCACTGAAGGAAGCTTGAGGATTTCACCTGAAATCCTCTCTTGAAAACTCACCTGAGCCCTCAAAAATATCACAAATAAAGATCCCAATTTTTTTTTCCATCAGTTGCTCCCATTCCTCCTCCTCTTTTTATAGACGGGCTACATAGAAATACCATGGGTCAATACCATGGGTCAATACCACAAGAAATACCATGGGTTGATTCTATCTACTTTGACTGGATCAAGAAAGGGAATATTACAAATCCTCCTGCCCAAATATTGCTTGTCCTCAAGCGATCCACTTCTATCCACAACAGAAGAATTTGTACATTAATACCAGGATCCCATACAATTCGATGTGCCCTCCATGTTGAATAGTCCTGAATGGATCCTTCGATACCTGGATCCCAAACAATCCTTTGACCAATCCTTCCTTCAATGGATTTTCCTAGATCCCAAACAATCCTTTCCCCAATGGATTCTCCCGGATCCCAATGCCACCTCAATCTTGGGACCTATGGGTTATGGTACCATTTTAGCCCTCCATCACTGCCCGCACCAAAGGGCCCAAGCTGCAATATGCCCTCTGTTGTGAGTATCCTCCAAAGAATCAACCTATCGATAGAATACCAGCTCATAATCTCTTGCCAATCCATACTTGGGGAGGGATGAATATCTACAAATCTACTATGTTGATGTTGTTCGATGCTCAATTCATGCTCTGATACCATTGTAATATGCTTCTCTACTTGGTTACCCAACATGATGCAGTTGGAGAACTCTTCCCTTCTCTTCCCAATGTATAAAGGTGGGTTGTTGATGTTGTAAGCTTTATCTATGTATTCCTGTAGAGGGCTGCTCTGGAACTCCCAATCGTACTCCTCTTGCTGCCTTATGAGGGATTTGAGTCGTTCTTCAACACTAGAAAACTTGGTCTTTGATTCGGCACATACCCCTATGAGTTCCTCAATTTTTCTGTTCTCTTGTAAGGTAATGTCTCGGACTGTCCAGACTTTCTGCTTCAATAAAATAGGATCTATCTTGAAATTCTTGATCCTTTCTCGAAATTCTTCTACTGCAAATTGTAGTGCCATGCTGACTGTCTTTGTATCTGTTTGCACCTGATGCCCAATGACCACATCTTCAACTTGAGCCTTTGACCAATTCTCTAGGAATGGTCCATTTTGCACATTATGTTTGTCATGTTGCTCTTCGTGATCAAACTCATCATGCTGGTTCACTATGGCTGGATCCTCACTTAAATCTCCCAAGTCTCCTTCACTTGTGGAGATCATCTGTTCATCCCTTTCAACTGTCAAACATAGATGCATTGGTGGAATTTTATCTATACTTGATAGTTCATATTCTTCATGAATATTCCCCTGGGGATCTACGAACTCCATTGTATAGGAATCAACCTCATCAATGGCATTAGGTAGAATTTCCTCATGAACTTCCAAATGCTTGTCATCTTGCAAGCCTCCCTGAATAATGTCATGATGTTTCTCACCATCATGAAGATCAATAGACCCATCTACAAAATATTCCCCATGATTTGCAGTAATCTCCTCTTGTTCTGTCTTTGTTGTCTTCTCCTTATCACCTGGACAGGAATGGTTAAGGGCCCAAGGTCCCTTGCAGATAAAGCATAGTCCTCTCCTCCTTATTTCATTCTTGCTGCTGATTTTGTTCTTGCTTTGGTTATCATTTTGGTCTATGGATATATGGCTACTTAAAGGACCATATAACCTCACTAGTAAATCAAGAATTTTTTGGTTGTTTTTCAAAATTTCTTCAAGACTGTCCATCTTCTAAAGATTCTCATTTAAAACACCCCCTTTTTTTTTGGCTCCCAAATGCCTTCAAATATTTTCACAAATTTAACCCACAGACTTATAAATGATTTTCCATTCACTTATGTCTCCCAATAAAAAATAATTTATTAAAAAATTAAAAATCCAACTAGGGTGATAAATATCATCGAAGTGAGAAATGCTCGCTAGGGTGAAAAATAAATTTCACGGAAGTTCCTTGCATAAAACTCTCAGGCTGGCAGGATGCACAACTTTGATACCACTGTAGTATGCTTCAGTAAAGAAATACCACCCTTTTGTAATGATGCTTGATAAAATGGCAAACTAGAGTAACATACTTCTTAATATATGGAAAGAATTCCATAAAATAATATGAGCATAAACTTGATTATAATACCCATATCCATAAAATCCATAAAGGTGCATGATTAAAATATCCATAAACTCCATAAGCATAAAGGTTCATATGATGTATTATGAATCTCCATTTAAATACACATAAATGGACTTCAAGAGAACACTTTATTACTATTTAGCCCAAGGCAGTTTGACCATGCATGAAGGGTGGGCAATCACACGGTAAAGTGGAATCGTGAGCTTGGCTCGATATTAACACTGAAAATTAAAATGATGCACAATTCTCCCTTTACTGAAGAAATAAAATAAACTAAACCAGCTAGGGTGATCAGAGAAAGCACCGAAGTTGGGTTTGCTTACTAGGGTGAGATTCTCAAATCTCACTGAAGGAAGCTTGAGGATTTCACCTGAAATCCTCTCTTGAAAACTCACCTGAGCCCTAAAAAATATCACAAAGAAAGATCCCAATTTGTTTTTCCATTAGTTGCTCTCATTCCTCCTCTTTTTATAGACGGGCTACTTAGAAATACCATGGGTTAATACAAGAAATACCATGGGTCAATACCACAAGAAATACCATGGGTTGATTCTATCTACTTTGACTGGATCAAGAAAGGGAATATTACACTAAACCACTTGAACTTGATATTGGTAAAACTTTTCACCGATTATCTCCTAAATAAGTCACTAATGGGCCCACCAGCTAATGTGCATTGAAGAAATAATAATGTATTTGGTTATCGCAATTGTGTTTATTATAATGTTTTCTCATGTTAATTTCATTCTATCTATGCTATTCACATGGTGGTTATGTTCATAATGGTTTCATGTTAATGATGATGCTATGCATGCAACTTTTATTCACTTTGATGATTTCTTACAATTGTAATTTCACTTTGATTTAATATAGAATACTTGCAAATACAAGTGGAAACAAATGCATAACTTGTGGAAATATTGGATAGTTGTATTGGTGGTAGTTGATTAGTTATTATGGTTCGATGGTATTTCATCTAGACTAACATTTTCAGATAGGGAATAAAAAAATAGGTTTGGAGTATTAATATATAAGTGGTGGTGATATTGCATGGTTATGTTGATTTTGGTTTATTGATTTGTTGGCCTACTACTTACATTTTGATCTTGTGTACCTAAAAAATTATTAGTTTTATTTTGATAAATTTTTGCGTATAAAAATGTGTTTTTATGGTAGAACTATGGCTAATAGCTTATAAACATGAAATTTATATACATAAAGGCATAAAGTTATCAAAATTTCTAGTGAACAAGAGGTCATGACAATATCCAAATAACTAGAAAAGTTTCAAACCATATTAGCCATTGACTTAATAAATACTTGGTAATTTGATTTATAGACTTGTAAAAGAGATCTCACCCAGGTTGTGAACACAACCAACCCATGGTAAATGACACCACTTGTTATGGAGATACTTTGCATTGACTATATGGTTTGAATGACATTTGTGCATGCTTATGCATAGAGTACAAACAACCCTTGAACTTAATATAATAGTTAGCACACAATCTCTTGGTTATAATGGTATTTAACCTAATTCCATTGGTTATTTTGACCTTATTCTTTGGCATTGTGGTTGGGATTTTCTTTTTTGAATTTGATTTTCTCATTTACACTGTGATTGAAACTATGACACCCTATTTAGTGTTATCCTCTTAAAATAGACAATTTTCCCAAAATATGTAATTACATTAAAATTGTATTTATAAGGTTTAAATTAACTAACAAAATTCCTAAAATTACCTAAGTTTAAATATATAAAATTGTCTTATATTGATTCACCTCCCCACCGCTCCTCTCAGTATAATTGAGCACACATTTATACTAAGAAGAGGAGTGCCGAGTGATTCATTATAAGACAATTTTTATCTATTTAAACATTCATGCATAAGAAGACACTCACATATGAGATTTATGAGTTGTAGAACATGAAACAAAAGATTTAAATGGAAACTCTTTCAGGAGAAAACCACACAACTTCTTTTTTATAACGCTTTGTAGGAACCGATCCACTACTACAAATATTTGTAAGAACCAACCTACTCGATTTAATAATCCCCACTAGTGAAAACCATGGTAGGCACCAACCTACTCTTACATATATTTGGAGACGCAAATCTACGGAACACACCAATCCTTGTTTCTGCAAATATTCGTAGACACCAATCTATTTGAGACACCAATATTCATTGCTACAAATATTTGTAGGCACCCACTTATTAAAGACATCAGTCCACACTACTGAAAATGCCTAATGGAGACATCAATTCTCCCTTTTAAGCACCAACTTAGCAAGAGACACAAATCCCTACTTCTACTTTCACTAGGTCTTCTCATTGTTTTTCCTTCACTAGGCCTAGTCACTGCTTCTACCTTCACTAGATCAACTCACTACTTTAGCCTTCACATGACTGATAAAAAATTGAATCTTGTGACATTTATGGTAATTCTCCCAAATCTTCTTTCTTTTGGCCTCTTTCTAAGAACAAACATGTATAGAATTCCACACAACCAATTTTGCAAATCAGATTATCTAAATTTTACCTAACGAACTTTTGTATCTCTCCTCAAATATTTTAAAATTTCACATTATAAAAAGTTTTAGGAATAAAGTTATAACAAAAATCCTAAGTTGGCTTCCTTGAAACTGATTTAAAGACCAACCCTAACTTACAAAGATCATATCTCCAAAAGTATATCGAACCAAATTCTAAAATTGGAGCATAGGTACCTCATGATCTCACTTATATATCCTCAAAAATTCACAATCTAAAACATGTTAGAGAAAAAGTTATAGTGAAAAATGCCAAACTGACATGCTTGAAATTGATTTTGAGAGCATTCATGAACCCTAAATTCCTTAGAGAACATATCCAAAAGTCTAAAATTCCATACCTAGTGATATTGCCTTTATCTCCTCAAAATTTCAAAGTCTAAAAAATATCTGAATGGAGGCTTCTGTGAGTAGAAATATTTAAATAACTATCTTCCACATCCATCACATAAATAAAATAAATCTTGACGCGTTTCGAAATATCTAATGTGGTTCATCATCAGGGAAAAATAGATGAAGAGATGCATCCATAAGACAATTATCTAAGTAAGTCTAAAAAATATTAGAAAATAAGTTATAGTGAGAATTATAAACTAACATGTTTGAAACTGCATTCATGAACTTTAACTTCATTAAAGCATATATTTGAAATTATAGCAAACCAAATTCTAAAGTTTTGACCATGGGACCTAGTGATCTTGTTGCTATCTTCACAAAATTTCATAGTCTAAACATCTCAGAATATAATTTATAACAAAAATGCCAAACTGACTTGTTTTAAATTGATTTCAAGATCATTCAAGAACCTTGAATCTCTCAGAGCATATCTCCAAATGCATAGCAAACTAAATTATAAAATTTTAACCTGAAGTACCTTAAAATATCAGCTTTGTCTCATCAAAGCTTCATAGTTTGAAACATTCCAGAAAATATGTTATAGAGAAAATATCAAACTGATCTATTTAAAACTAATTTTAGGAGCATTCAGGTATCCTAACTTCCATAAGGAATATGTCATAAAGTGTTATGAACTAATGTTTGAAATTTTGATCGCATATACCTAGCAATCTCACCTCCATTTAAAATTCCATAGCATGAAACATCGCAAAAAATATGTTATAGCGAAAATGCCAAAATGACTGGTTCACTCCACAAATTACATTTTTGCTCACACACACTTCCCTTCCTATACTTTCTCCTTTTATACATTATCACAACTCTTCACGAAAAGAGAAGATAATTTAAAAAGTCACGCCATTTCACTAATTAAGTAATTAATTCCCCTTTTTATTTCACTTTTCCAAATACCATGGGAAAATACCAAAAGCTTCATAAACCATGGGTTTGAAACCACCATTTCACTTGAATTCTCAATTTTCACAAGAACCGCCTTTTTCATATACTTGGATACTTATATATAATATCAATAATATAAGTCTCTCTCTCTCTCTCTCTCTAAATTATCATTCCCAAGATAAAAACTAATTCTCATGAGCCTCATAGTGAAACTAGGTTTTGGTCTATATTCCCAAAATTCCATTAGATGAAAGAGTTTGTCCCCTATGCAATTCTAAGAGAGTTGAGTATGGAAAGCATTTTCTCTTAGATTGTCCATCTTATACTCACACTACCAACTTTGTCCATCTAATTTTCAAAATATTTGTCACACTACCAACCTTTTTGACCTTTTAAGTTAGCAAAACTATGGTGATCTAGAAACACTTTCCTTACTTCTTTTTGAGCAATTTTTTTTTTTTTCCTTGTTCAGACTAATCCTAATTTTTTTCCATTTTTTCTCCTCCCATGCCACCCACGGGTTTCGAACCGATGACCTTACAGAACGGAGTGCCTTAACAGTGCACCCCATCACCGACTGTTCTACACCACGTGGGCTACTTCTTTTTGAGCATTAAAATAAAATGTTAAAAAATTTCAATAATCTCTCACCTTTTTAAAGTCCACTAAACCATATAAATTTTTATTAAAAATTAATTATTATCATTATCATCACATATATCTTTTTATAATACACATTAAAATATAAAATACTATTTAACATTAAAATAAAATTATAATATACTTTATTAAATAAAATATGAATAATATGATAAACACTATTCTATATTTAATTTAATAATTAAAATTTTAAACCATCAATCTGATGTCATCACTTCATATTTATACAAACAATATAACTTTCAAATCAGACTATAATAATAAATACAATATCAAAAATATATTAAGTATTCAAAATATAATACATTTTCAAAACCGCTTAATGTAAATAAAAGAGTCTACATAATGGTTTAATTCTCCCAAAGAATAACGGTTTTTAAAAACCTTCCAAGACGTCAACTATAGTGGGATTGAAAGAGATATGTGCAAGGTATCAAAATAATTAAACATATACCTATCAAGGAACATTAATCCTTTGAAAAGTATAAGGATTTAATAAAACCCTACGATATATATATATATATATATATATATATATAGCTGCTTGTAGTTAATTTCATCCACACAAATAAATAATAATAAATAATAGAGCTAATTTATATATTTAATATAATTTAATGATTTATTACATTTAAAAAAATATATTATTATAATAAAAATATATTAATTAAAAAAATTATATTATTATAATAAATATATTATTAATTTAAAAAATTAAATGATTTGCAAATAATATATTTAATTTATAATAAGTCTATATATATTGTAGTTAAGTTCGGGAACAAAAACACGTAATAGAGCTAATCTGTGTATTTAATTCATTAATACAATATAATGCTTTACTATATTTAAAAATAATTATATTACTGTAATAAATATATTATTAATTTAAAATATTAAATTATTTGAAAATAATATATTCAATTTATGGTAAATGGCCTTACTTGTTTTATAAGTAGTATGTATTGTTAATATAGTTTGAATATTTATGTGTATATGTGTGCATAGAGCACACACAACCTTTAATCTTAATAAAATAATTATTTTGACTTTATTTTTTAACATCGTGATTGAAATTTGATTGTTTGATATTGGTTTACTTATTTATGTTTACATTGAAATTGTAATACATTTCTTGATGATATCTTTTTAAAATGATTATGTAAGGTATGCAATTAATTTAAATTAGCAATTGTACCACATGTTGTAAAGGAAACGCTGTAAGGTTGTGTTATAGGAAAGAATAACATATAAGAAAGAAGAGGTAGTAGGAACTTTCTCGGCTCCAACTGATCCTCCAGAATAAGGGGTGGAGAATTATGTTTACTAGACCTCAAATCAAAATATCCATATTGGGTAATTGATGTGGAACAACTTCTTTGTTATTAATTGCATGTTAGATGTGTTTTTTCATAATGGATGAGATATTTTGGCCAAAGTACTCAAGACCTCTATATGACGAAATTTACATGTTTATTTTTTATTTTTGCATGAAGGATGCACTTGGTTTTTATGACCAAGTTGGGCAGACTTCACCCTTCCACGAAATTATTTTCTTCTATCACATTCACAATGTTGAATTCTTGTGATACTACTCCTAGAATTATGACTCTGCTCTATAGCTAGAATTATTTAATGGAATAAAAACTTATCACTATGACATGTTGTACTTCATAAGAGACTACGAAGAAGCTTAAGTATGGTAAATCCACCTTCACCTATCATTTGAACATAGAGCATAGAGTTCTCTTAATCGTCAATTTTATGGATAAGAGACATTTGGGCCCTTTTTAACCCTTAGAGATGATTAATTAATCTCAATTCAGAGAGTTTATATTAATAAATTATCTACAATCATATTTCCATAATTCCTCTTTGAACGACCAATATTCCACTTCTTTGGAACTTTTCACCTTAGTCAGAATAACAAACATCACAAAGACCCAAAAGTAAGAAGAAAAAATCAGCTCATAATCAGGGAATCTAGTGACTTCTTTAAGGATCATAATTCAAGACTTTAGTGCATTTTAAAGATCATTTATTTTCCCATCAAATAAAAAGAAACAATCAAATTTTGTAGTGGCGATAATGGGAACAAATTTTAAATGTAATAACTCCCTTCCCTAGTGATAGTACATTTTTGTTTTGAAATGAAATTATTTTCCCGAACTTTTAAATAATAGATTCCTCCCCAAGTGACCCTTTAGAGATACCTTTTTTTCAACTGATTGCAATAGGTAAGTGTCTTTTGTCTAGTATTTTCTAAGTCATTGAATTTAAGGGTAGAGGTAAAGAGACTACTAAATAAAAAATAGCAGAGTGACTGAATGTCAAATGAAAATAACATTGAGGAATCTCTTCTGATTTTCCCATATGGGCCTTCTTTAATTGATGAGGTAGTAGGAAATTTCTCCTCCATAATAAGTAGTGGAGAATTATGTTGAATGAACTACTACTCATGTAACTTTGACTCCTCCTTACAATTGGAATGTTTCTGTTCCCATAACTCTATCTCAGGTTATAATTCTAGCTTTCTCTTGTTTATGAATAGATTGTCTCTATATCGCTATTGTCTCTCTTTTTTAGCGCTTGCTTGAATCAGTGAGATAATGTAGCTCATTTGGATTCCAAAATCCTTGAGTAACACATTTTTTGAAGAGTCCTCTTCTGTTTTTAATTTTTCTATTTGGTCCTCCAAATCCTTGTCAACGTTGTTTCCTTCTAAAGAGTCATACATTCTTGATAAGTATCCATTGTCCTTCTTTTCTTCTTCCATACACTTCATATCTAAATGAATGGAACATGAGATAAGCTTCGTGACATTTTCTAAATTCCAAGATTTTTCATTGCACTTCTCATGTGTATCACGGAAAATGGATTCCATACATTCAATGTTATGCCTTTTTAGGGCTTGTTGTAAGGTTGGAAACTTCTCTCGACCATGTCTCATTTCTTATGTATCCTTGACTTTGATACAAATCACTATTTTATGTCTCTTTTTGAGCACTTTCTTGAATCAGTGAGATAATGTAGCTCATATGGATTCCAAAATCCTTGAGTAACCCATTTTCTAAAGAGTCACCTTCTGTTTTTAATTATGCTATTTTGTCCTCCATAGCCTTGTCAACGTCGTTTCCTTCTAAAGAATCATACATTCTTGATAAGTATTTATTGTCCTGCTTTTATTCTTCCATATACTTCAGATCTAAATGAATGGAACATGAGATAAGCCTTGACATTTTCCAAATTAAAAGATTTTTCATTGCACTTCTTATGTGTATCAAGGAAAATGGGTTCCATGCTTGATTTAGGCCATCTTAGTTCCCCCATATAAAGAAACTACATTCCACATGAATACCATGGGTCAATACCATGGGCTATATTTATAGTTTATCATTATTTTGTTTTATTATTTTTATTTTTTATTGTATTTTGACCTAGTTAAAATGTTCATTACATTATGTCAATATTTTTATTTAATTTACTTTTGTTTTTAATTTTGTGTAATTTGACATAGTCAAAATGCTAAACATGACATTACAACCTTTCTATCATACTTTGTTGGAGAGCATAGTAGCACAAAAATGTAATCTTTAAATATAAATAGTTATTTTCCTTTTTTTATATTGTTTTTTATCTATATAATATAAATTAATTGGTTTTTGTGGAGTTTAATTTTATGATATAAATTTTATTATAAATAAAAAATTTATAATACAGAACAAGAAAAACTATGTATATTTGGATGTATGAAAATTTGGATACATTTTATTAAATAAAATTTTAAAAGAATAATGGTTATAAACATTTAAAAATAATTTTATTAAATAATTAGTTTAGACCTAGATTTAGGATTTATTTAGGCCATCTTAGTTCCCCCCTATAAAGAAACTACATTCCACATGAATACCTGGGTCAATACCATGGGCTGTATTTATAGTTTATCATTATTTTATTTTTTATTGTATTTTGACCTAGTTAAAATGTTCATTACATTATGTATTTTACAAAAAAAAAAAAAATATTCATTAGACTAATTTATGTTAAATCTAGCTTTATTACGTTATTAATTTAAATTTTATTAAAAAAATTGAGGTTAAAATCTAAAAAAAAATTAATAACAACATTTTAACTTAAAAGACACCAAAACCTAAATTCAATCTAACTTATTAAAAAAAAACTAACATTATAAAAAACATATAAAGATATTTACTTGATCTAATGGCCTAAAACATTTCAATCGTCTAACATTTGATCCAATCGCTCAAACATGGACACAGTGGTAGTTAAGGGAGTTGTTTTCAAATAGTGACGCCTTACGACATAATTATATTTATGAAATTTAAATTATTTTTCATAAAATATATAATATTGCACTGGTTAAATTTTTTTTTAATAAATAATTTATTTATAAATTTATTAATTAAAATTAATAATAAATAAAATATAATATATATCATTATATTAATAATAAATAAAATATAACATATATCATTATATTAATAATAAATAAAATAAAATATATATCATTATATTAATAATAAATAAATATTTTTCTTAAATGATAAAGTCAGAATCCGGGAGGGCAAAGATTAGGGAGGGTGCTAGTCATCTCACTGATCCCCATGGCATTTAAGAGGAGGCGATGTGGCACCAACTTTACATGCAGTCTCATGTGAAGCTTAAGGTGGTGGATCCTTTTGGGTTTGTCTATTTAATGGGTGCAGTGGGAGTTTTTATTCAGTGATGTCTTGTTGCACGTTGTGAAGCTGGTCTGTAGTTTGTGGATGGTGAAATTTGGTATGGGATGGAGGTGTCTGAGTTTTCATTCAGTTGCATCTAAGCAAGATGAGGGTGGTGACCAGGCTAGCCTCCCATTTACACTAAGATTGGGAGCTGAGGACATTACAATCGGGGGCTTAGGTGGCTGGAATGATGATGCAACACCATTTATGCATCCTCAATTGGGATCTTGGCATAAGGCTTTGTGAGCCTGACGAGTAAGCTTGGGGTTGGAACACATCCGAGATTATTTCGACTGAGATCAAGGTATGGTATGGTTGCTCCTTTCTTTGGTTTACCTATTATGTGCCTGAAGGGGTAGTTGGTGGGGCAAATTTATGGAAATGCATGTCTTTGTGGATTTTTTCTATTAGTAATAATTCCCTATGTGTCTTCTGGGTTGAGTGGGGCTGTCAGTTTGCTAGAGGGTTGAAGGGTGCAACCTGAGAAAATTGTACCAAAACCTCCTCTTAGCAAGCCAAGCGAACCTTTCATAAATTGGTAGTGTGGTTTATATGCAAGTTGTGGAGAGGGTGGAAATTTCCATTTTGGTTCACCTAGTCTTGAGTCCTTGTGTGTTTGTGTCTAATATTTTTAGTGGTCGTGGTATTAGTGTAAGTTCTATACTTGTTATTCATTTGCAAGATTATATAAGTAAAGGTGGTGTGAAAATTTTATTGTAATAAACCCCTCAAACAGACTTTTATTTATTGACTATAACTTTTGAAATTTTAAAAATACTTTGAAAATATGATATTTACAATCCTTGATATTAAGGAGCTTTTTAATTAAATAGTCTCTTTGTAATGATATAGTTTATTCTTTGTTCATTTGTCTTACGAAAAATTCAACTTGCCCTTGAACTCTTATATTTATGGCTTCCCTCACACTTCATTAAAACACTCTTTCAATATTAGTAATACTATTGTCTCTCATCAAGTTTACATTTCTCTAATCAATCTTATACATTAATCGTACCAAAGTTCATTACACACAATCGCCTATGGAGTTTAATCATCCTCTTGATAATAAAAATATAATATGTGACTCCCTTGCCACTCATCATGTACTTATATATAAGCACAAAGTGTAAATCAATGTGTAACCCTTTTTACTTAGGCTTTATATTTTTTTATATATGTTAAGTACGACACCCATAGTTTAATCCTTTCTATGGTGGATGTTTCGTATGTCCAAAATTGTCCAAGTGTTATAAAGGAGGTTTTAAGTGTTATAAAATTGTCCAAAATTGTCAAAAAAACATTTTCTACAACATCTGTTTTTTGTAACAGAGGTTTTGACGTTGCTTCTAATGAAACTTCAACACAACTAAAAAAAATTGGGCGGCCGAAGGTTTTTACAAATTTTTTTCTCATCGGTGCGCATATTATATATGAACACACCGGTGCGTATTACCATGTATGCACCGGTACTATAAATATACCAAGCACCGGGATGGAAAAAAAAATTCAAAAGCCTCGGGGCATTTAGCAACATCCAGGTGTGTGTCACCCACAAAGACGCACCGGGCCAATGGAAGGTGTATGCACCAATGCCGTTAAGGTTTAAAAACGTACTGGGTCATTTAGGTGTTAAAACGCACCAGGCCGTTAAGTTATAAAAATACATCCGCGCATTAAAGGCAAACCATACTAGTGCATGCAACGCTTATCCGACCGCCCAGGTAGTAATCGTCGATAAAGCGCATCAGGTGTTCTAATTAGTATTGGTATTTGTGCAGTGCCCATAGGTCGTAGAAACTCACCGGTGCGCAGTATCATAAAATGCACCGGTGCGCAGTAACTAACACGCACCAGTGTTCATTTGATATTTTTTATAAACATCGACTTGTGACAGTGCAATTATTGTGATTTTTTAAAATTCATTATTCATCAAAAGTCGACACATATCTTATAGCAATACCTATGAACCATTTATAGGCTGATGAATTACAAGCAGAATCAAATCAACAAAGGTGATAAATTGCTAGAAAACAACACTAAGGAATCTATCAGTAAATTGTGGGATAATAAATGTTATAAAGGCTCATAATTACAAATTTTCATATATAAATGTTCATGCAATTTTGTGGGACTAGCCAATCAATGTCTTAGTTCTTTAATGCGTATTTCTAGTTAGTGATTATTAAATGCAAAAATAAACTGAAATTGAAATTATACATAAAAATTTTAGACCACTGAGCTTATCTTTACAAGAGCACTTTTTAGCAATGATCATAGTTCTTTGATTGGCTCAAAGGAAATCAAACAACTCTATGGTACCTCGACAAGCACATTCATTCTTCAACCTTTAATGTCGGGATTCTTTAAGGAATCTATATATTAATAATTTAAAAACATACAAAGAAAGAAAAAATAGAAATAGAAATGTTAATCTAAGGATAAAAATATAAAATTAATGATTCTACCTATCTAAAAAATGACGCATCACATACCAAAGGATGTGGGCCAAGTTTGGCATATGCTTATAAAAATAACTCTACAATCCTTAAATTAAAATCAAACCATCAATAAGCAACAACCATTTCTTTATTGATTAATGTAGAAATATCTTCAACAAATTAAACAAAGGTCACTTATACATCCTCTACTTCTCATTCCAATTTCAATCCAATCTAATTTCAAATGCAAAGCACCCTCCTCCATTCTCATAGAGATCACTTCCTTTCTTATAATATTTGTAAGAATTTCCAATAGAGATGGCATCAAATCCCCATACTCATGTGCTTTCCACATCATACTCAATTACAATTTTAGAATAAAGAATGTGCCTTATGATTTATAAAAAACAAAGATGGTCACATTCAACATTCTATATTTTGAATATATGGTTCAATTTTTATTCAAATCACCCTTGTGATGTTGGGTAGAGTGTAAGTGGAACAGTCTTGATTGGATGGAATTTAATTATCATGTCTTTCAAATTGATATACTAGGAATAAAGTTGGAATGCAACCCTTTCAATCATAATTGGAATCCTTATAATTGTTTTACATTAGATCATGAATCATGACTGGAAGTGCTCACATAATCCACGGATATGGAATCATTGTGAATCTGGGCGTTGTATTTGGTTTGGCTTGGCTTTTGGAGCCATGGTTAACTACAACAACAACAGGTTCATGATTGATTGAAGGTGATGAGTTGCTCATGTTATTTACAACAATCATGTCTTCCCTTTAGTAATTCAGGCCCATAAAAAATGAGCATAATGCCACCAATAATAATGATAAGGTTTGTTTTGATGCAGAGACTATTTAAAAATAGTGTTGTCTCTCGAGGGGAAAATTTCGTTCTGATGGTAATTTCTTGTTTATCTATGGGACATTTTAGTTTTGATGGTTTTTTCTTGTTGGATCTGGTCTTCAAAAATTTTGACCCTGGGAGTGCTTGAATATTTCCTTTTCAATGGTGGAAATGGATTCAAAATCATGAAATTGATAGTTACAACCTAGATTTACAAAAAATTCCACTACATCAAAAATCATGCCTAAAATTCCATTGCTTTCCAATGAAAACATATTCCTTATGTTAGAAAAACAATGTGAGAGAGCACAAACATATTAAATACACAACAAAAATCACACATGTTTTTTATTCATGTCAATGGCTACATATTTATAATATATAGATCACTAACTATGACACATCTATATAGCTATGACAACTCACACATAGGAAAAAAACTACTTCTATATTGATTCTTATGGACTCATGATGACAACGACACATGGCATGGAAGCATTATTTCCGATGCCCTCCCTTAATTCCTACATGTAAAAAATATAAAAACACACAACAATAAATGAATCTATGCCATATTTGCCTGATATGGTCATTACTAGCACTCATATCCACTATGAAATCTCATGGTTTCTTCTCTTTTCTTCACCACACTTTCGAGCTTCCCACTTGATCCATTTAAGATGTAACCGCTTCAAGCCATCATTGACATACTTTGAAGAATTGGTTCTTCCCAACCTCCCGAAGTGCAATAGTTCAGTCTGGATACTGAACCATCCTATGGAACTGCCACCATTTTTTGAATATATGTCCTTCCACTATATTTACCAGTTATTTAGGATAAAATTTTGGGTACATAATGTCTTCAAAAAACAATTCTACAACTTTACCTTGTATAAGTAACCTATGCTGACGCTTCTGGAGCACAACGGGTCACATTAGTCTGATAATTAGTTGGCATGTTCTTTGTGGTTCTGCATCATTTGATTCTTGCACAATATAATAACATACTAAAGCTACACTATGACCAACAATATAATTTTTTTTATACAAGACATTCATTTCCACAATAGATAATTATAATTCAACACTTGAGGGTTGTGTAATATTTGAGCATCAATTCCAATCAACATGGGATAGGTATATGCAGTAGTCAACTCCTTGACACAATACCACGCTTGGATTCAAAACTTCAACACGGTCCAAGTATCTCCTCTTACACATTACAACACCATGCAACATGTCCTTGCAAAATTACACAATACATTGGCCATCCATAGGCCATCCAGAGCACATTGTGCTCTCCTTCCTGCTGGGTCAGGGGCATCTATAATGTAGCACCCTCTTCCCACATCTACACAAGTAACTGACCAACCAGGATAAACATGTGACGAGATGATGCTATATGGTATTCAACCTCTGAGGCGACCTTAAGGAATTGGGACTGACGAAAGCACAACATATATACCTTGTACATCATTAATGACACCCCCAAGAGCTAACCCAGTATTTCAGGCCTCTTACCCCTAGGTCACACTGGAATTCTGGCCTCTTTGAGCCATATTTGCATGCATAAAATTGCATTCATGTGGCTAGGAGGCTATATCCCCAGACATAACACTACATTTCTGAAACTAGGGCCCCAAAACCTCAGTTATGTGCATGTGGCTCCGAGATTTGAGCCACCTTTTAAGGCCCAAAGCCTAGGTCACTGTGCAGAACTTCATGAAAATTTAAGGGATGATAAATAACAATAGGACAATGCTACAATATAAATCACATCAACAAGAACCCATCTGGACCCCTCCTAGCCCTGACAGACATTTTGTCAAACATGTCACAAAAATTGAATCTACAGGTGTAAATAACAAATTTAAGCATAGGGGTCTCATACTTATCTGAGAATCGCTAAGAAGCATTGCTCCCTTACATCATTAGTTGCAATACCATATATTTGACCATAGATACATTGTGTATTCATTTACAAGTAAAAACATGGATAAAACCATACATCATCACTAATAAAATACATGCTTACAACCAGCATAATAACAACAAAAACACAATGGATAAAACAACAATATAATCCACATAATAACTAGTACACTTGCATACCAAATAACAAACAAATGAGCTCTTCATTACTGAATGTAAAAACCAACCGGAGATGGGACTTCCACGTTCCACCTGACCATAGATTGGATGAGCTAAATCTCTCTTCAGCCAATCGTCCCCATGCCATATTCCAAGCATGCATGTGGGATCTCATCAAACACATCAATCAAAACCAATCCAGGGCTTCTATAGGCAAAACCACCTTAACCCTCAACTAGTGATTCCACATCACGGTTGAACATCACAACCATCACAGATTGGTATCTATCTAAGATTTTCCAAGGCTCTATAATGTTTGTTGCAACCAGGGCTTCCAGGACTAGTAATTTGAATTCAATTATTACAAGGCTTCCAGAGCGTTTTTCCAACCAGGGCTTCTAGGACTAGTAACTCAACCACAGTTGTTTCCGAGCTCTAGAAGGTTTTTCCAACCAAGGCTCCAGGACTAGTAACTCAACCCACCTAAGGCTCCAGACTGTTTGTCCAACCAAGGCTCTGGGATTAGTAACTCAACCCAACAATTGTTCGTTGGGCTCTAGAGCGTTTTTCCAACCAAGGCATCCAAGACTAGTAACTCAACCCACAGTTGTATGTTGGGCTCCAGAGTGGTTGTCCAACCAAGGCTCTAGGAACTAATAACTCAACCCACCTATATGAATCATGAGAACCAACCAAAAAACAATCAATGGAAATAAACCCACAACACCATGGTTTTATAGGAAATGTCAAGGCTAGGAAAATCCACATGCACACACCATGCATGCCAAAACCGATGAAGAAAACAAACACACAACTCTATAATTGCAATAGAAACCTGTTATAATTGTTGATCTCGATGACTTCTTGCGCTTTCCTTCTCTTCCTTTTCCTTCTTGCTCCAAATCACCAAGTATCGACACTGTCCAAGAGTTCTCCAAGAAAATTATAAGTATCCAAGAGTATGATAGCGAGAGAGAGAATAATGAGAGAGCTCCAAACACGCATTGAAAAAGGTATCAACTGATCCTTAGAAGCATTTTTATATAATATGCCTCTATTTTCTTCATTTTCCTCCTCACATGCAACCTATGACCTTTCATCTCCCTTTTCTCTTAATTTTCATTATTTTCATAAATAAATGTGCCAAAAATACTTTCTGCCTCTTTAATGCCTTAGCCATAGCCTTTTCCAATTTCCTTTAGCCATAATAACTAAAATGAACACCCTCTATGATGTTTTTCCCAACATTCAACTTGGAATACGTGTCCCATCAACAATGGTATTATATATTTTTTTACATGGATTTTTACCAGGGTTGTTACAAAAACCTCCACCTTGGGGGGAAAATGTCCTCAGTGTTCAATGACACCTACAAACCAACAAATTGCTAAAAACAAAATGTACTACCTATGGATCTTTATAACATAGCTCGTTGTAGTATTTGTAGTGACCACTACTGAAAACATGAAAAACATATCGTTTACTGGAGCTTTATAACATAACTCATTATGATATTTACAATAACAAGCACATTTTCTTCAACCAAAAAATAATCATACTATCTATGGAGCTTTATAAATCTAGCTTGATACAATATTTACAATAATATACACATATACACATTTTATTAACCAGCAAATAAAAGGATACGATGCTCATATCAATCAAAAAAGGAATCCAAAGGCTCACGCCTCCACCCTCAAAGTAATACCAGGATTCACTTCCTTCCCAGGAAGTCTAGAATCCAATGTCAAAGTCAAAGCTGCATCCAATGTCCAACACTAAAATTTTACGCCACTTGTCCTCTCAATGAACAGTTACCGACTCATTGTTCTAGGGCACACTCCCAATGTGCATCTGATTCCATATGGCAATGCTAATGAAAAAAACAAATCCATCCCCGAACTTCCTTTCTCTGCTACATAGTCCCTCGAGAAATCTGGTCACCCCCTTTTGTGCAGTCACACACCTTCCAAGTTTTGCTGGAACCTCCATCCTGAGTAGTCCATCCCTTGGCAAGGCTTCCTCACATCGAAAGATATAAAAACCAAGGCAGATACCTGCCTCAATAATCATACCAGTCATAGCATTCTCATGGAAATCAATGGACATTATTGGGTACCAGTGTCCCAAAATGGTTGTACTCCTAAAGTGCTTTAACAACATATTGTTGTATGTTCCAAGTCCTTTTGTCGATACTGCTAGTTCTTGCAGTCGATTTCAACCACCTAACTGGGCATTTCTATGCTTCCTATACCAAGCACATAACTTCCATTAGATTCAAATTAAATTGAAATAAATTCAAATTATACCTCATTAGTAGCTCGTCAAAAAGGTACACTTGAAATCCTGTTCACTTCATGTCACAACAAGTCAAACTACTTGTTTGATCAAATCATCATTTATAAACATATCACATCTGGTTAGCTCAAAACACAACCATCATAGGTCAAAACCATGAATCACATGCAATAATCATAAATCACATGTAATCATCATTAGTGAGAATCGTAGATCACATGCATAATAAAACCGAAATAAAATATTGATACTTATCCTTCATCGATTCTCACTTATGCCTTTGTTCTTTCTATACACACATCGGCTTAGTTGGCACACCCAAAAAACATCCAATGCCTTTGCTTCTCTTAAATCACGCACACATACACACATTATACCTCACAACACATATACTCACATATGAAATATAACACCATACAATACATACACCCACACTGTCATATGACACATACACTTCCACCCGGTGTACAATACAACACAATACATATGCCTACACCAACATACAACTCATACACCTACACCCGATGTACAATAAAACACAATACATACACCTATATCCGATGTAAAACATAACGAAATACATGTACTACACAGAGTACAACACAAAAAATTCACATGTCACAATACCATGACTACATCATGCACATACATAGTACCTCGTGAGCCCTAGTATTGCACCAAGAGTGCTGCAAGTCCTAGGGGCTGCCCTACTTTACTTTATCAACCTGAGGTTTGTACAAACTTGGAGGTGACAATGCTATATACACAACAGATGCACTCTGTGCATGTCATCCTCTTCTATTTTATGAAAGGGTTCTATTTCTTAAACTATGGTAAAAACTGAAAAGTAAATTGCTGAAGGGAAATGTCAGAAAGGAAACTAAACTAAATTGTTGAAAAGAAATGACAAGAATGAAACTAATTTAATTTGCAGAAAAGAAATGATAGAAAGGAAACTAATTTAACTTGCTGAAAATAAATGACAGAAATGAAACTAATTCTAAACCACACTTAACTTGGCCAAACGGCTAAATGCACTCTACTTGTCCTATGCGATATGTGAAATCTCAATCGCAATATCGCAAAGTTAAAGCGGTAAAGGTTAATGAGAACACAATAAAAAGGGTGATTTGTGATATGCGATGCAGTGGATGACGTGGTGGTGGGACCGATATCGCAATCGCAATATCACCAATATGGAGCTGTAAGTTTTGAAGGGAGAAGGGAAATGTTGCGATGTGCGATGCGGTGGAGTTATCGCATCGGTGGAATGAACGGTAAGTGCTAAAATAAAAAGGTAAACGGTGTGATGTGCGGTTGCAATGGGTGACGTGGTGGTGGGACCAGCGGTAAAGCACGATCGCAATATCACAATCAGCGTTTGAAAGCGGTAACTCCTAAAGAAAAAGGTAAACAGTGCGATTTGTGATTTCGCAATATTGCAATTGATGGAAACAAGTGGTAAGTCTTAAAGAAAATAAGGGAAAACTTTGTGATTTGTGATTTTTCAATATCACAATTGGCGGAAATGAGCGGTAAGTGTTAAAGGAAAAAGGAAAAGTCGCGGTGAGCGATCCGTGAAGGTAGTGGGTATTTCGAGGAGGAAAGGCGGAGGTCGCGTTTTAATGGGTTTTAAATTCTTTTTTACGTGTTTTGCATTAAAAAGGGTAAGGTAACCATGAATGGAAAAAAAACAAAGGAATAAGGCAGCCTGAAGGGCTTAAGTGCATTTAGGGAAAAAGGTAGGGTGTAGCAGTAAAAAGAAGTGGAAAACATGAGGGAATGGAGGCACACCAGCAGTGCTCAGAAGTGTAACACACCTGCGGATTCATGCATGGAAAGCGGACAAAAATGCGTGATAAAAATAGTGAAAGAGAGACTCGGACTTGGTAATGCAATTTCTTCCCTAATCTCAAACAGAAAGAAATTTTTGGCTTGTGGGAAGGTTTACCCTACTCGAACTCTATTGAGAGAGATGAGAGGGGGAGGCTTGACCACAAATTTTGGAGTTTTTCCTCTATTATACTACTCACAAGAAAATGAGCTACAATAACATACTGGAAGCAAAAATAAAAAACAATTAAACTTTTAAAAGCAGAACTAATTGAATGACAGAAAGAAAGCTAGCTTAATGGCAGAAAGGAAAAGATAGAAACAACAGAGAAGTTGAGGCTCATGGATTGGGCCCTAACCCATGAGCCTAACTCTCTAAAACTTAAATCAGTAGAATGAAACCAGTCTGCTCATTTCATAAAAGAATAACCTCATACATCTATGAAATTTTGATCACTGAGTAAAAGAAAAAGCTCAATAGCTTGCAACAAAGTTCCAACTAAAATTGATTCACTGACTAACTCTTCCTAGCTCTATCTATGCTCTATTTATTCTATAGGGCAGCTACCAACAACTCCCTAGAAAATAGTGATCGAGTCCACTTAACTCCAAGTAAACAAATATTGAGTGCTTGGCTGCCCCTGGCATTCGAATTGTTGGATAGAATCCTTAGGGATCCTTTGGTTGCCTTTGGAATTCGAATTGCTGGAGAGAATCATTGGGATCCTTTGGCCACCTTTGAGAGTTAAGGAGGGTGGAAAATCCTCCAATAATTTCTCCTTGATGTCTCATCCAAGTCTTTATGATAAAATCCTTATAAAAATGCTTAATAAATCATAATTTTCTACACTCAACCTATATTAGCATCATAAAACCAAATAATAATTAAAATGCAAGAAAAAGAGATCTAAGAATGCAAAAAGGTGACCATTAACCCCTCCAAATATGTCTAATGATGGAGCTCATCATCACCCCCCTACTGAATGGTTTCTCATCCTTTGAGCAACTAATCCTGCTCCTGCATTTCCTTCAAGGCTTTGATAGCCCCCCTTATTTCTTGAGGAAGAAGTGTGGGAGTTTCCCCAAGGGTGTACATTAGTGTGGGAGTTTCCTCGCCCCCACCACCACCAGCCCATTATATTTTTTTCAAATTTTTTTTTTGGTTGTTTTTTTTTTTAATTTTTTTTTTTTTAATTGATTTTATTTTTATTTTTATTTTTTTTAATTTCAAAAAATTAATTTTTTTTTTTAATTAAATTTTTTTATTTAAACTAATTTTTGTTTTTGTTTTTTTTTTTAATTTTGTTTTTATTTTTTTAAATTTTATTATTTTTTTTGCTTTGAATTTTATTATTATTATTTTTTAAATTTTCTTTGTTTTTTTTTTTAATTTTCTTTTTCAATTTTAATTTGTTTTTTCTTGTTAATTTTAAAATTTGTATTTTTTTTTTAAATAATTTTTATTAAATTTTGCTTCTTTTTTTTTTATTTAATTGAAATTTTTTTTTTTTTTAAATTCATAATTTTTCTTTATTATTAAGTTTTACGTTTAGTTTTTTAATATAATTTTATAAAATTTAATAGATTTTGTTGTTGTTTTTAAATTTATTTGGATTTAATATTGTTTTTTAAATGTTTTACTTTTTTATTAATTTTTTTGTTGTTAGTTACATAAAATTTTTATATTTTTTATTTCAATTAAAATTGTGTATTTAAAATTAGATTTTTTTTTAATTAAACTTAATTTTTTAAAATTAATTCATTTTTAAAATTTTTTTATTTAATATATATATATATATATATATATATATATATATATATATATATATATATATAATTTCAATTTTCCATTTTTCATTGATTTTTAAAGTTTTTCTTTTGATAGTGGTTTTGCCGCATATTTAAAATTTATTTTTTTTTAACTCCCAAAAAATTTATTTGTTTATTCATTTATTTATTAAAGTTTAATATTAATTTGTTATTTTAATATTAACTTTTTTTTTTTTTTAAATTTAATAAAATCTGATTGATATATATATATATATATATATATATATATATATATATATATATATATATATATATTAATTTAAGTTCATATATATATTTTATTTTTTATAATTTAAATTTAATTTATTTTTTATAGTTTTTTTTTAATATATATTGTTTTAAATTTAATATTTTCATTGTATTTTATTTTTGTTTTTTATTTTTAATTAATTTTTCATTTTTTTACTTTTAATTTAAATAATGTTTTTTTTTTAAAATTCAATATATTTTCTTAAATTTAATTTTCTGTTTTAATTTTTTTTTTTTTACATTTAATAAGCTTTTTCTTTTTCTTTTTTAAATTTAATTTCTATATTTAATTTTTTATAATTTCCTTCTTTTTTTAACTTGTTTTTTTTTTTTAAATTTAATTTTTTTATTTTGTTTTTATTTTTATTTTTTAATTTCTATATTTTTTAAATTTTAATTTTAAAATTTTAAATTTTTTTTCCTTAAATTTTAGGTTTTTTTTAATGTTTGAATTAAAATTTTTATTTTTATTTTTGTTATCTTCATATATTTTTAAATTTTAAGATTTTAAATGTTTTTATTTTTTAAATTTATTTTTTTCTTAAATTTTAGGTTTTTTTTTAATGTTTGAATTTTAAAAATTAAAAAAAGTTATTTCTATTTTTAAAAATGCCAAAAGTATGACACAAATTTTTTTTTTGTTATTCCAGCATCAACTTGTTTTGTTTTGAGGGTGTTTTTTTAATCTTTTTTTCAAGAAACAATTTTGTTTTTACCATAATTTTATAAAATGTTGAAATTTGACCTTGAAAAAAAACGAAGTGCGTTCTGGAATACACACTTTTTGTTTTTGGGGTGTTTTTTCATGTTTTTTGAGTCTTTTTGGGCTAGAGTTCCCGTTTTGAAGTCAGGTTACCTATTTGATCGGTAACAATGTTATATGCATTGTTTCTTTCAAGAAATATGAAATGACATTAATATATTTTTATTCAAAAAGTGTGAAATGACATTTATTATAGGTACTTTACTTTGACTTTAAAAGTACTTAGAGCACTACCATGGTTAAGCATGATTTTTTATCCACCATTAAGAATGTGACAAGTAAGTACATTTAACACAAGCAATGCCACCTCAACCATTAGGGATGTTGTCATCCACTAAAATGTGATTGGTTCTCATAAAGTAAATTTTGATTGTACATTTTCCTTAGGAGGCCCATTTTAGACCTCAAAATTCCCCTAATGAAAATCATTATTCTTTTCTACACTCTCCCATTCTCTATCTTGTGCATCTGTGTCATTTTCATCATTCAGCCCCAACAACAAATGTGGGTTGAGCTTTAGTCCCAACCATTAGATCTTTTTGGCCTGCATGTCCCTCTTGTATAATGGTGCCCATTCCAATGCACCCCTTAGTCTTTATGGAGTATGGTACTCCCTATTCTTGAGGCTGTGAGGGAGGTTGTTCTATCTCCTATGGCTGGCCATAATGCACTCATCTTCTATCTGCCTAGAAACATCATCAAAGTGGCCTATCACCTAGTTTTGAGTCTGAAGGTAGCTTTCAACTAGTGCAGGATCCCTTTCAATCTCTCGATGGTTAAGGATGACTCCTCTTGGGCTGAAAATTATGGTTTGATATATAAGGGTTACCTATTTCTTCTTCCCATGACCTTCCATATCTCTTTTGCTCTAGTGTCCTCATTCGCCATCCAAGATGCTAGAGCCATTAACTGCATATCCCCCATTGTAGGATTGGGGTCCCAAATATCCAGATTTGTCAGCACAAGGTTATGCACATAAAACTATGCCAGCTTTACCTGATCAGCCATGTTAGCTTGCTTGTAGAAATTCATGAATTTCCTACAATATTGGAAAGGTAGTGATTCATGGGAGGCTAGAGTTTTGATTTGAAATAGAAGCAATTGCTCCTTGTGGTACACAACATATAAGTCAGAAGGGAATCTGTGCTGAAGGGCTTCTATGCATAATTCTGCCATGGTGGCTACTTGCTCCTCTTTTTTCTGCAATTGCTCCTTCAGTGCTACATTCTCTGCCTGTGTCTTCTGCACTTGCTCCTTCAGAACTATTTCTTCAATTCTTCCCTCCTCCCTCGGTGATTCTTCAATGATAATTTTTCTCATGGGAGGAATTTCTGGCTCTCTCTGACTCATCCTTTGACTCTTGTTAGCTCTGAAATACATAGAGGTCTGCCTTTTTCTCTTTGTGCCCATAGGAGCTAAGGTGGTAACTACCCCTTTGTATTGAGGGGATGTGGTGTTGTATTGTGAGTCTGCTTCTTGCCCACTTTCTGCTATCTCTATGATTTCTATGGCTAGCTCTTCTATTTTTCCTTGGCCCTTTGGCTTTTCCTCTTCTACTTCTTAGTCCTCTTCTAGTTCTTCTTCTAGCTCTTCTTCTTATACTGGTTCTTCTTCCTCTCCTAGTTCTTCTTCTTCTTCTCTAAGGTTAAAAGTGGAATTCAGCCTTGTTTGGGTTGCTATAAAAGCTTCCCTGCTCATGTTTGTGAAAGAGGACCAGGCCATGGGTAGGGTGACACTGTTTTGTTGTTGCCGTTGCATGTTGTCCCAAAATACGTGGCTAAGGCTCACTGTTGCTGCGCTGTGGGCTTTCATCGGTCTCTCTCCCCTTAAAAAAAAAAAATTACTGGTTTGGATGAGACGATCCTTCTTTATTATTAGACTGCGTAGCTACTTCTGGAGTGCTTATGTAACTCGAACTTAGCTCCATTTTTCATTAGATATCGTTTTTTCCTTCTCCTCGTTAATTCATGATGGACTGTGTGTTTCCTCCCCTCGTTCTCCTCAACTCCACTTAATTGAAATTATTTTCTTTTGCATTCCTAGGTGGTGTGACTTTGCAGTTCTCCCTAGTCATACTTCAAGATGGTGGCCAAGCTAACTAGCCACCTTTCTGCCCCTTAAACTCTAAGTCTACAAATTTAATTATTTCTGGCTATTATGGATGTGTAGCAAGGGGTGAGAAGCTATACCTGAGTTTACCTATCATTTCCAAGGCATTTGCAGGAGCTAGATTGAGGAGACAAGCCTTTTAGATGCTGTGTTCAGCACTTTTCTCTGTTCACTAAGTGAGCAGCTCGCTGAATGAGTAGCTCCATGAGTGAGTTGTTGATCTGTCCTTGTTTTTTCTTCCCGTTGTAGACGCTGCGTGGGGGTACTACAGATGCCATGGGTGACACCATTGTCTTTCCTGGGGTCTGCTTCATAAGCTCCTCCCTTGTTTTTCTTTTTTTTTAAGAATAGATGTCTGCGTTGTAGGAATTCCCTGATGTCTGTAGCAATCTGTGTTTTTCTCTCCTTGCTACATTGTGCTAAGGAATGGAGGAATGTGGTGCATGTATGGAGGAGGTTACAAAAATGAATGGAGTGAATGATGGGATGGATGGTAAAACATGAGAGAAATTAAGATGAATTCTTCCATGTGTTTCCAGAAACCATTAATGACCTGCAAAAACAGCAAACGCAGAAAACACAGAGATGCAGATGTAATTTATTTGTTTTTGTTTTTTTTTCTTCTTCTTTTATTTTTTTTGAAAGCAAGTGGGCTGCCTCCATGGAGTTCTTCAACCCACAAACTTTCCTTGGGTGCCTCAGAGAGATTTTCACCCATGGATATTTATTCTCTTTTTTTCCTTTTTTTTTAGCAAGTGAGCTGCCTCCATCGAGGTTTTTAGCCCACAATCTTGCCTTGGTTTCCTCAGAGAGGTTTTCACGCATGGATCTTTTTTCTTTTTTATTTTTATTTTCTTTTTTCTTTCAGGAGGTGTGGGAAACTATGGAGTTCCCCATCACATACACCTCTCTTCTTATTGAATTTATGAACTCTGCTTTGACAAAGGCTTCTTGTAAAATTTAATTCTGTGACCATTGACAAGAAAGGGGATTCCTTCCTCATCTATGGTTCTCATTTGAACTGCGCCATTATCAAAGCATTTTTCCACTGTGTAAGGTCCCAAACATCTTTTCATCAGCTTGCCTTTGAAATATTTAAATTTTGAATCATACAACAATGCCCATTATCCTTATTGGAAGGTCTTTTCTTTGATTGTCTTGTCATGCCAGACCTTCCTTTCCAACTTAACTACTTCCATGTGAAGAAGTGCTTGCATTCTGAACTCATCCAATCCATTTAGTTGCAGAAACCTCTCTTTTTGGGCATTCGATATATCTAGATTTAATTCAGCTACCACTCTTAAGGTATTGAATTCAAACTCAACTGAAGGTAGAGCCTCCTTACCATAGACTAGTTCATAAGGAGTGAATCTTGTTGTTGTATTCCAAGTAGTGTTGTAGTCCCAAGTAGCTTTTACCAATCTGTTTGTCCAATATTTTCTACTATGGCTCACAACCTTGGTGAGGATTCCATCTAAAGATCCGTTAGATACTTCTACCTGGCCATTCACCTGAGGGTGATAGGCAATAGAAGTTACATGCTTAATCTTGTGCTTCCTCAAAATATTCTCAATGAGGTTAGGGTGATAGGAAATAGAAGTTACATGCTTAATCTTGTGCTTCCTCAAAATATTCTTAATCTTGTGTTTCAGCCCACTTTTTTAGGCAATCAGTGTAGACTATGATATACTTCTTTTTTCTGGATGGTGGATCGATAGGTCCAACAAAATACATGCCCCACTTGTCAAATGGCTCAAGAGCCACCTGAGGGTGTAAAGGCATTTCATCCCTTCGTGTGGGTTTCCCCATCCTTTGGCACTGGTCACACCTGCTGGTGTATCTTCTAGAATCTTGGTGAAGGGTAGGCCAATAGTATCCTACCTGCAAAACTTTGTAAGAAGTTCTCTTTGCAGCAAATCAGCCTCCACATGGGCTATCATGACATGCAGAGAGGATATCAAAAACTTCTTCCTCCCTCACACATCTCCTTAGGATTTTATCAGGGCCTAACTTGAAAAGGTTTCCCCCAATCCATGTGAAAGGGGTGCTTTTTCTGATGATTCTGCTCCTCTCCCTGAATGAAATATTAGGAGGGAGTTTTCCAACAACCAAGTACTTGGCTATATCAGAAAACCATGGTGAGGGTGTTGATATAGCAAAGAGGTGTTCATCGGGAAGCTGGTCATGATCCATCATTCCTTCTTTGCCTGCAGGGAGAGATAACTTGGACAAAAAATCTGTAACAACATTCTCCTTTCCAAGTTTATCAACAATAGTCAAATCAAATTGCTGCAAAATTAACAACCATCTAATTATTCTAGCATTAACATCTGGTTTTTTCATTAAATACTTGATGGTTGCATGGTCAGTGTGAAAAAAGGTCTGATATCCAGTTACATAATGCTTGAACTTGTTCAAAGCATGGACAATGGCTAACATATCCTTCTCAGTAACAGTATAATTCAGCTTGCCCTTTGACATATTCTTGCTGATGAAATAAATTACATAAGGGATTTTTTCCTCTAATTTTCCTAATGCTTCCCCTACAACTTTTTCGGATGCATCAGTGTGGATGTGGAAAGGAAGAGTCCAATTTGGACCTCGAAGGATCGGGGAAGTAGTCAGTTTTCCCTTAATAAGCTCGAAAGCCTCTTGAAAAGGACCAGACCAAATAAACTCAGAATATTTGGCCAATAACCCAAATAATGGCGAAGCCATCTTACTAAAATCTTTGATGAAAATGCTATAGTAACCAGCTAAGCCTAAGAAATTCCTGGCATCTTTTTTATTTTGAGGAGCAGGTACCCTTTTGATGGTAATGATTTTGTTTGGGTCTACCTATATTCCTGCTTGGGATATGGAATGTCCTAATACAACCCCTACTCTCTTCAGTAATTCACACTTTTCTGGGCTCAAGGAGAGATGCATCTCAATGCATCTTCTTAGTACTTTACCCAATATGGAGAGAGCTTCCTGGAAGTCATCCCCATATGGTGTGAAATCATCCATGTAGAATTCGACAGAGTCATGGACTAACTCATAAAATATGCTCAGGACATCTCCTTGGAAGGTAGTTGGGGCATTGCATAACCCAAAGGGGAGGACTCGATAAGAAAAGGTACCCCAAGGGTAGGTGAAAGTAGTCTTATCCTAGTCTTCAGGGCTGATTTGAATCTGATTGTACCCACTGAACCCATCTAAGAAGGAAAAGAACTTCTTCCCCGCAAGGCCATCCAGGACTTGGTCTATAAAGGGCAAAGGGAAATGGTTTTCCTTGGTGGATTTATTAAGTTCTCGATAATCAACAAAAATTTTCCACTTCCCATTATTCTTTGGGACTAAGACAAGGGGAGATACCCACTCACTGTCGGATATAGGATATATGAACCCTGCATCCAATAGTTTATGTAGCTCTTCTTTGACTATGTCCTTCAGAGCCAGGTTCATCCTTCTTTGGGGTTGTCTCACGGGCTTGCATCCTTCTTTTATTTAAATATGATGTTTACCCACTATAGGATGCACCCCTTTCATGTCTTTGTAATCCAAAGAAAATGCATCTAGATTCTATTTCAAAACCTAGCGCAACTGCTTCTCTTCTTCATTTGAGAGGTTTGGGTTGATTTTCAGAGATCCGGATGGGCCAAACTAAATAGCCTTGGTGGATTCAAAGATTGACTCAAATGAGTGCACTTCCATCCAAGGTTCGCTTTCAGATTCTTTGACTAAGGTTCTAATAGGAATGTTACTGGAGGACTGGTTTTGAATGGCATGGTCAATGAGTTCATCTTCGTTAAGCTGCCCCCCTCTAAGAATAACATTTATGGTACACATAGGGGCAATGTTATATAACTAATATTCTTCATCCTACAGCCATATATCGAGATCATGATCAATGGAAGGCTGGGCGGGAGGATATAACACTGGATTTTTAGACAAAGGCCCATTTTTTATAGTCATGTTTTCAACCTGACAACTAATATAAGCATCTGCAGTGGCTAGCCAAGGTCTCCCTAAGATGAGAGAATAACCATTAAACTTGGTTTTTGGTTGTAGGACAAGGAAATCTATAGGATACTCCCAAGATTCAATGCTAACCATGACATCCTCAACAATTCCTTCCGGAGTTATTTTGGAACGATCTGCAAGTTGCAGAATTGTTGTGGTTTTCCTCAAAGTCCCTTGGAGATTAAGTTTCAACATAGTTTACTTGGTCATGAAATTGATGACAACCCCTAGATCAATTAAAGTGTTGGGGACTATGATACGATTTATATGCACATCAAAAACTAGACTACCGGGGTCCAAGTACTTTGGAAATATCACCCTTCCCAGCATTAGGTCAGACAGTTGTCCTACCACATTGATGGTGGGGGTATCTCTCTTTCTTCTTCCAATTTTATTGAAGCACTTTTCTTTGATGAGCCTATTGTAGATAGGAAAATCCTTAATGGCCTGGAGAAGTGGTATCTTTACACAAAAATTTTCCAATTCTCCCAGGAGTTCAGTCTCCTCAGGGGTGTGTTGACTAGGGTGGATCAAGCACTCAGGAAAAGGAGGTTGTTGGATCTGAGTGTTACTTTATTCCTTTTCCTCCTCAACCTCTATAGGTAGAGATGGAGGATGGTTGTCTAGTTTTGTGCAAGTAAATACCCTCTGTGGACTGAGGCGAACCCTCTAGCCCTGGAGTGGGTCTAGCAATAAGGGAACATGCTAATGATCCGGATTCCTAGTTTATGAATGAAACTAAGTCAGGATAGATAACCTAACTTTGTTCCATTACAGTTGTCATAGTTGTGGCAGAAGTCTCCTAATATTTGTCGTTTCACGTTACGGTCCTTCAAGGGTGGTACTTAGGTGCATGCACAAGGATTAGAGAATGATAACAACATACAAAAACATACTTGCATTCATAACTATTTAATTGGTCAAGGGGAACTAAACGTATTGCAAAATATTAAACACATAAAATTAAAAACGGGAAACAAAACATTAGTCTTGTACTAATAAGTAGAGATAAGAAGTTTACAACCAAAAGAGCCTTGGCGTCGCAACCTCTTTCGACGGGTCTAGTCAAACGTGTCTCAAGCATTCGCCGGGGATTAGACTTGGCAAAGAAATGGGTCTAGACTCTCTCTCGTCAATGGATTCCTCTCTGCTCTATCTCACACTAGCTATAGTAAGACTGTTCAGCTATTCAACCATTTCATCTAGCTGCAACTATGTGAGAAGGATGTATTTATAGGAGAAGGGTAGAAGGTTTGGGATCCCTCATATGGTGGAAGGGAGGCCTTCGCCTTTGGGAGGTTTCTCAAATGTAGGAAATAAGAAGCCAAATGAAGGTATTCAACGTTATTCAGTAAAAAAAACCATGCTGACTCCGCTCACGAAGTGGTTGGGAATGGAAACTTCGCTTCTATTTTAAAAAAAATTCCAAAAATAACTCGGTACGGGCAGTCCACTGAGACAGAGCACCAATGGGCACGAGGCCATAACTTCCTGCCAGCGCCGACCCAAAATCATATGTTTTTGAGAGCTTGTTCCAGGAATAGTCAACAGAGGAAATTTTCTTCTCATGGCAAGGGATGCAATGACACTTATTACAAGGTATGACAATACACATAAGTCACGGAAATGGTTCTCCAATGTTCGGGATGGGGATTGCAGGGACAATGAAAAAACGTTGTGTAATGGATGCCCCCTAAAGCATAAGGTCTGAGAGAGAGGGAGGAGTGAAATGCTTTACGAGAATGTGTTCAAACCAAACACCACCGTCGGAAGACCTGCAAGTACAAGTACAACTGATATCTTTGATACATGATCATGTGGCATGGGCGCAACCATCCATAATAGAGTACATATAAAAATGAGATCCGAGGTATGGATGCAGCCATCCAACAAGAAGGATCAATAAATAGACTCAAGTATGGTCGCAACCATCCAATTAAAAAGTCATTCATATAGTCATGATAAACCAAAATATCCCACAGCCTAGATTTTATCAGACAAAATACAGGGTCTTGCTCTTCATCTCGACGCTAACAAGTACAAATTTAAGCATGCGAATAAGTGAGCGGAAGTTGAACATGCAAGAAAGTCACCTGATTACCAGCCAATGATGAAAGCTTTTAACAGGTACGAGAGAAACCACCAATAATGACAATGGCTCTCAGGGTACAACGAATATAATCCACGAAATGTGAACAGTGATCTGGCGTCGAACATCCACGGAATCACTTGATTGAAGGCCAATGATGAGGACTTGTCATCGAATGTGAAGAACTTGCCATTGAGGCATGCAAGCTCGAAGGTACCGGAAGGGAGTCTCTAGATCAACTTCCTGGATAATGAGCTGAAGTCGACAAGAAGTGACCTATTCGAAGGAGGTCCATAGTGTTTCCCACATCATCGACATGAGACAGAGGAATAAGATGATAGTGAATAAGGACCAAAAAGAGGATCAGAGGTTGAAAATTGCAAAAGGAAACTTCTCTTGAACACATCGGTGAAACGACTCTATAATTTGGCAGTATTTGACATAAAGGGGTTTGAGGTCATGATGACGTGGCAAAGAGCAGTTGAGAGGTCAAAACAGATTACCCAAACCCATGGAGGCAAAAATGACAAAATGAGATGTCCCCAACCTGACATGAATTTAGATGAGTGTCATGTTCAAGAGTGACATACTGCCGACATGACTGAGAACTGGTTCCATTTTCCCCAGCATTGTTGGCGAGTAACCCAAATATTTTTGGAAACAAGCTTGAAGGGGATAGCATATGCTTATCATATAAGTTTTTCCTTTGGAAAAATCCATCCTTGTACATTTTACGAGCCCTAGGAAGGAGGAACTCAGTTATGTCATGGTGATGGTTGTCAATATCATTTAGGTTTTAACGTGTCTGACAAAGGAAGAACTCGACATCTTTTCATGTTTAGAGAGTTTGAAAAGAAGCGAAAATAAAAATCCATCAGGTCCCTTTTCGTAGGTAGTCTCAAATATCCGAAAAGGTAGAAAACTATGTCTGAGAGAACCTCTTAGTCGTGATAGGCTAAGGTATTCATTTTTCGTACATAATCTATCCCAGCCCGAAAAAGGGGTAAATGTCTACTGAGTAGATATCTTTTCACATCCTTCTAACGAGTTCAAAACGAAAATAGTCTCGATAATATTTTCAATTTTCGAGATTCAGAAAAGAGATGAAAGATGACTCCAGGGGGTGAATTTTTCGTGTTTTTACCGAGTCCAAAAAAAAGTATAAAATACAACTCGTCACTTCATCGTCGTCACGTTGAGGACCTTTCGCTGCACAAGAGAGGCACGTAAAAACCCATTTTTCGAAATAAAACAGCAAATTAATCAAAGAATATGATCAAAAACCTAATTAGGGTTCTGAAAAGTTTATAAGATGCCAAAAATGGTAAAAAATAAATTACTTTTCACTTTTTCCTCTTGTGAGCATTTTTTACCCTCTTTTTGCGGATAATCCAGAAGGCCAATCGTGAATCGGTCTGTTCTAGGTAAGAACTCATATCCTTGCCTGCATTTTGATATAATTTTCATTGCCTGCAACCCATTTTATAGATCCGTGGGGGGATTTTTGTGTAAATTAGGGCGCAGTGATCGGCCTAGGTTTCAGGCACAGACTCATGCCAACCTGCCTTGAAATCAAACGGGGGCGCACCACTTGGCATGACTATTTTTAAAATAGTTGCGCCAACCACAACCATGATGTTTAGCTTGTAAATTCAACAAGAGAGCCCATTTTAAACACTTAAAAAGAAAATTATTTGACTAATGACAACCATATGGATGTTTTTGCAGGTTTGAAAGAGAAAAATGGTGATCGAATGGAAGGACAGAGAAAATAGTTAAGAAGATGAGAAAGCCATGGGAAATGTAAGATGCATGGATCTTCTCAGGGATTGCGGGCTCAAGAAATTATTCATGGCACCATGTCCCCAAGCTCAACCAGAGCTATTAAAATACTTGATCAGTGTATGGGACATTGATAAGGGAAGAGTCATAATTCACGATCAGGAACTAGAGATTGAGGCCTCAAATGTTTACTTCATAACCGGATTGTCACGGAGGGGGCAGCACCAATCTTGATCGGTACCCAATCCACAATGGAAAACATGAGCATGGTCATTAACAGAGTGTGCCAAGGGGCAAGGAAAGGATCCAGAAGCAGGAAGGTGGATATCCAAACCATTCCCGATTTGGAACTAAGAGTAGTGCTGCACACCACCATGCGAGATGCTAGATTTCAGGCTCCGCATGAGGCCACAAAACATAGCTACTTCTTGCAGTAGATTGCATGGAACCAACTCTCTACAACTAGGCAGAGGCGGTAACGATCAATATAAAATGCCAATTGAAAAAATGCTAGAATGGTAAGCTGAAATATTTCATGTATGGGTCCATCTTGGTACCATTCATCTTGGAACGATTACCAATTTTCCAATGTCAAGAAGTGATAGTTCCTACACCACAAGCCCAAGAGCCATGGATGGTCCGTTGGGCGGCTTGGATCCCAAGATCAGGTGGTGGTCAATAGATGTCCTAGAGACCAGAGTTCTTTGAGTGGCTCCTCCGATAGCTGATTGTCATGGAGGACTGGCCCTATTCTGGCACAGACTGTACCAGTGATGCGGATCTCCCACTCCCAGCAGGAGAGGATTGGGATGAAGCATTAGTTAAGACTCATTTTTTTAAATTTTTATAAGTATTATAATTTTTTTTATCATGTATGTTATGACATTAATCCATGTATTTGCAGATGTCAACCCATAAAGGCTTGTAGGAATGTCTCCAATAGCACGAAGGGTTCCTCGTGATTTTGATGTGGCCCCTCATGGTGAGGGAGGCGAGGAAGAGGAATCATATGCAACTTGGAGGGACTCTCCAGTGGGATCCCGGACTATGCGATATTTGATGACGTTCCTCACATGGACCAGAGACACATTGTAGGGGTGTTGAACCATGTTCACCACTTATTGAGGCAACTCCTACGGGCAGTGACATGCTACCATGAGCATCAGGTTGACTAGACACCTAGGCTTTTATTTCCGCATATTTTCTTAGAGACATGATGTCTTAGGATGTAACCAAAACATACATATTTTTTGAACTTATGATGCATGTGGATGAAAACACTCAATATATATATATATATATATATATATACATATATTTTCTTGTATGAATCTTATCATGTGATGATGATGTTTTTACAAATTACGCAAATGTCTATCTAATACAATATTGGCTACTATATCAGTTAATGCATTCATTTGTCTCAGAGTATGTTGATATGTAATGTAATCAAAATTTCTTTCTAGTAAACGAACAAGAAAATACAACCTTAAGATGTGAATATTTATAACAGAATAATTCCCATTAAGCTGAAAAATAACAAGTTGTGAGTCTAGGTTAACAACCAATGCACGAATGTTGAGAGCAATGGCCTCGGTCAATAGTTCAATAACAACACTATATTCAGTGACATTGTTTGGGGTTCATCCTAGACAGATACCTTGAAGTTATATCAACTCACCAGCAGGATTATAAATCACCCAGGCTGCAGAAGACAGGTTCCAGGTACTGTGGGAGGCGCCATCCGCAAAACCAACATACGGAGTAACAAACATATACAAAATAAGAAATGATCCAATAAGAAGGAAAACCGCTCCCAAAGCACACCAAGCCAAAAATGTACAAAAATGAAAAAACACCTATGTATAAAAGAAACATGCACGAAAGACTCATTCATAGTACTTTTTGAGATACAACCCATTTTTGGGCTGATCTAGAGGATGACCTTCATAATCAATTAGCTTGTAAGCCTCGTTCTGCAAAATGCGCTTAACAATGTAGGGCCCATGACACATGGGTTGGAATTTTCCTGCCCCTAGCTTATCATGAGCTTGGTTGTATAGGAGGACAAGGTCTCCTTTTATAAAGGAATGAGGGGAAACTGACTGGTCAAAATGAGCTTTGACTCGCTTTTTCTGTGCTTCTATGAAAAGAGTAGAAAAGCAACGAGTTTCATCAAGCCTCTCTAAATATAGAAGATGCTCTTCTTCTGGCGAAGTATTCGGCAGAAATTCAACAACTATTTTTAGAGAAGGGATTTCACATTCAATCAGAATGGTAGCTTCTAGACCATAGACAAGCTGGAAAGGAGTGAATCCGGTCACATCCTTCACTGAGGTTCGGTAAGCCTAAAGAGCTGAAAACAACATGAGATTCCAGTTTGACTCTTGCACCCAAATGGTACGTTGAAGCATAGTGACGAGAACTTTTTTCACTGCTTCAACATGGCCATTAGCCTGAGGGTAGTACGGTGTTGAGATGTTGTGACGCAGACCCAACTTAGAATTCAACTCAGCCACCATGTAATGACGAAAATGAGAACCATGATCAATAACAATGTCTTGAGGGACACCAAACCTAGTAATGACATGATTGAATAGAAATTGTGCAGCTATTTTACCATCAGTTGTAAGTGTAGGCATTGCTTCAGCCCATTTTGTGAAGTAATCCATGGCTACAATAATATAAGCATGCCCCCGACCAAGTGAGGGTTACACGTCATAAAATCAATGCCCCACTTCGCAAAGGGACTAATGGTAATGACAAGATGAAGATGGGAAGGCAGCGCACGCATCTTGCACTGATAAATTTGGAAATCACGGTACTTACAGACAACAACAATGCAGTCTTTAAATATGGTGGGCTAGAATAACCAGCACAAAGAATCTTCTATGCAGTAGCATATCCAGACATGTGACCGCCACAGGTGCCACTGTGGCAATCATTAAGGAACTTTTCAGCCTTCTCGAGATTCAAACACTGGCGGAGAATAGAATCAACTATGATGCGGTAGAGAGTATCTCTGACTATGCGATAAGGTTGTGAATGACGGAAAATGCATCGATGAGCATCCTTCGTCAACTCAGATCGGAAGGCGGAAGTCTGAAGATATACGATGATATCACCATACCAAGGATCGAGGGTGCTAATAAGAAAAAGTGTGTCATCCGAAAGGCGTTCCTCAGAAATAGATGGAGCAGAATCAGAAGGGAGAGAGAAAATCAAATTGGTGAAAACTAATGACTTCTTTGATTTGGCAGTAGTGAACTCCAAATAAAACTCTTGAAGGATAAAAATCCACTTCGAGTATTTTCCCCCCAGCAACTGACGAGTCAATATGTAGGTCATAGGGTTGCAATCAGAAATCACGGTCATTGTGCGCAACAGAATATAGTGACGAAAATGTTGAACAACTTGAATAACATCCAAAGCCAACTTCTCGATATGTGCATAACGCATTTCGGTATCAAGAAGATTGTGACTTAGATAGTAAATGACATGCTCATCAGTATCATCGTCGTCTTGTACCAAAACCAAGGCAATTGTGCTAAACACAGCAACCAAAAAAAGGGAGTAATCGCGATGGTAATTGGGAGGATCCAACAGAGGAGCATTGACCAACAATGTCTTCAGTGCATCGAAGGATTTTTAGGCATCTCATCCTAGAGGAATGGGACTCCTTGCTTAAGTAATCACGTAAATCATTTGGCCACTTCAGCATAGTTAGGTATAAAATGGCACAGGAAGTTAGCTTTCCCTTGCAGACTCTATAGCTGATGTAAGGAGGAAGGGGAGGGGAGATTAACGATAGCTTCAACTTTGAGGGGATCAAGACGAATTCCGTCTTTGGAGATGATAAACCCTAAGATTCTATCAGAGTCAACGCAAAAAACACACTTATGCAGATTCAGCCGAATGTGATAGCGTCGACAACGAATAAATATTTGATGGAGATGATCAGGATGGTCGTTACGCTTAACTGAATGAGCCAGGAGGTCATCCACGTAATGCTAAACAATGTGGTTGATATCATGGAAATCATATGACATTACTCTTTGAAAGGTAGCCCCAAAATTTTTAATACCAAAAGGGAGCTTCTTATAGGCGAAAGTACCCCAAGGATAGATAAAGGCAGTCTTGTGTTGATCTGTGAGAAGAATGTTAATCTGGTTGTACCCAGAAAACTTGTCCATAAGGGAAAATATCTCACTCCCAGCATAGTCATCAATGATTTGATCAATAAAAGGAGTGGGATAATTATCCTTAGGGCAAGCACGGTTGATGTCACAGTAGTCTAAACAAACCCGAATAGTACCCTATTTCTTATCCACGGGAAAAATATTGGAAACCCATTCTATCAAGGGAATCGGATAAATAAAACTAGCTCTAAGAAGTTTTTCAATTTCTCCTTTAATAGCGATTGCCTTTATAGGGTGCATAGGACGAAGATGATGGCAAACAGGCTTCACACCAGGATAGGTAGGAGTCTCATGCACCACTATACTTGTATCTATGCTAGGTATTTTTTCATAAGACCAAGAAAAAATGTCACGAAACTCGTGGAAGAAGCTAGTATAGACCTTGATTTCATCGGGAGAACAGGTCACCCCAATATGTATGTTCTCGACAACCCCTGGTTTTATGGATATGTCTATAGGAATATTTTGTGTGATGTTTACCAAGTTACCTTCCACAAATACTTCATGTGTCAGGATGGGCATTTGAAGCAGAGGAGAAGGAACTTGAGAAGAGAACCTCTCAAGACAAGTAGACATGGCCCTAAGGCCAGGCATGAACAAGGAACGATGATGATTACCATCCCAGGGAGGATCCTAGGGGAGACATAGTTTCCACGATGGCCTCATCGAAGGGAAATATCTCTTTTAAGGGATCAGGCGAATCTGAATCGCCGAGCCAAGGGGATTGAGAATAAGTGTGAAGAGACATAATCAAAGGAGCATGATCAGAGGGTGGAGGATCTGAAGCCAAAATAAGTTCACAATAATCAATCTCGATTGGACTTAACGACATCGAATCACCAAATTAATCAATATGCTCGGGCGAAGGGATGATCCACGAATCAGAAGACCTAGAGATCATGTTAACCTAAGCAGTGTTGTGTGGAGGAAGAGGAAAAAGGCCCATGAGGGAAGGATATTTGAAAATACCTGGCCCTACACTCTCATAAGGCGTAAATATTTTATCTACATATGGAACATTTCTCTCGGAAGACGAAGAAGTGAAGAAAGAAAAATGATCGACAGTGATGATCTTTCCTTCCTGCGGAAATCGAATAACACAAAAGAGAGTGGATGGAACACACAGCATGGCGTGAGTCCAACTACGACCGAGGAGAAGATTGCAATTGAACTTGGCGTCAATGGCTTCAACCTCGATGTTAAATGTCTTCCCTTCTAACGTAATGGGTAAACTAGCGAGAACACTGAGAGGGCGATATTACCTTCCATCAAAGGCTTCTAAAGCGTTTGGAGATGAATTGAGAGCTAGAGACCCAATGGCTTTCTAGCAGGCAGATGACATGATGCACGTAGACGCACCCTCATCCACCACCACTCGATGGATATTCAGTCCTTTAATCCCAACTTGGATGATCAGTGCAAGCTGGTGAGGGAGACATAGGACGAAATTTTCCAAATCGAAAGTGATAAGGGTCAAATCAACGGGATCAACCCCACCGATGGCAGATAACAAAGCCTTCCATTGAGATGGGTAATTTTGAAGTACTTCTAATGCAGACATAACAGATGGCGTCTGAGCCAAATCCTCAACAATACTATAATGCTGAGCAACACGGGCATTAGGATTGTAAGAAGACTTACAGAGTACACCTTTGGAAGGTGGCCGTACAAAGGGCTCAGTACTGGGCCTTTCAATCTGAAGAGGGATAGAAGTAGGGGGGAGGAGGACCATCAGCAATCTCCTTCCCTTCTACCTAACTTGGTTCAATATAATCTTTCAATTGGGTGGCAATAAAGACAGATGCAGGACCGTTCATCATGAAAACCTTAGAGCCAAATGGGGCGGACGATGAAAGTTTCTCTACCAACTGGGTCTGTTGTGATGGAAATGGTTCTTTAAGAACAGCCAGAGTGCCTTGGGTGCCTTTGAGAAATCAACTCACTTCAGCCCATCGGGGACAGTCCTTGGTGTAGTGCTCTTCGTAACAAATAAAAAAAAAGGGTACTTCGGTTTACGTGGCAAACCATCATCAACACGTGATTTCTGAGAATCCTGTTTTGGGGTATCGGGTTTGGCCTTACCATTACCCTTCTTTTTACCCTTGGAAGTTTTATCCGTCGGATTGGATTAGACGACATTCACTTCTGCGGTTTTACCAGAATTCGAAGGTGGCTGAGAAGCAGTATCATTGAAAGGAGTAGATTTTTGCTTCGCAAGATTTTAAGAAGAAGACTTCCAAGAAGTATAAGACACGGAACCGATGATACCGTCGACGGATGGTGTTGCCGGTGCTTTGGAAGTTCCAGGTTGAGGGGCATCAGGCAAGAGTTCATACAACGTGCCAGACTGAGAGTACAAGAGATCAAGGTACTGGGCATGAGCAATGGTTTTTTCCTCAGTAACGAATTCCCCCATAGCAATGTCCTTAGCAATCAGAGCAACGAAGGAGGTAGTGAACCAATCAGTTAGAAGTTGATTAGGAATCTCAAACTTGATCAGGCAATGATGACGCCTCCATTCATGAATATGATCAGAGATATGGGTAGCTCAATCTTTCTTCAAGGATGTGAGGAGGTGCATCCCAGTTTCATACTGAACTGGTATCTGAAAGTGCGTGAGAAAGGCCATGGCCAAAAAGTTGAAATCTTGGAAGACGTCGCGGGAAATTTCAATGTACCACTTGGTTGCAGCACTAGTGAGAGTCTGTTGGAAAAGACTAAGTCGAATAGAATTGTTAACCCAAGAGTTATAGGAAAACCAAAGGTGGTATGTCATAACGTGCGCTTGGGGATCTTCTCTGGACTTGCCCTCAAATTTGGGACAATCGCTGGGAATTTGGTTGGAACTGGGGGGATTATGAAGGATAGGATCATCTGTCAACTTTGACACATCGGGAAATTCCAATGTAGCAAGGAAAGGTAATTGATTATTGAAAGGCATCATAGGTCATTGATAAAGACCAACATTCAAATTCCACCCAGGTTAAGATAAATTCTACCCCCATATGTTTTGTCCTGGAGGATTCTATCCATAGGGGTTATAAGCCTAAAAGTTCTACCCATACATGGGTTGAGGAACAGGATATTCATTCTGAGCATACCACTGAGGTCCTGTCTGAGCAATAAATGGATTTTATTTCGGAATGAAAGCATCGCCTTAAGGTGCATTATACAACACTTGAGTTTGACCTGGCAGAAGATACGCAGTGCCTTGAGGAGCACTATATACCATTTGGGATTGACCTTGAGGGATGTAAGTAACGCCTTGGGGCACACTATATATGACCTGAGATTGACGTTGAGGAATATAAGTGGTGCCTTGAGGCTGAACGGGCTGCCCCTAGGGTGCAGGTGACCCAGATATTGAGGTTGGACAGGTTGTCCCTACGGAGCAGGTTGGCCTAGATGCTAAGAGCCACCAGGTTTCCCTTGTGGAAAAGTTTGGCCTGATGGTTGGGATCGGCCAGATTTCCCCTGAAGACCAGGTTGACCCAACACAGGACCATAGGGTTTTCCTTGTTGTACAAAAGTTTGACCTTGCTGAACGTAAGACGGATGCTGTGGCACAAAATGTTGTCCTTGTTGCAGATAAATTTTCCCCACGGGAACATAAGATGCACCCTGTTGAACATGAGGTTAACCATTAGGATCGTAGGGTTGTCCTTGTTGGACCGAAGGTTTTCCCTATAAGGGTTGTCCTTACGGACCATAAGGTTGTCCCAGTGGACCGGAGGGTTGTCCATGTTGGATCAAAGGTTGTCCCTGTAAGGGTTGTCCTTGTTAACTAGAGGGTTGTACCTATTGTTATGTGAATTTACTGGGATCAATTGGAGGCAAATATATGGGATTACCGTATATTTAATAATGATGCGGGGGATTACTAGAAGTTGCTAACTGCTGAGAACCCTGAGGGGTGGAATTCTGTTGCTGAGGACCCTGAGAGGTAGAATATTGTTGTTGAATGACCAACAAATATTCATAGAATGTATAACCGCTAGGAATGGAAGTAGAAACCATAGGTGCACTACTAGCAAGTTGGAATTATGCAACGTGAGGCTGTGATCCACTCATGGCGGGCCTAACAAGTCTTGTGGGATTGATAAAAATGGATCTACGAACATAAGAAGACTCTGATGATGACAGAGTCATACTAAAAGCTGGTGCAGATGAAGCTACACAAACAGTGGGTCAGACAGGAACATAGGTTACAATCATTGATGTCATGGGAGTCAAGGGTGATGCCCTCGAAAACAAGACAAGTTATCTCCCAGAGGGAGTTGATGTATCAAACCATATTGGATTCTGATACAACGATGCAACACCAGAAATAATTTGACCCAAATTGCGATAATCGGATTGGAGAGAAACCAATTTTGAGGAAGGTTGACTTGAGACATAAGGAATGTCCTCCGAAGGGAGCTGATGATATTTTATAGAAACATAAAGCTATTCACTACTAACAGGACTCAAAGAATCCATGTCGGATGAAGCCACTTGATCGTCGAAAAGGCGACGTGCGGTATAAATTAAAGCAGTAGATAATAAACATGGTTCTGAAGTAAGAGGAGGGAATTCTTCCACATTCCCAAAACCAAACCAAGCGTCCCAAGGTTTCCAATTGATATCAAATGGATCTTCAAGAGGAGATCAGGTAGCGAGAGGTAAGATACTCAGAAGGATAGACCACCAGAAATCGACAGACCTAGTGGGTTGAGATGCTTCGAAGAAAAATTAGGAGAAGGATCACCACTAGGAGGTAATGAAGAGGACGATGAAACTAGTGGTTCCACCACTGTGACTGTGTTTCAAAATAGAAAGGAAACGAGATCGCCTATTCAAGGCTTCAAGATCAAACACTAAGGAACTACTAAAAAAAAGCCAAGAAAATATCTTTAATGGGCATGTGATTGTAGGCAATTGACTTTATGACATTGAAACAAAACTCTGTTGTTTCATGTTTTAAGAGTTGAGAAACAAACAAAAGGTGAATCTAGTCACTTTCAGGTTGAACGAGCATGAAAGGACAAGTACTCGATGATCTTTTCAAATTTAGAGAGTCACGAAAAGACAAAAATGACTACTCAAGTAATCTAAGCAAGAGGGTGTACCAAATTTTTGTGAACTGCAATATACACCTTGGTGATCAAATGAAAGATAAATGACCAAGGACTTGACGTACATGCAAGCAGTCTCCCTGAACGTTGTGTTTGGTGTATCACGGTTACAGGGCGGCAGTACCAGATTCCTATAAATAAAGGATTGCAACTTATGAGGGTCTCCTTTTATATACGTGATGGTACAGGGAGCACAAGTCCTTGCTAGCGCTATCTAATAATAGATGGTGAATGACAGCTACTAGGTTTAATGATGGTGGAACATGTCACTAGCCTAGACTTATAAAATATGTGTGTTAGGTTTTAATGATTCCTTAGGTTGATGGAATTCATTTTAAAGTTGATCTAGAATTAATGTTTTGATTTCAAGGCCTTACCGAATGTGATCTCGAATTCTTAATGCACAACTACATGCAAAAGAAAATCATTTACATTCAATGAACGCTAGCTAAGAGAAGGATAGTAGTCTATAAGAAAGCAGCAATCAATTGAATCACAAGAATAATTTCACTAATGCATATAATACAACCAAAGAATAAAATTAAAAACTCTTGTTGGTTCGCTAAAAACTACTAATGAAAAAGAATTTTTTCATTTTCAATTTAAGCAAAAGAATGCAAATTTTGTCTTTTTAGATGAATAAGAAGCACAACGCACTATTACACTAAAAATAAAAAGGAACACTAGTTTTGAGTAATTTGAATGTAACGATCTAAAGTAAGGAGATCAATCCAATAAAAACATGTAACACACTCGAAACAGAGATGCACTCTTTCAAGCAAACATAGGGCTTTCGAACCTATTCAATGCGCAATGTAATCTATTCTCAAAGTGACGAATGGAGAGCTAAACGAAAACATAGGTTATCATTCAACAAACCAAAGACACAAAGAACTGAAAGAAAAGCTTAAAAAATCAGTAAACAAACTAAAACGACAAAGATAAATGTGACTTGAACTAAACTCAAAAGGCTCAGCGAGGAGAGAGAGAGCCGAACAAGTGGCACAAGGCACCTAGAAACCCCAGGGCAACAAAACCCATTGATAAGATGAGGGACAAACAACTGAGAAGATCGAGACAATATAGTCAAAGAAATCCCAATGGACTAATTTCAAGATAAAAATCCAATCCAGAGGCAAGAAATATTGACAAAACTCAGAAAAGAGGCTAAAATTCAATCCTATAGGATTCAACGTGACTGTTTAGCTGCAATCCATGCTAAAAAAAGGTTGGCGCACCTGTGACAAAATCAACTTGTGCCAATTTTCGTGACTATTCAAGGAAAAGCAGCGGTGAGCTAGAAAACTATGGGAAAAAAAAAATCCACTGAGCAAAGGTCAGACTTGGCACTCTGGGACAGAATAAGATGGCTGAAAATCGTCATACAGGTCAAACAAAGCAGAAAAAAGATGAAACGAACAAAGTCAACTTGATAAGAAAAGTGCTAGATGAACAACGAAAGACGACAAAAAAACTGATCCCCAATGAAGTCGCCAACTTGTTGCACAGGTAAATCCCCTTTGCAAACAGAGACAATCCCTCTAGCCCTGGAGTGGTTTTAGCAACAAGGGAACATGCTAATGCTTCGGTTCCTAGTTTATGAATGAAACTGAGTCAGGATAGATAACCTACATTTGTTCCAACACAGTTGTCGTAGCTGTGGCAGTAGTCTCTTGATCTTCCTCATTACACGTTACGGTCCTTCAGTGGTGGTACTCAGGTGCCTACACAAGGATCAGAGAATGATAACAACATATGAAAACATACTTGCATTCATAAATATTTAATTTTTCAATGAGAACTAAATGTATTGCAAAAGATTAAACACAACAAACGCAAAATAGGAACCAAAACATCATTCATGTATTAATAAGTAGAGAGAGTAATTTTACAACCAGAAGAGCCTTGACGTCGTAGCCTCCTTCGATAGGTCCAGTCAAACGCCTATCTAGCATTCGTCGGGGATTAGACTTGGCGAAGCAATGGTTCTAGACTCTCTCTCATCAATGGATTCGTATCAACTTTATCTCACACCAGCTATAGTAAGACTGTTCAGCTATTCAACCATTTCAGCTAGTTGCAACTATGTGAGAAGGACGTATTTATAGGAGAGGAGGAGGTGGTTTGGGATCCCTCATATGGTGGAAGGGAGGCCTTATCCTTTGGGAGGTTGCTCAAATGTAGGAAATAAGAAGCCAAAGTAAGGTCTTGAAAGTTATTCAACCGAACAAACCATGTTGACTCTAATCACGAAGTGGTTGGGAATGGAAATTTCGCTTCTATTTTAAAAAACTTTCCAAAAACAGCTCGGCGTGGGTAGTCCACTGAGACAGAGCGCTAATGGGTGTGAGGCCCAGTACTAATTTCTCTATGGGTGTGAGGCCATAACTGCCTCCCAGCGCCGACCCAAAATCATATGTTTTTGAGATCTTGTTCTAGGAATAGTCAACAAAGGAAATGTTCTTCTCATGGCAAGGGATGTAATGACACTTTTTGCAAGCTATGACAATACACAGAAGTCACAGAAATTCTCCTCCAATGTTCGGGATGGGGATTGCAGGGATAGTGACAAAATATTGTGTAAAATTCGGGTTCAGATTAAGCTATGCAGGTATAGGTAGCCTAGGTGGAGCAGCATGAGTAAGATGAGGTTGAGGTTGGGGTGGAGGCATTAGAGAAGGTAGTTGATTTTTTTTAGGCCTCCACACTTAGGAAGGATTGTTCCATTGAGGTTGTTGTGGAACATACTGCTGAAATGGTTGTTTTACTGGTTGAGGATGATATGAAGGGTTGTAAGGCCAAATAGTAGGCATGGAACATGATGGAGGAGTGGGGGTGCACGAAGGTTTCATAGGTGAACTCTGATTATTGTGATAGTAAGAGTAAGATGAACCTTACATACCTTGTTGGTATGGCCGAGGGCCTTGAGGCCTTCTCTAGTTGATGACACAGAGTTTCTCTAGCATTTCTTCCCCACCTTGATATACAACCTTAAGTCCAGTTAAGGAGGGACACTTTTCTGTGGCATGATTCTCCTCACAGACTAAGCAAACCTCTATGACATTCAGTGAACATTAATTTCTTGGGTGCTTCCTGGTACATCCAGGACAAAATATGGCCAGGGCTCTCTCTGCTTCCTCTTGCTTCCTTTTGACCTGCATTGTGTCCATTTTCAAAGAAAAGGTGTGCACCATTTCACTCTTGAATTCCTCTAGCATGTTTCCAATCTCATGTTTTATGAAGGTGGAAGAGGAAGGGGTATTGGATTTACTTTGGCAAGCTCAGCCCTTCTTCCTAAATGCCCTAGAATGGTTCCAGAAAAAAATTTTGATTACTTCATAGGGTTGTTGGTAGATATCTCTTCCTGATAACATATTCAAGGTTTATATCATCTCTTCACTGATCCCTCGAATAAGTACAAGTTTAAGTGAGTCAAGATCAAGAGTACAGTTGGCTCTCTTATAGTTCAGTTGAAACCTCTCTTCATAGTCCTCTAAGGATTCATCCAGCCCTAGATTCATCCTAAATATTTATCCTTAGTTTCCTTGGACCCACAATAGTATTTTTATTTGCTGCTGAAGGTCTCTTCCATCTATGCCTAGGTAGTGATGCTATCGCCAGGCAGACCCATGAACTAGTGCAAGGCTTCATCCTTAAGGGTGGATGGGAATAACTTCAACTTCTGATCATTAGAGGTGTAGTCATAAGTCCTATAGACAATAGCAAATTCAAACATGAATGGGTTAGGGTCCTCATAGGTAAGTCCATGGAAGTGTGGAAGAGTTGAGGGGCTAATGTTCTTCATATTAGTTTCCCCATCTGCCTCTCTTATGGGAAAGGCTCTCTAGATCTAGCCGTCATTAAGATAGGTGAAGTAGGTCCCTCAATTGAAACAAGGTCTTCTTCTTCTTCCCCAATAGGTTCCTCAAAATATTCAGAAGGCTCTCCTAGAGGGGGTTCATTCTCACTACCACTAAATAAGAGTGAAGGGTGGCTAGGAGGTGATGTGGGGGTTTTAGGTAAGGTTTGTCTTTGAGTATTCCCATTCCTACAAGGCATGAAAATCAAATATTTTTGTATTTTTTCAATCTTTATGAAATGACATGAAAACAAAGGAAATCAGAAAATAATGCTAAAAACAAAATCAAAGCATCTACTAGACACCTCCCTGGAAACGACGCCAAAAAGTGGTGAGCCCTAGTATTGAACCAAGTGTGCTGCAACTCCCAGGGGCTTCCCTACTTTACTTTATCAACCTGAGGTTTGTACAAACTTGGAGGTGACAGTGCTCTATACATAGCAGATGCACTCTGTTCATTGCATCCTCTTCTACTTTACGAAAGGGTGCTATTTCTTAAATTATGATAAAAATTGAAAATTAAATTGCTGAAAGGAAATGACAAAAAGGAAACTAAACTAAATTTCTGAAAAAAAATGACAAGAATGAAACTAATTTAATTTGCAGAAAAGAAATGATAGAAAGGAAACTAATTTAACTTGCTTAAAATAAATGGCAGAAAGGAAACTAAATGTAAACCACACTTAACTTATCCAAACGACTAAATGCACTCTACTTGTCCTATGGTTTATCTATCATGCTTCTACGCATGCAACTAAGTTATCCATGATCTAGGCGGATATTGGTGGCCACCCGCCTATTCCACTTGGGGCCCCACCATTGTCTCTTTCATTTTTTTCACAACTTACTATTTTTAGTAGTTTTTCGGGTCCTGAACTTCTGGAGCCATTTTGAAGTCCCAAACAGAGATAGTATGCCAAAGTTACATCCCCGGGAAGTTGAAACACCAATTTACCCAAACGGGGCCCATATTTTTGGCGCTTCATCTCCTAGGGTTAGGTTTTTGGACGTTTAGAGTTCTCCATTGTTTCTCCATAATAAATAGGCCCTCGAGCCTCATTATAACATAGTTCAGAGGTCTGTAGCCACCACATCTCTTCTCAAAGATTCACTACCAGCACACTAGCTATTTTATTTCCATCATGTTTGTAATCAAATTTTTGTGATTTGATATTAATGAATTGAAGCCTTATTTCCGCTGTATTTATATGTTTATGGTTATTTCTGTATTTTTTTGCGTTCCTGCATAAATCTAGAACAATGGTATCAGAGCGGTCTGCTTTTTCTCGATCCTTCTTTGCATGTCCCCAACGAGGTCGGGGTATAAGGAGTTAGGGCTCGATCTGGTGGAACCTTTGCAAGATCAGCCTCGCAAACCCCGACATACGCCCATGGGGGACGAAAAGAAAGATGAGGGAGCAGGAGATCCTATCAAAATATTGCTCGAGTAGGCCCTTGAAAAACAAAGGAACGCGATGATTGATAAATTTTCCCAGATCCTTCAACGACTACCCACCGGCAGCGCATCTGCATCCAGTAGCCACTCTGGACGCGCGACTCCCTTTAAGGTACAAGTAAAATTTGACATTCCCATATTTGAGGGTCAAATAGATGTAGATTCCATAGATAGATGGTTGAATCTATTAGAACGATATTTCTCGGTTCATGACTTTTCCGACCGGGAGAAGATTATTTTTTCACTCCTCAAAGCTACCCCCCATGTCAAGGACTGGTGGGGAACCTACTGTGAGAAAAAGGACGAGACATAACCCTCTCTGTTCTCAGCCCTACCCACTTGGAATTCTTTCCAAGATTCCATCAAGGAACAATACTATCCCGTGGGGAGATATGAGGACAAATACATACAATGGACCATGCCACGGAAACAAAGGGATCAAGATGTGCATGAGCTAATGAATCTATTCCATACCTTGTGCACAAAGTTGGGTATAAAATATTTAAAGAAACATTTGGTGCTAAAGTATCGTGGTTGTTTGCATAGATACATTCAAGAGGAAATGGAGTTCCTCGACATCTCCTCGCTTGGTACGACATACTAATATGCTACCAAGATTGAGCAGAAATTCAAACAGAAGAAGCGAGACTTTGGATCTGAAAATCAAAAGCAAGGGAAAGGTGCCCCCAAATTGCAAAACAAAAGACAAAGCCAAGGGATGCCGGCCCAAGACAACCTGCCAAAGAAACAAGAAAATAACAACACCACAAAGCCAAAGAAGGACACGGGAAAGTGATGTGAGTTCCATAAGAGCTCCACTCACAACACAAGTGAGTGTTGGGCCAAGCAGTCGCTAGTGGCCAAGATGAGGGCTTCTGAATCAGATGCATGCTCTGACTCTGAATTAGAACCTGACGAGGTGAATTACAAAGGGAATTAGATTATTGATTTGGAGCCCAACGCCACTGTTGCCACTACAGAGATCTAGAAGGAGGAACCAGATGATCCAGAGGAGGCAGAGCATCTCTTCCACACCCAGATGTGGGTAAAGGGTTCCCCGCTACCGTTCATTGTCAACAATGGGAGCCAAAAGAACCTCATTTCAGCAAATGTCGTGAAGCGATTGGGCTTGCTGGCCATAGTGCACCCACAACCATACACCATCAGGTGGCTTCACCAAGGACGGGATCTTTGCATTAGCCAACAGTGTCGCCTTCCCTATAGCATCAAGCCCTTCATGGATGAGGTATTGTGTGACATTTCTCCTATTGATGTTTCTGATGTATTATTAGGCCAACCATACTTGTGGAAGCGACATGCTCGGTATGAACCTCGCGTTGTTATTATTACTTTGGGAAATAAATTGTACAGGATACCAGAGGTACCTACACCTCCCACTATCTCTTTGGTTACTACAAAATAATGCAGTAAGCTCATTTCCCAAACCAGGAAATTTGTTTTCCTGATGATCCGCCCCCAGGGAAAGAAGAAGACTGCAGCCACGACCTCCATACATGGCTCCTCTGCACGAAAAAAACAAATGGAAAATGTTGTGGAGGAGTATGGGGACATCTTCACCTCATCCACAGGGGTGCCTCTACACTGTCAGGTCAAGCACCCCATTGACCTGACCCCAGGTGCATTGCTACCTAATGGACCGATCTATAAGCGCTTTGTTTTGGATAATGATGAAATCAAGAGGAAAATTCAGGAGCTGCTACAGAAAGGTCACATCCGGCGAAGTTCATCACCCTGTGGGAGCCCGATTGTGTTGGTACAGAAGAAGGATGGGACTTGGAGACTCTATATTGATTATTGGGCACTGAAAAAGATCACTGTCTAGAATAGGTACTCAATCCCACAGATTGATGACCTTCTAGACCAACTCAAAGGGTTAAAATATTTCATCAAGATCAACTTGAAGTCTGGGTATCACAAGGTACCAATCGAACCCTCTGATGTGTGGAATACTGCCTTCAAAGCCAAGGAGGGCCTTTTTGAATGGCTCGTCATGCCTTTCGAATTTACAAATGCTCCCGCGACCTTCATGAGGTTGATGGATGACATCTTGTTCCATTCACCAACTCATTTGTAGTGGTATACTTGGATGACATTCTGATCTTCAGCCAAACTTGGGAAGAGCACCTCCACCACATCCGAGAAGTCCTCCAAACACTGCAGCAACACAAGTTGTGTGCTAATTTGGTGAAGTTCACTTTTGGCATGACCCAGGTTCAATATTTGGAATACATTATTCATGAAAGGGGGGTGCATGTGGATCCAGCCAAGATCCAAGTCATTCGGGATTGGCCAGCCCCAACCACCCTAACAGAGCTTTGCAGCTTTCTGGGTCTCGCAAATTTCTATCGTAGGTTCGTGTTGGGATTCTCTCATGTCACTTGGACCTTGAGTCAAGTCACCAAGGGAGGAGTGAAAGAAAATTATGTTGGTTGGAATCTCAATAGAAAGCGTTTTTAGAATTGAAACATCGCCTCTGTTCTGCCCCAGTGCTCACATTACCAGACTTGCAACAACCATTTGAGATTGAGACAGATGCCTCTGATTATGCTATTGGGGTAGTTCTTACTCAATAGGGGCATCCAGTGGCATATCACAGTGAGACATTGTTCGACACAGTTCAAAAGTATCCCACTTATGACAAAGAAATGTATTCCATTGTGTAGGCTTGTCGACATTTTGGGGAAGGAGACAATCATCCACATAGACCACCGACCCCTATAGTTCATACAGATACAAGGGAAGTTGCATAAAGATCGCCACTAGAAGTGGTCCACATATCTGCAACAATTTCATTTGAAAATCAAGCATGTTAGTGTCCCGTGATTTGGCTGATTGGCAAGCCAAGTGACAGGGTAACATCAAACCAACTTTGGAGCCCAAGGACCTAGCCTTCCTGGACTTAGAGAGGGCTCTCTCTATTTGTGTAAGGGATGTATAATTATTTCTTCTTATGTTTTTGATTTTAGGCTAGTTATGAAGTAGGTTTTTGGTTTTGTTACTAGGTTTTTGAGGGAGGAACTAATCAAAGAATAAATAGATAAAAATATTGTTAGATCAACTGGGCTATGGGGTCGAAAAGGTCGAGAAAGCCTCAGATGGTGATACAAGGTATGTTGAAGGGCCAATTTGATCAAGGTAAAATGAATCTTTAGGTAAAATGAAGTGGGATGGACACTAAGTTTGTGAAGGAAAAAGGCTTTCAAACATATATAGTTCAATAGTGGACATTTATATGGTAGGGCTAACCATTAATCATGATAAATGTAACTTCAAACTGATAGATGCATAGAAATAAACTTTCAAGCGATACATAGAGATATATGACTCTCTAACTTTAGAAAAATCGCTATCAGACTTTGGGGAAAAACAATTAAGACAAACAAATAACTCAAACTACTAAGAGGGAACTCCTAGACATAGTATTTTGGGTTATCGGGAACTTTGAACTAAGATTGTAGAGTTTTAGGCAAAGGGCAAGATCGATACAAGACCTCTTTGGTTCAACTAGGATAATCAAACATTCAAAGAAAGGTTTCAGAGATGGAGTTGTGACTAGCCATGAGTAAGCAGGGCATACCGTGAATCATACTTAGCATGCATAACAACCATAAATGAAACAAGCAAACAATTTCTTCAGTGATCAAATAACAGTTAAGAATTCTTTGATATGACAAAGAAGGAAGAAAACATAGGAGCTGTAATGAAACAGGAAATCTGAGGTGCCTCCAAGGGCATGTCTCAAATCTATTCTCTACTGTCTTAGAGTAATAAAATAACATGAAATATGTATGAAAACTAAGGAAACATAACAGAGAGGGACACTATACCATTTTACCAAGTCAAGGAATCCAATAGCAGTGCTCTTTCATCATCCAAAACATTCAAGAAACTATCCAATGCATGAGACAAGTATTTATTCCAAGCTTGTATAACCATATATTGCTCTATATCATCAATTTCAACCTTGTTTACAATGAAATACCTTGGAATATATAGGCCAAGACGAAGGAGAACCTCCTAGTGCAACTAGCAAGCTCATTGGCCCATCAAAAATATATGATTTTGTCCTTGAGGCTTTGCAAAGCCCAAGGCACAAAATATCTATAAAAATATCCTAAAAATGCTAAAAAAGAAAATTAAATTGACTTTTCCCAACTGAAAATCGCCAAAAAAGGCTAAACGCACATTTGGAAAAGCCACTTCAGAAAACTACATTTTTTACAAAAATACTTCAGAAATATAGTAGCAGAAAATTCCCTGTCTTGCGGGCAACCTTTGGAGGACTTCCCTATTTCGAAATGAGGCTTGTGATGGCTCGTTGGAAAGCCCTGAATTTCTAGTTTTTGAAAATACTTTTTCTTGTCCAAACTGATCACTAGAAGTCTGTGAAAATTTGACCTGTGTGGAAAAACCCAGAAATTAGCCTTTGCTGATATGCGGGGCATAGTGTTGAAAAAGTGACTGTTTTTCGCGACTTCGAGGGACCAAAACATCTTCAATTGATCTAAAATTTGTTGAGTAGATGCCCCTAAAATTATGGCATCCAATGATACCATTTTCAGCCTTTTAGGATGCTTCAAACTAAAATGGCGATGCCCATGATTTTTTTCAAAAAGCCCAAAAATGTCAAAAAACAAAAACTTGTCGAATTATGCCCAATTTTGGCGAGCATGACCCTCATGGGTTTTCAGAAGCATGCTGAGAAGTGGAGGCCAAAATTTCAAGCCTTGATATGCCTTTATTTACTTTTTGTGCCAGGCGCCTCTTTCGGGCCTCCTTGAGCTTTTCTTGTCTAGCCTTCAATTTCCTTCGAGCGAATTGATTAAGCTTCTTACAGTGCCTGGTCATTTTTCTTTGAAGGTTTAAGTCTCTATTGGCCTTTTCCAACTTATTCTCTAAGTGTTTATTCACCCTTTCAAGCCATGTTTCTCTATTTTTTTCTATCTCTTGGGTTAATAAAGTAGTAAGAGGAAAATATTGGAAAAGGGCAGCCTCTTCCTCTTTTGTTTCTCCAAAGCTCTTTTGAGTCCCATAGTCATTAGCCTCTTCCTCCTTGGCTGATCTTCTTCTTCAATGTCATTGAATTTTCCCATGAGTTCTTCCAACTTAATTTGCGCTTTGGAGGCTTCTTTTTGATACTTGATAGCCCGTGTCTCATAAACTGCCATGTGGACATTCATTTGCTTGTTTTGTGTTTGCAGAAAATGAATGAGGTTTTTAGACCTCTCTAGATCTGCTCTTAGATCATGAATTTATTCTTCTCTGTGTAGTAAGAGGGACTCTATAATTCTAGCCTCATTTTCACTGTCATCACTGTTTATTTGAATTATGTCAAAATCCCTTTCTTTCTCAAGGCTATTTTCCTCCTTCTCTTTTCCCTTGTCTTGGGTGGCCTTCTTGGTTCTCCTTTTCTTTGGTAATTCAACAATGGATTGTTTGGGCAACTTGCCTTTACTTCGGAGTGCTCTAGTAGCATTAGGAGTTACAATTTGAGCCACTTTATTTCTTGATGTTTGGGGCTTTGTTACCTTTGGAGAAGAAAGCATGGCCCCTTGCCTAGGAGAGGTAGCTAGCACATGCTCTATTTGGTCTTTGCCTTTACTGCTCCCCTCATCATCTTTGTCATTGTTTTCCTCTTTTTGAAGGCTGCCTTCTTTAGGATGTTAACTACTTGGGCTTTGTTTGTCATCAGCCTTGCTGGCTGGTGGGCTTTCCTTTATTTCATCAAAAGTGTCCCTTTGTCTTGACCTTCCTCATTAGTGCCTTGGCTGTCACCTTGCATGTCTCCTTGAGTGCTGCCTTGTTCACTTTTGTCCCTGATTTCTTCAGGACTGTTAGGCGTTGCATCCTCAATGTTTTGTGTTTTATCATCATCATGCTCACTGCTGTGTGGGCTGCCAATGTTTTCCTCTTTGTGACTGCTGTGTTCTTCATCAACTTGTTCCATCTCTTCATCATTTCCTTCTTCGTGCTCACTTCTGTGTTTGGATTCTTCATTTTGTTCCTCCTTATCACTTTGCTCTTCTTCACTGTTTTTATCTTTCTCACTGTGATCTTCTTCATCACTGCGTTGCTCTTCTTCATCACTGTGCTACTCTTTCTCACTGTGCTCTTCTTCATTGTGCTCCTTTTCACTTTCAATTATAGGAGATTTTTTCTTCTTAGGAGTATACCTACTAGAAGAAGGAGAAAGATGATGAGTGGATGGTGAAGGAGGTGCATGGGATGAAGAAGCAGTGGCGAAACCGGGATGTGAAATGAAAGACTCCCAAGAAATTCCCTTTTTCTCAAGTTGATGGAGGATGACAATATTGACAAGGGAATGATGAAAAAGACAAGCTTGTTGCTGAGAGGAAGGCTTCTTTTGAATAGTGGAAGCCATCTTTTCAATACTTCTATAGAGGAAAAAGGGTAGGTTTAGCATTTGGGTTCTTGTGAAGTGTATGAGTAGCCTGATATGGTAAGCATAAACCCGGGAAAACCTCCCTTCGCATGTGAAATACCTCATCATGATTTTCATGAGAGGAGCATAACTGGTCAATAAATATGAAAAAGGAAAAATATATGGGCATGCATCCCGATGTTCTGGTTTCAAGAAGGGTTTATATTGTTCTGAATCTAGGTAGCTCTGCTTAAACCATTTTTCTCCGACATATGGAATTTTGGTAGCTCTAGAAATAGATCTAGGAGAGAGCTTGAAGTCTAAGCCTGCTAGATGAACATGCTTCCCTTGCAGCCTTAAAGTAAATAGATGTGTTAAGGGAAGATAACTTTTCACCTCCTGAACCTTTTGATAGAATTCCAAACATCCTACTTCATGAAAGTTAAAGAGCACTGAAGGATAGGAATTCACTTCCTCAGTTGAAAAAGGTTCATACCTTTGGTGAGGACCACTTCTACTATCTTTCCTGGGAGGGATTTTGCTTCTGAGATCCTTGGTTGATTCACCAAGGAAAACTGTCTCAAATGTTCACTAAGATAAATCTTCAATCAACACACCCTTTACCCTTTAAGAAAAAGAAAGTCTGTCCTTAGCTGGCTAACCAACTGGTTCAAATGACACAACTCTTTTGATCTTTGACAATATGAAATCCCTTTCCTTTGAATGACTGTTTACTGTGGTTGTTTGAAGAAATAAAGATGCCCCTTTAAAAAACAATGTCTCTTTGGGTAGCATTGTTCTAATGGTCTGATAAACACAGACTGTATCTTTTTAGAAAAACACTGTTTCTGATTTTTGAATAAGACTGCCCTCCTGTGATGATTAATGTCTTTCTACAACAAAAGACAGCCTCTTGTTACTGAGTAATAAATAGACTATGTCTCCTTTTATGATTTGTGCTGATCTTTTGAGTTTATCAAATAGGCAGGAGTTGAATGAAAAACCATTTCATCCGTTTATCATTTGTGTTTGAGTAATGGAGTTTTTTACAAGGTCTGCTAGTGGATTTGGAGGCAGGTGTTATTCTCTACTTTTGACCCATAGTCTCTCCACTTATAATATCTATTATTATCCTTTGAAACCCACAGCAAGGAAAACCCTTTTAATTTGACAGAGCTTTCTCTTTTAACCGCAGTTTCTTCTTTGAAATCACAACAAGAAAACCCTTGTCTAACTCCAAATTTGACCAAGAAGCGAGGAAATACCTTGAAAATGAGTTTTTGGACCTTGTTGATCGTTGGAGCAGTGTTCAAAGAAGTGTGTTGAAGACCGGTGGATGAGCGGGTCGTTGACAGCAGAAAGCGCCGTGCAAAGGAGGTGTCGGGTCGGTCTCGGGCGCCCGGTGACCACAGGCACAAGCGTGCCATGCGAAATTACAGGCGTGCCACGCCTCAGTGCAAACTATGTGGTCAGGCACCTACAGGCACGCCATGTAGATGTAAAAGCATGCCGCGCAGAGCCTTGAGCCCGAAAACTTCAAAAACTTGCCCGAGAAACGCTTCTTTCTGCTATGGGGGAGCTAATGAATGTATGGTTCGGGTTTTGAAATTTGATGAGGGACTTTTTAAAGGCTCTTCCCTCATTTTAAATTTGAAAAAGCTCTAATGCCCTTGCGGGTTTCATGCCTTTTTGAAAAGGTTTTTTATAAAAACACCAATTACTGTCTTCAATATTGTATCACTTTTTATAACACCATAAAGACCTTTCATAGAAACAATACTATGGCAAGTCCTTTGAAAACACCATAACTCCATCGTTCTTTGAAGTAAGGAGGCCTCCTTTAAACAAGATTTTTCTCACTGCTAATTCTTTCAGGAGGTGACCCCTAAAACCACTAATGTGACTTCTGACGATTATGACTTCTTCTTATCTTTACTATCCTTTTTGTATGCATATGCAAAAGCTACTGTCAAACCCAGTCAACTCTCTTTCTTTGGTTATTTAGATGAAAGTCTTTGGCCAAAGTTTCACCCTCATTACAGTTTGAGGGAGGCTTCTATAAACAGAGGAAAAAGAGACTTTTAACATCAAAATACCATCTTTTGTTTGATGTGAAATAGGTTTTTAACCTATGAACCCTTATTGTTTGTCACTGTTTGTCAAATCTGTCCTTTAAAAGGAAATTTGCTCAAAAAACATATCAAAGACTACTGATGCATCCTTTTCCCGTATCTTGGAAGGAGGTGATTGACAATTTCTGAAATCACTTTGACAATTTAACCCTCTACCTTTTTTAAATGAAATAGTTTCTCATCTTGCATTTAACCATATGCTTTTAATGAAGGAGGTTGCACTGATCTTCTAACCATCTTCTCTTCTAAAGGAGGAGGTTCTCATTGTGCTCTTAACCATTTTCTTTAATGAAGGAGGTTAGCACCATAGACATGACATTTTATCTAGTTCAGAGCTGTGTCATATTTATGCAAGTCATATGTCTGCTTGGTATCATATCAAATGGGCATGAAGGTGAAAATTGACAATTTGCTTTGTGAGACATGATCTGAGATACATATCCTTTGTAAAACATCCCATGTGAACTCTTAGACTAGAAACCATGTGATTTGAATATGTAGAGTATTTGATTGCTAGACACCTTTAACTAACCTCCCTTGACTGTATTTGCAGATGTAGGTTGAAATTTCCTTTTGGAGGAGGTGCTGAGAATACTACTGATCAGCTAAAATATTATCCCTTTTCATTCAGAGGACTTGGATGCTGCGCTCTATTCCTTTAGGCAACTTTGGCTTTCAGACTATACCCATTAGTAGCCCTTTACTTACTATAATTTACTTGTTTTACTGAGGGCAAGCTATTTCAACATGCAAGACCCTTTTGACCTTGTTCTTTTGCTCTTTTACACATTGGTCATTGTTGCAATCACACCCCTGCAGAGATGTAACAAACAAATGACTTTGAACTTTGAAGAGCTTTCCTTGGGGTCTGATCGAGATTTTTCTCGACCTTAAACATGTTCCTTTAGAAAATGAACATACTTATCTTCTTTTGTTTTGGATATTTGTAGAATTTCTTCCGGACTGAGATAGAATGACCTCTTAGTGGCGCGACCTATGGATGAATGAAGATTTGTTTTTTGCAGATTAGGCGCTACTCCAGGGCTGGCTGGTACTGAACAGAGGCTTTTGGCTCAGGGTGTTTTTGCCAAGGAAAGGATTCCCTAAAGCACCACTACCTAACTTAGGGGCGATATTGACAGATTATGAGTGTTTTTCTTTGGAATGATTAGATCTTTACATGACAGATAATCAGGGATAAGGTTGCAGACACTTTTTCCATAGTTAGATAATGAATGGCTTGAGAAATAAGGGTAAATGACAGCAGATAACCTTTAGCTATGACAGCTCATGGACAAGATTATATGGCTGAAACTAGATAGGACTTGGAAAATAGGTTTTTTTTCTCATCATAGGCTAACCGGAATGGGTAAGAGGAAAAAAATTGTTTAGGGGTGTTTTCTAGATGACAGATTTTGAAAGTTTGGAGATCAGCTTCTAGAAAACTTAGCTTAAGAAAGTAGTCATCATCAACAAGTGAAAAATACTGATGACTAACAAAGTACAAGAAGGGTAGCACCAATAATGTTGTAGACTGCGTCAGCTGACCGCTGATCATGACCATAACCACCGTTGTGGGCATGAGACTTCTGATTGGCTGCTTCTCTACAAGAGCGATTGAGAATTCAACTACACATACAAGGCACTCTTGGGGGGTATGCAAGTTCCAAATTTTCACCTCCAAGATGCACTATTATGTCATCTGGGACACCTTTGTGTTCCTTCAAGCGAGCATGCCAAGATGATATGGGAAGCGCACTAAAATTTAGTCACTGGGAATTTTTGGGTTGAGAAAACAGTGGCAGTACTGTAGAAGTATTTGTATTGGCCGAACCTTCAACAAGATGCCAGGAAGTACATCAGATCCTGTACTGTTTGCGCCATTTCCAAAATGACCATCAAGAAGCAAGGGCTCTATACTCCGCTACCTACCCCTAGTCGACCTTGGGAATCCGTCTCCATGGATTACATGTTAGGCCTTCCTTCTACTAAGCATGGGAATGACTGTGTTTTCGTGGTCGTCGACAGATTCTCGAAGATGGCCATTATGGCGGCCTGTAAGAAGAATATCACAGCAGAAGCCACTGCTAAACTCTTCTTTGAACGAGTGTGGGTGCACTTTGGGATCCCACAGTCTATCATATCAGATCGCGACAGCAAGTTCCTCAGCACATTTTGGTCCAGCCTCTGGTCAATGTTGGACACCAAGTTCACCAAGTCCACAGCTTTCCATCCCCAAACTGATGTCCAGACAGAGGTCATCAACAGGATGATTGTACACATTCTATGCATGTACAATTCAAAGCATTCACACACATGGGATGAGAACCTTCCCTATGTACAACATAGTTATAACTGGGCTCTCCACAACTCAACCGGCAACATCCCTTTTCATGTGGGCTTGGGATTCTAGCCACTATGTCCCATTGACGTATCCATGCCATTTGCAGCTACTCAGGCCGATTAGGCTCATGTCTAGTCTGAAGTTGACAAAGCAAACAACTTCATCAAGTGCATTCAACACATCCGCCAACAGGTTCATGACATATTGGACAGAGCCAATGCTAAGTACAAGCAACGACATGATCAACATCGGGTGCCATAAAACTTCCAAGTGGGTGAAAAATTGTGGCTACATTTGCAGAAGGAGTGCCTCACTGGACCCCACCGCAAGATTCGCCTGCTCTAATATGGGTCGTACACCATCACCAAGGATGTAGGGAACAATGACTTCGAGCTCAGTATTCCACCATTCCTTGGTCTGCACCATTCCTTCATCCCTACTTCCCACCTCTATTGGACACCTTTGACATTGCAGAAGAACTCACACCAAAAGAATTAAACCCAACCTACATGGAATAAGCCACCACAGACTGTATCATGGACATGCAAATCAAGAACACTCGCCGACAGAAGATCTAACTGTATTGGGTTGTTAAAGCTATCTAACTCCTACACCAAGGAAAGTGGTTCACCAGGGACCAAGTTCAGCAGAAATTTCCTCATCTCATGGAGGAACTCAACGCAATGGGGATCGTTGCTTCCTAAGGGGGGAGGAATGATCCAGGTGGATATTGGTGGCCACCTGCCTATTCCACTTGGGGCCCCACCATTGTCTCTTTTATTTTTTTTCACAACTTACTATTTTTAGCATTTTTTCGGGTCTTGAACTTTCAGAGCCATTTTGAAGCCCCAAATGGAGATAGTATGCTAAAGTTACGCCCCCAAGAAGTTGAAACACCAATTTACCCAAACGGGGCCCATATTTTTGGCGCTTCATCTCCTAGGGTTATGTTTTTGGACATTTAGAGTTCTCCATTGTTTCTCCATAATGAATAGGCCCTCGAGCCTCATTGTAACACATTTTAGAGGTCTATAGTCACCACATCTCTTCTCAGAGATTCGCTACCAGCACCCTAGCTATTTTATTTCCATCATGTTTGTAAGCATATTTCTGTGATTTGATATTAATGAAATGAAACCTTATTTACACTATATTTCTATGTTTATGGTTATTTCTGTATTCTGTTGTGTTCCTGCATAAATTCGGATCAATCCATGACTTAATTCTAATTAAAAAGAGTATTGATTTTTAGCTTGGAGGAAAGAAAAGGGCTAAAGAGGCTAATGGAGAGCTTAACACATGAAATGAGGCTTAGAAGTGGAAAGTAGGGGTTTAAACTGGATTAAAACTTTTTTGAAGTGCAAAGAAGCCTTGGAGCGGAATAATTCGAAAAGTGTGATGGCGGAGTGTGATAGAGGATGGAAGTGCGATATGCGATATGCGAAATTGCAATCAAAATATCACAAAGTGAAAGCGGTAAAGGTTAACGGGAACACAACAAAAAGTGTGATTTACGATATGCAATGCGGCGGATGACGTGGTGGTGGGACCGATATTAGAATCGCAATATAGCCAATCTGGAGCGGTAAGTGTTAAAGGGAGAAGGGAAATGTTTCTAAGTGCAATGTGCGATGCAGCGAAGTTATCTCATCGGTGGAATGAGTGGTAAGTGTTTAAAGAAAAAGGTAAATGGTGCAATGTGAAGTTGCGATGGGTGACGTGGCGGTGGGACCGGCGACAAAGCGTGATAGAAATATCTCAATCGGAATTTGAAAGCGGTAAGTCCTAAAGAAAAAGGTAAATAATGTGATTTGTGATTTGTGATTTCGCAATATGCAATCGGTGGAAACAAGCGGTAAGTCTTGAAGAAAAAAGAGAAAACGTTCCGATTTTCGATTTGCGATTTCGCAATATCGCAATCGGCAGAAATGAGCAGTAAGCGTTAAAGGAAAAAGGAAAAGTCGCGGTGAGAGATCTGCGAAGTACTGTAGCGGGGATTTCGAGGAGAAAAGGTGGAGGTCACGTTTCAATTGGTTTTGATTGAATTTTTTACGTGTTTTGCGTTAAAAAGGGTAAGGTAACTGTGAATGGAAAAAAGCAAAGGAATAAGGCGGGTTGAAGGGCTTAAGTGCGTTTACGGAAAAAGTTAGGGTGTAGGATTAAAAATAAGTGGAAAATAGGAGGGAATGGAGGCGCACCAGCAATGCTCAGAAGTGTAACACACCTACGAATTCATGCACAGAAAGCGGACAAAAATGCGTGATGAAAACAATGAACGAGAGACTCGGATTGGTAATGAAATTTCTTCCCTAAACTCAAACAGAAAGAAATTTTTGGCCTGTGGGAAGGTCTATCCTGCTCGAACTCTATTGAAAGAGATGAGAGGGGGAGGCTTGACCACAACTTTTGAATTTTTCTCTTATTCTACAACTCAAGAAAATGAACTACAATAACAGAATGGAAGAAAAAATAAACAACAATGAAATTATTAAAAGAAAAACTAATTTAATGATAGAAAGAAAGCTAGCTTAATGGTAGAAAGGAAAAGATAGTAACAACAGAGAATTTGACGCACATGGATTGGGCCCTAACCCACGAGCCTAGCTCTCTGAAACTTAAATCGGTAGAATTAAATCAGTCTGCTCATTTCATAAAAGAATCACCTCATACATCTCTGAAAGTTTGATCACTGAGTAAAAGAAAAAGCTCAATATCTTGTAACAAAGTTCCAACTAAAATTGATTCATTGACTAACTCTTCCTAGCTCTATCTCTACTCTATTTATTCTACAGGGCAGCTACCAACAACTCCCTAGAAAATAGTGATTGAGTCCACTTGACTCCAAGTAAACAAAGATTGAGTGCTTGGCTGCCCCTGTAATTCGAATTGTTGGAGAGAATCCTTGGGTAACCTTTGGCTACCTTTGGAATTCGAATTGCTGGAGAGAATCTTTGGGATCCTTTGGCTGCCTTTGATAGTTAAGGAGGGTGGAAAATCCTCCAATAATTTCTTGTGTTGTCTCCTCCAAGTCTTTATGATAAAATCCTTATAAAAATGCTTAATAAATCATAATTTTTTGCACTCAACACTCATATTAGGCACTCAAAGTATGTTAGCCTTAATCACCACCTATACTATCATCATAAAACCAAATAATAATAAAAATGTAAGAAAAAGATATCTAAGAAGGCAAAAAGGTGACCATTAACCCCTCCAAATATGTTTAATGATGGAGCTTATCAACACCCCATGCCCACAAGATAGCATGTACGATATGCACACAATACCACGGGTATACCAGTACCATATGCACAACATGTACACAGTACCACCTGTATAAAACATTACCTGCACAATGTGTGCACAACATCACATGTACATGGCACCACCATACAATGAGAACACAACACCAAATGTACACCACACCACCTATAAAATGTGCACACAATATCACATATACACAACATCACATGCATGACATGTACACAACTCCACATGTACACATCACCACATCCACGGCATGTACATGACATCACCTGCACACAACACCATGTGTACAACATGTACACAACACCACATGCACACATCACCATATGTACAATAATGCACACAACACCATATGTACACCATGCACATAACACCATATGTACACAACACTACATATACAACATGTACGTAGCACCATACGTACACAAATCTGCATAGCCAACATGTGCACAACACAATATGCACACAACATTGCATATCCAACATGCACATATACAACATGTACATAGCACCATCTATACCTAGCACTGCATATTAAATATACATAACACCATATATACAACAGACATAAAACATTGTATGTACACAATACTACATATGGTACATGTACACATCACCATAGGTACAATCACTAAATATAAAACATGTGCAACATATACACAACAATAGTATTTCACATCCATAGACCACACACTGACCCCACACAAAACCTTGCTTCTAGTGTCTTTCCACTATCCATGCTTATCCTAGCATGCCGCAGATCACACTATTTTCACTTCGTTGATGTACCCCTCAACATTACTTGTCCATAACATAAGCATAGAAATAGTGAAAACACATAATATCAATTCATTTCCACATGATATTGACCTCATAGATCTGTCAGAGTTACTCTTCCCACTTGGTTCCTCATAAGACCAAGAACCTCTTCATGCCATTCACCTGCATAAACAATCATTCCTCCACAAGAATGATCCTTGAAAACCATGTAATACACTAACATAGATACATAGATACATACACATATATAATCATCATAAAGAAATCATGATCCTGTCAGACAACAACATATATAAAAACATATAAACATTAGCATTTAAACAATCATGATCCATGATGACCTTGTTAGACATGACCTACATACATATATACATGTATACATATATAAACATCAGCATAGTCATTATCAAAACACAATTTCTAGATATCATAAGGTGTAGGTTAGGAAAACTTCCTTTATTCGTGCACAACATGCACAACATTGAGAACAACAGTTCCCAACATAGCCAAGGCATCTAACACCTCAAATCCATTAAATTTACCTTTCGTTTTACCTTTCTTGTGATTGTTCTACCACCGTCCATTTACCTTAATGGACCCAACCAATCCAGCTGGATGTCATATTCTTATCTTCAGCTGCCCTTTACTCATGCACCGAGCTTCATTTAGGCCTTACATTACCTGTGGGTACCACACAACTCTCCCTGGGGTCAGTTAACTTTCCTCTTTCCCAACCAATTCCCAAGAATCTCAAAAACATAAAAGGAAAGAAGAAGAGAAAACAAGAAGAAGACCATGAAAAAACAAAATAAATATGACACTGCAACAAAGTGGTATGGCCATACACTATAAATAAACAAAGCCACAAATCACTATTACAAAATGGCTAATTAATTACTAAAAAAATGACTAAAATTTGCATATAAACGACTATTTTTCGGTCGGTGACCAATAGTAGCTAATTTACAATATCTTATAACAGGACCAACTTTTGGTTGTTTTTAGCTTAGTCATTAATTGGTTATCTCAATTTTTTTGTTTAGTTTTATATTTGGTCATTAATTTGGTCATTAATTTAGTAACTGATTTAGTCATTAATTTAATCATTGATTTGATCATTAATTTAGTCATTGATTTGGTCATTAATTTGGACATTGGTTTAGTCATTAATTTAATCTTTGATTTTGTCATTAATTATCACAATTAATGACAAAATATATTACTATATGATCACCTGAGAAAACCAATTAATGACCAAAGAAATATGACCAAAATGTTGGTTGTGTTATAAGATACTGTAAATTAGCTACTAATAGTCATATATATGCAAAGCTTAGTTGTCATTTGTAGTCACAAAATTATCATTTGCAGTAGTCATTTATTCATTATATAAACGAATAATTTAGTAGTTTATATTCATTCATTTACTTTCATTAATAATCATTATAAATGACTAATTTAGTCGTATATTCATTTTATTTGTGTTCATCATTAATCAATATAAACTATTAATTTAGTAGTTTTAAATTGATTTTGTGTTCATTATTAATCAACATAAATTAATTTGTATGATATTAAAATTTTCATACAATGTGCATGTTCATCTAATATAAAAACACAAAGTTGCATATTTTAATTACAATACTAAACAATATCAAGTGCAACTATAAATAATTTCTACCAAATAAATTATATTATATGAAATTTTAAAGTATTACAATATGATTTTCCAACTTAATATTGGTTGGACTACAATTTACACATGAAATGATGTTTCATCACTTCAAACATTATCGTTGTGTTTTCAAGGCATTGCAAGTGAATTCACCAACTCTGAAGACTTGACCATCAATCTTTATATGTGTGTTTTATGCGAGATATTGGCTCTAAGAGTATCACCAAACCAGTTCTCCTCTCTCTTTTTGCATTTGTCACTCCAATGTTATTGCTCCCCTTTTTTTTCAATTCATGCTTCTTACCATAAATACTGAGTTCATTCTTTGAAAACAAAAGAAGATACAATACAGAGTGTAAAACATGAAAGACAATGAACACTATAATATAAACTAAATTAGACTATAAATAATTTATACAACATATACCTCAACATCAGCAGTGTCAAAGCCATTTTTCTCCATAAAAGTAAGAAACTCGAACAAATTATCTTCATTGGGGTGATAATTGCCAGTATAATGTGGCCAGATAACTTGTATAAACAAAGCAAATAAAATATCACCATATATACAAAAGAACACCTTAGTGACTTAGTATTCAACTCTCAAGGAAAGCATAGGAACAATCATGTCAACTAGTTATATGCTAAAAATCTCAAGCTATAGATAACTTGTGAAAACAAATAATTTGAGGTGTGATGTTTAATCCCTGTCATTTTATTGACAACAACATTTCATTTTCTAATGCATGAACTTAGTCAAGTATATAAACAACATGTACTCAAATAACAGCATGAAAGTAGCTTTTTCTTTAGTCATGAAAATATTTAAACACAAAATAGCTATAAGGATTCCACTAAATATAGTGTAATACTAATTTCATCTTCAAGCTTTGGTTGTTGTTTAAATGGACATGGTACTAAGTATTTTAAATTTCATAGTTAAAAGACAAAAGAAAATCAAAATAAACGTCCAAAATACAATCAAACAATAAAGAGACCATATCATGGAATGGAAATTGCAATTATAAAAAAAATTTTTACCTGTCCACCAATGTCGTCTTTGGCATTCCTAAAGAATTTTCTTGCCCAAAATAACCATGAAGTGAAATAATCACAACATTAAAAACCATAGGAATTCCTACTAGAAACATTTCCAAAGTCGATGGCTTAGGTGTCTAAGCGATCTCTAACAACGAATGAACCATATCCAAGACGTGATATGCATCGTCTCCCCGTCCTTTTTCCAATCACATTTCCTGAAACCTGCCCACGGTAGAGTCAAGTAACAATCAAACAAAGACATTGACATTTTTTTTTATCTTTTATATCTATACAATTTGAATTTTATTTGTTTCATGAACATATTAGTTCATATTTAAAGCCTTCCTGACATATGAGAAAGTATCAATGAAATAGGACATCAGAAAAATCAACCTCAATGATGTCCTAAAGCAATTTCTACAATATCAATATTTTTCTCGTTGTGATGTCTTGGGTAGAAAAAATAACATATCTACAAAATAAAAATGCATATATTTTTTATGGTCAAACTTTGTATATGGTGTATTCTTAAGTAGTTTTTTAAGATGTTCCTCCATCTTTACCAAAGTGAATTGTAGCTTGGTTAAACTATGTATCCTCTCATTGAGCATCAATTTGTACAAGATAAATGTCACACATTATTCTTTCCCATTTCTCAAAATGCTACATATGATAAATTTAAAGTCACATAAAACCAAGAACAAACCCTATTCTAACCAAAACAAACAAACAAATAGTGTCTCTAATAAAACTTCATTATAATATTAGAAAATGAAAAGAGAGAGGACCATTTTTGTTGTTTGACTTTGCCTATTTTTGTTATGAAAGTGCTCGAGCTTCAAAAACCAACAAATGTGAGGGAAGTCATAAATGTGAAAAAATATATGTTGACTTAATTTGTAGACTTCTTCAAAATGATGTGAATGATGCCATTTTCGGATGTGGTAAATCTCATAATAAGAAATGGCATGTATTCTAATAAATTACATTGCAATGACTACCATGGGCCTCCACGGGTTATAGGTCCTCAGTAGGTTAATCTTGATGATGAAAGAGAGATGGCAACGATAAGTATGGGTGGTCCTAGTTTGTATGGTGGATATCTTCAAACCAAGGTCGTCATCTTAATGAACCTAGGTTCTAACATGGTAAACATGGATCTGGTCTTCACCCCATTTCATTCCATCATAATTGGTCAAGAATCAAGAGGACATAATGGTCCTTTAGCTTATAATAGGGTTTCTTTTGAGGTTATAAATAAAGATTATCCAAATCAAATGGATTTTTGGGCTCCAAGAGATATGGATAATTTAAATGATAACAATTATATGTTTTTTTCCCAAGATTCAACTGTAGGGATACATTTTGTGGATTTTACTAATAAATAGAATGAGAGAAATAATCCATGATGAGAATCTACTAGTCATTGTGATTAGGTAAATAAACGGAAATAATAAGACTATTTAGGTTCAAATCAAAGATGGTGTTGATTCTTGTAGCTCCTCATTTATTGGTAGTTTTTAAGGTAGGAATTTCAGTTCTTCAAGGGTGGGGTCCTTCAGCATAATTTCATCTACCTTGGTCATATCACCCAAAAGAAAAACATAATAAAAAAAGAGTAAATATGTCAAGTTTAGGGCAAATCCTATTTGTATAGTTTCCAAGCTTATAGTTCTTTTTTACTTTGTTATAAATCTGCTGAGACCACCTACTCTACAGTAAAAAATGGCAGAGGAGCCATTAGTCATACCTACCCATGGTCTCCTGTAGGCATGATAGAAGAATATATTGAGCCATTAATTAGAATTGCACATATATTGAGGAAAGACAATTCATTATCTAGTTAACCAATTGCACAATGAACCCTATATGGATGAGTAGCCCTAAATAAAGTCATTTTTCTCTATCATATGCCTTGGAAAGACAAACTGACATTGCTTGTAATTTTTTTGGTTTCATGTTATAAATTCCTTCTTGGGAAACTCCTATTCTGTAATGGATTTGTTTCCCAGGAAGGATCCAAAATTGTTCTAATGAAATGGAATCAACTTAGTGAATTTTGACCCTACATGACCAAGGAACTTAAGAACCTTGGGTGCATCAACAATAGCATCCTCCAATGAAAATAGTACAGTCTCCAACCTAGAAACATCAAAATTATATGTAGTTACAGTTCATAATTGCAAATGACCATAGATTGTAGCAGTCCTTAAATAAATTCAAACTTGAATAAGAACAAACACAAAATTTCACAATACCCTTTAGTGAGATGTCCTTGATTTAGCAAGAAAGGCTCAGACTTGCATAAATGTGTAAGTAGATTCCCCAAAAGATGAATTTCAACATATTTCTTGAAAAAAGAATACAATATCCAAATCGAAACCATATTTGAAAGGAACAATGGTGCTTTAAGGTCATCTACACAAAAATTTTCCTCCTTCAAGTCTCTCACACTAGATGGTATGTCATGCAAAATTAAGAAAAATTCAGAGAACCTTTTTGAATTCTCTAAAAGACATAATGAAAATGCATAGAAGCTTTGTAAAGGAATGCACCTGTAATATTCTTTGATTGCCATTTCATCCTTTTTCCTAAGTTGAACCTCAATGAGTTGTGAACTCAAAGTTCTTTGAGAAGAATGTTCTTATAGTTGAAATTCAACATTTGAAGTATTTGTTGAGTCTCAAATCTGCATCTTTCCTATACACCTTTCTAGACTTTTTTCATTCACCTGAACCTTCTAAGTCGTCAATATCATTGCATATTAATTATAAAAGAGCATCTAAAATGGTTTTTAACTATGTTTTGTGTCTGCTGTTTGATTTAGATTTTTGTTCATTTAGCTGTAGAATCTTGCCACTTTCCGCAGCTGCTGCAACTTTCCGCAGCCATTTTGTGAAAGTCTATGTTACAGGTGTCTTCAGGCAATTTGAGCCACATGGGCAAGTCAGAAATGATGTGGACATGGATTGTGTCCTATTGGCTCGGGCAAATTCACCTAAGGAGGCTGTGGTCAAAGGTGGCCAAGTGGAAGTCAACCGTAGAGTCCCACGGTGACAGGACTCTGTTTCTCATCATGTGAAGATTTGTATGACCGTTTCTAATTTACGGGAGACACATCAACACCTGTACACGGCTCCATAAGCCGAATCCAACATCCACTCTTCATAGATTTACTCCTCACCGCGGCCATGATGCTGGATCTCTGGACGTGATGGTTCACGTGTCTCCATCAGCACAAACTTTAGGGAATTAGTTATATCACCTTTGTTATAAATAACGCGTTTGCATACGCATAATAGTTAGCCTCCATATAGCTCTGTAATGTAATTGCGTTGCCACTGTGCTGTAATATCATTTCTCTGTTATGACTGCATTTTAATATATAAGAAGACTCTGTTTCCAAGCGTAATTCGTATTTGAAGGTTGTTGCCCGAGGCTGGTGCAGAGGGCCCCTGCACACGCTGAGGTTTTGTGCATTATTGTATAGTTTCTTGTTTTATTTCTTTAAGTTCATTGTGCCATAAGTCATTCACGTGTTTATACATTGCATATTTCATGGTATTTATGCTTCATCTCTGTTCATAATCTTTCATGCTTTACATTTTACTTATGTCCATAATCTTTCATGTTTTATGTTGTTGTTAACTGATCAGTGTTCTTGTTTCAGATTACAAATAGGCAGCCCGGGCATTTGCATATCTTTTGACTAATGACATGGAATCAATATTGTTCTGTTGCTAATTTATTTTTCTTAGTTTTTGTTTAATTCCAGTACTGCTTTGTTTATTTCAGTCTTGCACATTTGCTTCAGTAGTTAGATTTAGATATATTAAATTTCTCATGTCATTTTCAGTTACCTTCGAAAACCATAGATGGACTAATGGTGAGGGATTGAAGTATGAGTGTGTAGTTTGATATTAGTTTACTTTCTGCAAGTTAGATATATTAAATTGCTCATGTCATTTTCAGTTACCTCCGAAAACCATAGCTGGACTAATGGTGAGGGATTGAAGTATGAGTGTGTAGTTTGATATTAGTTTACTTTTTGCAAGTTAGATATATTAAATTGCTCATGTCATTTTCAGTTACCTCCGAAAACCATAGCTGGACTAATGGTGAGGGATTGAAGTATGAGTGTGTAGTTTGATATTAGTTTCTTTTTCTGCAAATTAGATATCAGATTGCTCAAGTTGTTTATGGTTACCTCCGAAAGCCATAGCTGGACTAATGGTGAGGGATCAGAATATAAGTTGATGTAATTTGATTTAGATTTACTTTGTTGCAATTCTTGGATTTCTTTAAGCATAGTTTCTTTTGTGTTTAGACAACAGCAAGGATAGTTTGGTTTTCATGCTCAATAGTTCACTGTTTGATTTACTAGGTTAGCAACACATTTTCATTTCCTTTCAGTTTTGTCATTGTATGTTTCAAATTCCTTTTGAAGTTTGAAGTTGGTAAATCATTATAAAGGATATCATTGCCTTGAACAATCATAACCATACTTTTTTTTATTTTAGAATTTCCATCTCACATTAGAAAACCAAAAATGACAAAAAGGTAAGAAATAGGTTATCTTGCACATATAGTGCGCCACACTTCATCAGCTTACGAATCCCGGATTGATAAATTAATGTAGCAATTTAGGACACACTAAATTGACCAAACATTTTGGCGCCGTTGTCGGGGAAGTGTAACTAGGTAGCCAATTTCTTAAAAAAAAAACAAAATAATAAAACAAGGGAAAACTTGATAACTTCTTGAAGTATGCTCTCCTCTTGCACCTAGTGTGATCTGGAGGATCAGAAAAGAGAGTTATTGGTTCAGTAATTTCTTAAGTATGCTCTCTTCTTGCACCTAGTGTGACCTGGAAGATCAGAAAGAGAATTATTAGCCCAACTTAAAAATAAAAAAAATAAAAAAAAAAATAAAAAAAATGACATGCATAGAGCAAGAGATTCTAGGGAAAGGTTTATAGCTAAAGCCAAGAGTTCGATTTTCACAACTCCATCTTCTTCAAGGCATAGACCAGATTCACCACCATCTACCCCTAGCCTTAATATTTTTGGAATTCAAGGAGCAGCTGAATTAGAGGATTCTCCTATACCACCTACTAAATCCCATTTAGAAAACAAAGAGACTCTCTCTCATCCTCCCTTGATAGAAGAACCAGAGGACTTTAAGGAATCTAAAGAAACTATCATGGCAGAGGAAATAATAGATGGATTTGGAGGTAGAGGTAGAGGTAGAGGAGGAGGAAACAATGGAGATAACAATGGTGAAGGTAATAATGGAAGAAATAGGGAAGGAGACAACTTGTTTGGATTCCCTATAGTTGATGAGGAAACTCATACAACAATGAAAAATATCTCACCATCTGTCCTCCCAAACTTTTATGGATTGCGAAGTGAGGATCCTGAAACATTTCTGTTTGAGTTTGAAGTCGTGTGCCGAACCTATGACTATATGGAAGACTCTCAAAAACTCAAACTATTTCCTTCAAATTTGAAGGGAGCTGCTTTGAAATGGTTCATGGGATTAGCTACTCAATCTATTAGGACTTGGAATGATATGAAACAAACATTTTTGGATAGATACTTGGATTATTGTATGCCCACCAATCACAAGGATGGGGTATTCAAAATGATGCAAAAAGAAGATGAAAATTTGGAAGACTTACTTGAAAGATTTCAATACAACTTGAAAAGAGAAAAGATGAGCAACTTAGATGATGAAACCTTGAAAGCCCTCATATTAAAAGCCATTAGAGATGAATGGATAGATATTTTAAACATGATGGGGAAGGGAGACATTTCTCAACTTCCACTTCGTGACATAACAGAACTATGTGTCCATCTCTCAAGAGGAAAATCTAAAACAGGAAAAGGGCCTAGGGATCCTTATCTTATTAGGGCTAAAAAATCTGCAACTGGATCAGTAAGTAGGGCAGAGATTGGTAATATGCTTGATTAATTCAAAACCGATATCTTAGGGAGCCTTAGTGAACAACTAGACACCCTTAAAATCCAAAACAAGCAGAAAGCAGAAACAGATGCTCTAGCCATCTTTTGTCCGAAATGTGGGAAGAAACATGCTTTAAGGGAATGTCCCTTGGATGCAAAAGTTGTAGAAACATGTATAATTTTCTCAGAGAATCATGAGATCAAGGATTGTCCTTCAATTCCTAGACTCAAAGTTGTCTTTCAAGAAGACCCAAATTCAGTAGAATCTCTCTGTTTTGTTGCAAGAAGACCTTGGCAGGGACAACAAACTCAAGGGTTTAACAACCCTGTGAATCTTCAAACCCCACCAAATTGGAATCCTTGGCAACAACCTTGGCCCCAACATCAAAATCCATATCAGCCATGGGTACAAGGGATGCAAAATCCTTATGGGAGATTTGCTCAATTTTATCAATATCCTCCATCTTTTCAAAATCAAAAAGCTCCACAATTTCCAAACCCAAATCCACAACTTTCATTGCCATTTTCACAACAACAACCTTCTCAACAAAATCCAAATCCTCAACTCATGCTCCCATACCAACAAAAGAAAAATCAACTTCCAGCTCAGCCATTGCCAAATCCTAACAATAAAAATCCTCAGAATACTTACATGGTAGAAGGACAACAATTTCCTACCTATATGATTGTTCCTCTCGATGATGTACAACTCAGATCTGGTAGAGTTTTAGAAAAACCTTCTATAGAGAAAGATACCTCGAGGAGGACTCTCTTAAAGTCAGCCAGGGGTTGGGAAGCATCTCTTCAAAATTCAAACATTCAAAAGAAAAAGAAAAGTTAACACCCACAACTCCTATAGTTGAGCAATGAGCATCTTCATCTACACCTCCTTTTCCTGAAAGACTACAAATTGACAAGGGTGGAAAAACAAATCTTGGCCAAGTCGAAACACAGCAGAGGAACCACTAAGATCGCATCCATTCGCATATTGCAGCCATCAGCAAAAGCATCCACCGACTTAGCCCATATATCATCATCCAAACTAGCCATGAATGGATTGTAGCCAATTTATTTTTTCATGTTAATTGGCGTGAATCATTTGATATGCCGGTTTTTGTCTTTAAAGGTTGATGAAAATAAATGAAATGTTACCATATGACCTAGCTAGCATCGATGAGTAGAAATTAATTGGGCGTGAAGCACTTAATGAAACATAACCTGAAAGTGGAGGCCCGTATGTAGGCAGTCCTGCTAATGGAGAAATGGAATCTTTAATTGATGACACAACATCAAAGATCAAAGCAATGAAATAAAATCATTGTGGAAATAAATATGCAAAACTTGCTCATTTTTTGGATATCAAATATTCTCCAAGTATGGGCACAAACATGAGAGTTGATTTTTCAACTCTCTAGGCTCTTGTCAATGTGGTCAACCAAAAATATGTGAAAAAACTAAATATTTTGGGGGATTCAAAACTTGTTGTGGATTGAGTCTACGAAAAAGTCAGCATAGTGGCCCCTCATTTGGCTCACATTTTGCAAGGTATCAAACAAGTCAACAACAAGTTGGATTGGTTCTCTTGTGGCCATATACACCATGAACTCAATAACCTAGTAGACAATCTCTCCAACTTATTCCACAAGTGCTAGAAGACCAAGAGTATACGAATAATAATTTTGTGGGGGTTGTTGCCTTCCATATCTAGTTTTTTGTCTCTCTTATTATTGTGATGATATATGTAAACAATCCAATAATATTATCCGAAAAGTGATAGAGATTTTTTTGGCTTTTAAAATCTCGCACAATATATATTTGGAACAAACTTTTATTACTAGAAATCAATCAATTACTTCTAAATACCACTAAAGGTGGCAAAATATCTATAACCTTTGATCACTTTGAACATCAATCACACTAATAACCTTGACAATGGGGTTCTAATACCATTGCCAAAGATCCAAAATTGACAAAGAAAAATTTAATGAGTATTGATTAGTCAAAATTATCATGTGGATCAACTACTCATGTCGAAATGATGGTATATTGGATTAGGTGTGGGTTCCACTTGAATTTGAAAGAGTGAACACAACGTGGATAAAGAACATTGACTACACTAGGAACCTCCATAATGGGGTTCTAATAACATGGCCAAAAATCCAAAATTGACAAAGTAAAATTTAATGAGCATTGATTAGTCAAAAGTACAATGTGGATCGACTACTCGTGTCGAAATGATGGTATATTGGACTAGGCGAGGGTTGCAATGGCATTGGAAAGAGTGAACACAACGTGAATAAATATTCAGTTGGAGAAGGAATACAAGGAATCACAGTCTTGGTTTCACATATAGGGATGGTCAAACAAGAAAGTAGAAGCATTTACGACACCATAAAAATTGGAAACTCACTTTTTTTAAGAGACATCCAAAAGTGCATTTTTTTATAGGTAAAATGATTAAAATCCTCCTTTTGGAAAATGCATCCTTCACATTAGCGAAAATTTTCCATCTACGTTTCCCACAGAGATATGTAGATAAATGTTTCTTCAATCGTTCCAAAAAATGGGAAAAATAAAAAACCCTTTTAGGAAAATGCATTTCCCTCTATGTTTCACCGCATTTCCCAAAAGGGATATGTGGAAAAATGTTTCTTGGAGTATCCTACAAGAAAAAGACACCTTGGGAACATGGGAAGCATGGAGGTGCCCCCTCCCACCCTAAGGGACACATCCCCGTAGAACAATGGTTTTTCATTCATTTAGTGGCATTTTTGAGTCATCATCTCTCATTTGTTTATGAAAACAAAGTTTATCATATATTGATTTTTTAATGGTAAGCATGTGCCAAATCCCTATAAAAAGAGTAGTTGCTTTGGATAGAATCAAGGCCAAGGCTTGAAAATTGGGACTAAATTTTCATAGTTTCAATATAAGCACATGGACAACAACATAGTGGAAATTCATTATAATACAGAGACCTTACAAAACCATATTTTCTTGATGAAGAGAGAGGCTTTGGTATTTCACTTTCACTAAGCATAGCATATATTTTCATCTATCGGTAAGGTACATCTATAAGACCTCATTTACATATACTTCCAAAAGTATGCCTGGGAAATATTACATTTATTTTAACAATCAAAGAACTTCTATAACAATTATTGTTGACTAGTGTAAAAACATAGCTCTGAAAGAATGGAAAGGTGTTGTGGGCTATATCTAACATGCAGAAATCAAGAACTGAATAAGTAGGAAGTGATGTTAGCCCAAACCATGGTGTAAACTGACCAGTATTAAACTTTTTCCACTTCATATCATTACACTAGTGTGTTTGTAGCAAAAAATTGGTACTGCTGAAGGTATGACTGCAGAAATGTAAAAGAAAATATCCACAGCGAAAAATTTTCAGTTTGAACCATACAGATGAACTTAAAACACATTTTGGATAAGAAGTACATACTTGTTCAAATGCTGAGAAAAATTCCAGAAACTGCAATGCTGATCCAACATCATTTGATGAAAATTCTATGCATGCAATCAACTGCAATGGCTTCCCTTGAGGAAAATTTATTTCATCCATCTCTTTCTTGTCTTTGCATTTCTTCTTCTTCAAATTCACTTTTTCTTTAGCAACCTCTAACTGAAAATCAGATACAAAAATAGACTGATCATTTATCCCCTTGATACCTTGATATCTTGATCCATGTCAGACTGGTTTTTGCTGGTTTGCACCATACATCATGGAATGCCACATATGCATTTAACACCAAATTTAACTTTTTTTACTAACTCCACTTTTACACTAGAAAATATAGCACCAATTGAGTATCTCACATTATCCCCACATTATCACCACTTTTACACTACTATTTAAAAAATAAATATTTTTCAAATCATTTACAAATAGTGGTGCTAATGTGAGGCTAAATGACCCTTCTTCTTGTAGTGTTACATGCATGACACTACATGCATGAATAGAATATGAATTTATTTATTACGGAAAAAATATATGTGTGGGAAAAATTATTGCATAAGCAGTGGTAGTATGCATATTTTGATATATGTGCTAGAATTAATACGTGAACATATTTCCTAACAATTTTATTTTGATATATGTGCTAGAATTAATATGTGAACACATTTCCTAACAATTTTCACTAGCGTGCTAGTATGTATAAATGCTACCTAGCTATTTCCAAAGATAAATTCAATGAGTATACTTGATTTTATAGGACTATATACTCAATGAATATGAAATATATATATATATATATATATATATATATATATATATATATATATATTCTGGCTTATCAAGAGTTTGAATCCTAGAAAAAAGGACATGCAATTTTAAATAAATGAGAACATGTTTCATAATGACCAATAATAGAATATTGGCCAAAAATTTTCTTTGCTTTCAAGCCGAGGGATGAGATTGAAGTCTATAAAAAGTGGGCATGTTTGTTTTTTAAATAAGCTAAATGAAAAAAAAAAACCAGAGATTTATTATATTTTTCCACTGCCATTTCTTAAATAGATGCTCTGTTCTTAAAACCATCAACAACCTTTTCTTACAGACTTGCTTTAGGATCAATGAAAGATGACCCTTACTAATTTCTTGCAAAACTTACCAGACCTTAAATGATACTGATAAAGTTTTATGTTACTGTTGCACATCATCTAGCGTACACACCATTGTTTGTTGTTGTGGCAAGGGTTACTGTACAATCAACATTATCTTAACTATTATTGATACTTCACTATCACTGTATGTCATTGTGTTGAATCTAATACATCATCCCATCATAGATTATAGACAGATAGAAGGTAATTACAGTCACCTTCCCGATTCATTGTCTTGCCAATGTTTTTCTGCTAATGTCAGCCAATTGTCAATTTCAAGGATTTATTGCACCAACTTCAATATATATACAAGGTCAGCTAATTAAGCTTTTTCCCATATTCAATGGTGACAAAATTGTTGCACATATTCCAAACATCTTCAAATACTAAATGTTATTATTCTTCAAATCCTGGACTTCGGATTAGGTCTGAAACTCTTAAGGTATCTCAAAATGTCTTCTCCAATGTGTGTCACAAAAAAAACACTATCAGATCATTGTCTTATATAAGACTATGTTATTTCTATGTCACATATCTGCTCAACCCTACAAGGTATCTTGGTGTGAGGGATTTTGACATCAACATATGTAGTTGTCAAGTATAGTATTTGTTGCTTATTAAGGTCAAGACTACCATCAATCCAAAACCTTGCAAGGCCTTTTATATGCTACTCCTGTCTAATATAGATAAAAGGCTTGCAGTGTGAGAACTATGAATAGTAGTCCTTTGTCTATTCATAATGCTGCATACGGAGGAAGCCTTTGACAAAATTATTATATTCCAAATAATTGCACTATATTGAAGCCAACTTAAGCACAAAATTCTGCTTGAATACCTTGCATATTGCAAAGTTTTAATGTTTCAGAAACTATAATACGTATGAATAGACCTTGAAATATTTAGATTCAAACTCCAGAATTCTGAATCAATTGTTTAAATTATTCATCTTTATAATGGTGTTGGGTTGTAGATGACTGAATTGATGACCAAGAAAGTGCAGAAGAATTGTGATCTAAAAGGGGTTGCATACATATCAGTAAAACAATTATCCACAAATTTGAAATAGGTCATATGCCCTTGCCCTAACTAGAGATGACTGAAATTCTTCAAGGAGCTGTAAACAATATTTTGGCGAATGTTCAAATAGCCCGCAAGATAAAAGGATCATTGGTGTAAGTTTTAAATACAAGCCAATCCAAAAGGAACTTAAAGACTTTCACGTCTTAACAACTCATCCTTGCTGATTGATTTGTAGCCCCAAGAGGATCAAAATAGCTCCTCACTTTATAAGATAGAAAATATGCTGAAATTTAAGGATTAGAGTGATATTCTGCAAAGACGAGGGCTTATGCTACAGTTTTGGAAACGTCATCAACTGTTCATGAAATTTATTTTAGAGCCAAACTGTCAGTAAAATGTGATACCACCAAACCTTTCATGCTTAGTAATAAAGTCCTAATGAGGGCTGAAATTATATAAAGAAAATTTTTTCAAACAAGCCTGAATGGATCGTTAACAACCCTTACTATTCAACGATTTATATTAATCACAGAGACAAGGGTGTTGCTCAGAAATTATGTCGCAGGGAGTTATTTGAATTTGCATGGAAAAGCCTTTTATATCACTCTTGCTAGTTTCTGTAGCCCTAGTTCTTACACACTGTTCAACAATGAACCTATTGACCGCAGAGGAAATCCTTGTATAAAAGACGATACCCTTAAGGGGACGAAAGTCTACTCCTTGGAATTATGAAACCAAACCAGATACTAAGAAATACATAGGAAATGGACACAGAGATATAGAAGTTCCTTCAAAAATATTAAATAGGTTGTTAATTCTCAAAACTTACACAGATCAAGACCGTTCCTATCGTAGATGGAAGAAGAAATTACTGCACGTGCAGAGAGAGACAAAAATTTTTCCATGTTGTTGACTAATAGCTTTCCCTCGGGCCTGATAGATTTCTCTCTGACTTAGGCTTGCCCTCACCTGTGCTCCGATACCATGTTAATTTTAACATGTTCTTTGCATAGTATAGTTAGATCCATATGAGCCCAATTATCTATCCATAATTGAACCAAGCAAGTGAAGTCAACTAGGCTTATTGAATGAACCAGGTAGATGTCCCTGGAAATACAAACTAACTCATAATTCTTTGTATGAAGAAGGGGCATGGAAGGGTAAGTCAACTTCTGAATTTTGAGAAAGGCCTCAACTCCTACAGGTGATGAAGAACCCCAATCAAACTTGTTGATGTTCTGCCCTAGTATCACTTCGATGCTCTAATTTTGTTACAAACCCATGTTTTCATTGTTGTTTGAAAGATCTTATGATGTTTACATCATTGCAGTTTATCCATTTTCTCTTTCATTGGTTGGAAACCCAAAAGGGATTGATTTGCGGTAAATGAAGCCAACCACTACAATTATGATTTCCCTCGTAATGGTGTTGGTGACCTAAAGTGTTTAATTCATAAGAAATAAAACCAAATACTAACATTACGGTTTAACTCGCAGTAGTGCCAATGACTGGATATGTCTTTACTGTGGAAAATGAAACCAGCCACTACAATGGACAAAGATAAAGTTGAACACTGAAAAGGGATGGTTGGCTTGGACAAAGATGAAATTGAACACTGAAAAAAATAAGGTTGGCATGGAGAAAGATGAAGTTGAACACTGAATATAGAAGGCTGGCTTGGGAGATTGTACCTATTGCTTACAAAATTTATATAATCATCGTCTATCCATTTAAATTTCGCTGATGGCAGTGCTCGTGACCCTAGAATTGAAATCAATACCAACAACATGGTGGATATAGGTTTTAAACAAGAATGTAAGACCAGGGCATTTGGAAATATTCGCATGTCATTGGTAGAAATTTAACTTATACGAAATTGTAGCAAGGCACTGGCATTGCAGGATCCCACTTAAAACTAGGTAAAGGTGGGAAATGAAACAAGCTATTAAAATTGGTGAAAACTAATTTTAACTTCGACAAAAGAAAATGGTGATCATATCCTTAATCCTCCATTGCATTTTGAAAGAAAGCTAAATTCCCTGATAACTAATTAGAGGCAGTCTATCAATGGTTACAGTGATGGATAATAAATCAAGTATCCAATTCGTAGTGTGAAAGTATTAACAAGTGAAGTTTAAGAAATTACATGTTTTCAAAAGAAGGCCATATTTCAGACATGAATTGTTGGGGAGTGCAAGGAAGTTGGTAGTCCTCTATAATTAGAGCCGCTGCTTCCAGTGGGGCTTTGCCCAAGAACTTCTCATCTCCTCTTCCATCCCACTTCTTGCCATACTTGGCCACTGCTTGCCATACCTAGCCAAAAACTCCTTCAGAACTTCATCCAGAACGTTTTATGTGTCAAGCAACGTGCCGACGGTAAATTCGGGGGTCAAGGCATTAGAAAAAGAAAAAAAAATTGTACTAAATATTTAGTCTAAACAAAAATCTTTAGTTACTTTACATAATCAAATATCAATTGACTTCTACCCTAAGTTCCTCTCAAAATGGATTCACAGAGCTGCGACTTATTCCAAGAACGAAATTCAGCTCTTCAAAACGTTACACACACTATATTCTTGAATTTTCAATGATCAAGAAATAAAGCCTATGAATTCATCAATTTTGACAGTGAAATTGCACCAAAACATACACAAATTTCAATGATCAAGAAGTAAAGCCTAATAATTCTTCAATTTTGAAAGTGGAATTGCACCAAAAATTACACAAATTCCTTTGAATTTGACAGTGAAAATTGCGGCAAAGTGAAACATTACACACACTATAGCGGTATTCACTCTACCTTACGCTCAGCCCTTTGTACTCTTTATCTTTTCATTCTTCAACTATGGTGTAGTTGCCTTCGGAGAAGTTCACAAGGAAGCAATCTTTCATGGAGTTTCTTATGGAGAAATTCTTAAGGAATAACACTGGTCTTTTCACAGTGTGCTCAAACAATTACATATAATAGCATATCAGCTTTTCAAAGAAGCCTTTGTCTTTCAAGAAGTTCAAAGAATTGAATAAAATAGGAGATCAACTCTTTTCATTATGTGTTCAAAGAATTAAATATTGCAGATCAACTTTCCAAAGAACCTTCAATAATGGTGTAGTTTCCTTTTCATTTTTCATGGAGTTGCTTACGGAGAAATTTCCTTTTCCAGCCTGAATTTTCGGGGTTTCGTCAAAGATGCATTGCAGAGCGCGTAATTTGTCTGAATCTTGATGGTAGCCTAAGAAAATTAGACGTGAAGGTCGAGTGTGCTTATCATGATGATGGGGAGATTGACTTGTGGACAAAAGATTTTGTTCGTGATTTGGGTGACTTGTAGAGAAATGATGAAATCGACCACGAATATTTGATCTTGGCGAGCTTCAAAGCGAAACATTCCGTGTAGATCACCGAAATTAAAATGAAAATAGCTGAACTTAATATGGTCAAGATATGGGTCAACGCCTCCAATGTAAGGGTGGTTTGATATTAAATTCAAAGAATAAAGAGACCCAGTCATGGAATGATGTAGAAAACTGAGAATAAAAGAAAAATCCACCCCAAAGCTACATGTTATGGAAGTTTTTTTAATATATTTCAAGAATTTCGTTCATATTCATTAAACTGCTACTAATTTTGGACAAAAACCTATTAGTCATTTTAGCTCCATGTCTGAATAAGTAATGCTCGAAACATTTGAACCATACCCATGTTCAAGAATATTGTGGCTAGCGATATTCGAACTAAATATCAAAAAATAGAAAACAATTTGAATGTAAAATTTAAATCCATTTCTTACTTGAAAGATCCTTCGGCATTTCAGTGCAAAATGGAAACATTCTTTGACAGCTACTGATATTTGAGGCTTGCAATAACTTCAACTGCAAACTTGGAGAAAGTGTCTGCACATCAGTGCAAACTCGTTAAAACCCCATTCCAGAAATAATAAAAAAATAAGTGTCCAAAATATTCATGTTGAAACATTTTACAGGGTCCACTATTTCTATGATGAAAAGGGTACTCTCCGAACAAACCCTACCATTTTACAGGGTCCACTATTTCTATGATGAAAAGGGTGCTCTCCGAACAAACCCCACCATTCTCTCGAGCCAGAAACTCTGACATAGATCTCATTTTTAGTTTCACACTATCAAGGTTTTCAGAATGCAAAATTTCTAAAACAACTTTGGAAATTTCAGACCACGAAAATGAAGGAGGAGTCAAGGGAAATGCCACCACGATCTCTAGATCTGAGCAGAGTGATGGCGAATCAGGTGTTTCATTCTCTAGATGGGTATTCTCATTCGATAGCTTCTTTGTGCTTTCTACGGGAGAAGAAGGGCACCTGTTCGTGAGGGGTTCGGTGCCATTTCCGTGGGTTATCTTATTTATTTGGCCGAGGGTTAGAAAATCTACCTTCCTCTTGTATCTTCCATTTATGAGCCTTTGCAAGCGATTGGCAGCAATTTTTCCCATTTCCCATAGCAGCTTGTGAGACCCGCTGTGGGTAAGCCTGGAGAGTTTTTCCATTGGTGGCAGAAGGCTTCAAGCAATTGAATGAACGAAGAGGGTAGTTGTGTGAAGGAGACTACAGATATTGGAGGGGTGGAAAAATTTTGGAGGAAAATTGGTGCCAATTACAATTCAAAAAATTCAATTCTTCTTCACCAAAGTTCAAATCGTCCCACCAACTCCTTTTATAAATGAAAATTGTGAAACCGCTCACTTCTCGCTATTTATTTAAAATGAAATTAATACAGCCATCACAAAGTGGTGTCTCCTAATGATATGAGTTTCTTTTAAATTGCTTTTAAAGTAGCAAAACATGTCTTTATAGGGTGGAAGAAAAAATGTTATATATTGTAAATTCTATAGAGTGAGTTATCACTACACAAGCAACAAAGAATTTAATATTATATAGACATGATATATATTATTTAATTTGAAGTTAAACAATATATAAAATATTTGGTATTTTCTTCCAAGGTGCATGTTGGTTTCTATCATATGGTGTGTGTTGGTTTTTTTTTGGGGTAATTTCCAAACTTTTTCTATTAGAAAAGATATAAGGTATATTTTTTAAAGCATTCATTTTGTAATTATAATTAAGATTATTAATATTTAATAGTCAGTATGGGTATTATGCCACATTTTATCATGATGTAAATATTCTTTCAGATGTATGTATTGCTAAACTTTAAGGGAGAAATCTATATGAACCTCGACATCTAGGAGAGAAACTTCATTGAGGGAAAGTTGTGAGGGGATTGGGAAAAATTTATATTTAGCTAAATTAATTAATCAAGGGACAAACTTGAGGAATAAGGAAGGGGGAATAGAAGAACATTTGGGAAAAAATAGAGAGAAAGTGAATATTAAGGAATAATTCAAAGTGAACAAGAGGAGAACCATGGAGAATTGTTTACGATAGAAGCATTGTAACCTGTGAATTGGGTGCACAAAACCTTTTCACACTTGAGTGTAAGGAAGTGATGTGCAACGGAAGGAAATATGAAGCCTCTTGAGTTAGGGGCACTTGGTGTGGAGGTAAACACTGAAGTGAATGGGGATTGGAAATCAATGAGGGGTTTCACCAAGTTCGTCGACCTGAAATAATTCTGAAAATTTGTTTGACTAAAGAACATAAGGCATAATTGGATAAGGGAAGAAGTAAAGGTAGGGCTTCTTTTTTTGTTATGCAGGTTTTACATGGCCCTATTTGTTGTGTTGCGAGGCCTCGACTTAGCATTGAAGTGTAATTATTTAACCTTATCAAAGGAGAGTGGCCTTAACCATGAGTAGTGTAACAAACCCTCCTACTCCCTTGGGTTATACTTGGGTAGTGGAAGGTGTTACTTTAAAATTAACCGAATCTCCAAGGTATATTATGAAAAATAGGGTCACAAAAATCATATTTTCCCAAACTCCTTGAAACTCAAAACCAATGCCACCATCATTTTTGATTAAACCAAATGTGGTGTAATTGTTTGTAATGGTGGTCTATTATACGAGGAGAGGATTTTACGAGGCACTGGATTTTTAATGTGATATGAAAAAAAAAGTACCGAACCTAACCATTTCACACTCACCAATGTTCTATCTGCATCTGCTAATTTGGTAAATTTGGAACATGGCAAAGGAGTCTTGTTTTTTGATCACCTCCTATGAGGATTCACCAACACCTCATCCAATTACGCTAGTATAAAAAGTCTCAGGATCTCGGCAGTGAAAAGGAACATAATGCATGCACCCTCAATCTCTTCTACATACTTGTAGCTCTCCTCCCAAACCAAATCCATTAGTGTTATGTGTTCACTTTTCCCTAAATCTTGTGCAAACATCCCGAGGTAAGGAAATGTTGCACCAAGGTATGGATCCATTATGTGTCATATCCACTGAAGGAGAACATGTTCAAAACAATAGGTAAATTCTCACAACTATCCCTTTGTGGGATGTTGAGAATTCCAAAATGCCACATGCTCATTAATAATATCTATAAATTGAGAACTTTTGTACAATACTTGAAGTCATACTGAACTTGAACCAAAAGGCTCAAGATCTGTGTAGCACAAAGGAACATCTGCAATATGATTTTTACTATTCTCATCTAGATCATTTTGCATGGATATCTTCTAGAGTTGAAATGGATATTCCAGGTTCCATAGAACATCTCCCATGGAAGGCCTGTCGAAGCCCATCTCTTCCAAAAGCTTTTCGGTAGTCTCCCTAAACATTTTCAGAGAAGTAGGGTTGATGGTCCCAACAAGGTGAGGGTCAATGATTTTTTCAAGCTTTCCCTTTTTCTACCAATGCGTTTCCCTTGCACACAAGAATTCCAGTAACACTACTCCAAAAGAATACACATCAGATTTCTCTGTCAGTTGTTGCCTTTTGAAGTATTCAAGATCAAGGTACCCAAGGGCCAAAACTACCTTTGGATCCAGTCTTTGAATGTCCAAAGTTTTCCACCTTTTCCTGTGATCCTGTTATTTATATAAGATCAGAGGATTCATGACAAGGGAATTAGATTACATTGACCATATATTAGAGCTTCATTGGTATCTTTCCAGTCAAATAGTTTTCCAACAAGTCGAGGGAATCTAAATTGGTGCAGTCGAAAATGAAAGGAAAGATATATTGTTATGTTGAGGCCAAATCCCACGATGCTAAGCTTGAAAACCCTCTCATTATCGTAGGTCATGCCTTCGAGCTCCAAGATGGTGATGTTGCAGGGGTTTTGATCTTGTCTCCAATTCACGGTCACACCTTCGAGCTCTAATATGGTGACATTGTCGGGGTTTTTATCTTGTCTCTGGTCCACTGGGTGAGCTTGGGTACATAAGCCTCGCACCATGTCGGGTTAAGGGACATTATGAGTATTTGACGAATAAATTTGGATAGAGAAATGGAATTCTTGAGACATTTTCTATCATACATATTTGGTTTCCTCTATCAATGTACCAAAGTCATCATTCCTCCAAAAGGAACCTTTTTCCCATCTAGAAGTGGGAGGTGTCTTTGTGCTTCTCTGTGGTGGTGGGAGACGACATTTGGCTCCTTTGCTGGTGGTGTTTGTTTTGTATAGTGGGGGGTCTGGTCTTTAGACTTTGCACATGGCAGAGTTCCTCAACCTTAGTGAATATGAAGCCCTTGATGTGGTGTGGGTATTCTCCCTCCCTTGTTGTCCATGGCTCTATGAGGGTGGAAGACTCACAAAATTATCATGGTGTCTCCATGCCAAGGTGGAAATAATGTGGGGGCATGCGCGACTCGCTAGTGTGGGTGTGCATGGGGGTTGTGGAGGAGGTAAGCAAGGGGATAGCTGAGGTGGGGGTTTGAGGGTTCAAAAGCAGAGTCATCGGGGCAGAGGAGGCTGTGGTTTCAAGGGGAATCATGGGTTTGATAGATTTGAGGTAAATTAGGGGAACGTTATCCAACATTGTTGCCTATAGAACTATCATGCACTTATCAACAGCCTGATGGAAAGAGTGAACACAACTAAGAGATTTTATCATGAGGAGCATGCAGAGCAGATGGAAACATTGGACCGAATGACCTATTTACAGTGCCAAGTCTCTCCGACTGGTATTGGTTTGGCGAGGCCAAAATCAACTCACTAAGAAAGTAGAAAAGTTGGAGATTTGGTTGGCGCACTTTGAAGGGTGTGGTCAGTGTGACTTCTGTCCTCCACCACATATAGGAACAACCCCGGACAACCCTGCATCCATCACGTTGGATTAATATTATGCTATTTGGTGTTCTTTATGTTTTAAATGTGTTTTGGTGCCTCTAGCCCAACCATTTATGGACAATGTGCCTAGTCCCTCTTTTGTAATTTTTTGCATCTAGTGAAAATTTTTGTCAACAAACCAAGTCGAGGTGAGACCACCTGTTTTGTAATTGGCTATATGTTATCCTTTTTTCCTACATGAATATAACATTTACTTATAAAAAAAATAAGGGTTCATACATCATTAAAAAATTAATTAATTTTTATACTTAAATTAATAAATTTTCATACCTATATTTGGGGACTCTCTAAACATCATTAAATGGTTCAGTGGAACACATAGATGACAAAATTTCATTTTATCTACTTTGCTTGATGAATTAAATATTGTAAAAGCCTATTTTAACCAGATATCTGCTTGTCATATTTACAGGGAACGAAATAGTGAAGCAAACTTCCTATCTAAGGAGGGCGCTCGTTAAGATATGGGGCACTGGTTCGCTGTAGCAATTGAAGGAGGTCAGATCTGAGGGATCGAACAACCTCCTTTTTCCCGCTAATTTCCACCCGCTCTTACTTCCTACTCCTGATGTTTCTGTTCATAATATACTTTCTGTTTTTGTAGATTCCTGTTTCATACTATCTGAATATGTCTATAGTTTTTGTCTCTATTTCAGATTGTTTTCTTTGCTTAAAACATTATGCCTTTGAAAAATTTGAAAATTGGAATGGTGTCTACCACCCAATTTTTCGTCCTTTTGATGTTTTCAAACAGATACAGTCTACTTTCATCTCTGTTTCAGGTTCTTCCACAATAAAGTGGAAGCCTGGGGCTGAACGGAGACATTATATAAAATGTTTGTTTTTTTGACAAAGTTGAGAGGATTGATAGATACATCTCCTCATCAGTTGCAACTCCATTTTTTCCTTTGTTTCAAAATAAAGGAAAAATGCAGTTCTTTGAATGCTTATGCATATACTATGTAACCTTCTACTTAATCAATAGATGGGTTCGATTGTTTCTTTGGAAAAAAAAAATCATACCTATTTACTAAATAGGTCTATAAATATATATTTTAGGTTTATTTATTTAGTATTTATCAAATGTAAATATGACGATTTCATACTAGAGTTAAATGAAATCACATGTTTAACATAAGAAATGTTATATTTATCTATTTATTGAATGTAAATATGAAGATTTAACCTTAGATTTAAAACAACTCACACTTTTAACATAAATCAATGAAGTTTAAAAATTAAACTTTATGGCCAAATATTAAATATAAATATAAGTATTAATTTGGCTATCTAGTTAATATTACCTTTACTAAAATTATAATGAAGGCATTAGTGTAAAGTTGATAGATGATACATGCAATTATGTTAATTGTAGATGAATCCATTTACATTGTTAAACTTTAGAGACAAAAACATTTTCATAATTTTAACACTGTAAATTCAGAGACCTCTTTGTCTCTAAATTTTAACACTGCAAATGGATTTAGAGACACCTATAGTGAAATGTACTACCAAAAGTGAAATTTTCCATATATGGAATGACACAATTAAAAATTACTGACATAAATGACTAATTCATAAACTTGTTATACTTGTTATTTGGGCGCCATATTTTTATTCTTGGACTATAATAGTCATTTACATTAATCATTATTAATTTTGTCACTTATTGTCTAGTCATATATTTTAATCCTAGACTAAATTAGTCATTTAAGTTAGTTGCTTTTACTTCAGTCACTTATTATCTAGTCATTTATTTTATCCCTGGACTAAATTAGTCATTTAAGTTAGTCAGTTTTAGTTTAGTCACTTATTATCTAGTCGTATATTTTATTCCAAGACTAAATTAGTCATTTAAGTTACTCATTTTTAGTTCGGTCACTTAAAATTACTTAAATTTAGTAGTAATTCACTTGAAATCATTGCGGTGACTAACATTTTTAGCCACCTAGTCATTAATTTCATTATTTTTTACTAGTGAATCAAACCCAACAAACAACAAAAGACCTAAAGCACAATACTGGAAAAAAACACCATGACTCAATACCCATAGGTCCTTAGTGCTTCTGAAGGAAAACTCAACCTAATCCTTCTCCAATATTTCATGGAAGCCTCTTGCCATGAAATCCCATGCATCATACTCCCATAACCACATAATTGTTAGCGCATAAAACAATATACCAGTTACCTTACCTTATTAGGCCAGGCACACTGCCTTGTATTTGAACACATACATATATCATCTCTCAAGGGACTCCAATCCCTCGACGAATCCAGCCTTAACTAGAAGCTAACTATTATACCTTTCAAATACATGTTCATAAACATAACACATCTCCGCATAATGCCAGACAAGATTAGGTTTAAGAATACTTCATTTATGCAAGGCACTCATTCGTTTAAAATTAGGGTTTCCAAACATAGACAAAGGGATTCTTACCCAATTCCTTTATTTTACCATTTACCTTGTTGCAATTTAGTCTTTATTATGTGCTATCACATCAGCCAACTATTAGTTATATATAAGCAATCAACTGACAGTCATAATACATACTACTACAACTATCACTTACTTCTACTGAAGTACACATCAACTATCTCAACATATGTGTGTTAGTATGACCATCTCAAAACAAGATCATTACTTCATGTAATATTATAGGCACATACTCATATCATGCAAGTAATAAAATATTCAAAAAATATATAGACGACATAATATACACCAAATAAACGACATAAGAAAACTCATACCCTAATGTATCTCAGGGAAGGTTATCTTGTCTGCACAATCAATCTATATTAGCACAATATAACTTTACAACACATCAACTGAAAAATGAATAAGATCATGATATCCATAATGATAACTGAATAACATGCTCACATCATAAGCTCATAAACAATTGGTACTCATGCATAATAATCACATATGCAAACTTAGTCTAGACTAATACAAAACAATATCGCAACTAAGTCGACTCCTACCTGAATGTCATAACTCTAACCATCTTCATAGGCCAATCCAATTTAACATGATACATATAACAACAATATATTAATGTTATAACCCTAACCATCAAGTGAACTAACACATAACAAAAATAAGTCAACATATAACATGCTTATCAAGAACATATAACATAATCATAAAGTTAATACCATGCTTGACTAACCAACTCATGTACATATGATCACACTAATTAACTAACATCTATCATGTATATAACCATAAAATCAATAGAATGAAAGACATACACATAACCGTAATGCATATAACTACGCTGATCAACCAAAAATTATCATACATGTAACCACAATAACAATATAATAGCAAACGTATAAGTAATCCTAATTCTTACAAAAACCATGAATCATATACTTGCACACCAATCATGCAAACTTGTATGACGATATTCTCTTACCCAGATTCTAGTGCTACAACTTCACTTGATGTTCTGCATCTCTTACTCTATCTCAGCCAACACATTAGCATCATATCATACCAATACCATCATGATGACCTAAATGCATCCAGTGACCTTATACACAATGACCTCAATAAAACGAATGCAAAATTGACCATATGCACCCACTTGACATGTATAACCTACAATGAACAACCAATGCATGTTAAACATATGCCATCACATAAACAGGCATACACGGATAACATCGAAGCATGACCAATATGTAACCCTAGCATAAGAAAGCAATGCATGTACAATATGTAACAATATGTAAGCAAGTGTGCACGAGCAACACACAAGCATGAGCAACACATAACCCGTTATACACTCATGACAACATGTTGACAACAACACCATCAACACTTCCATGGCAACACCACTACCACCATGGCCAACACGACACAGATGCAACAAGCACATATAGACCACAAGCATACTAACACATATGCAACCAACATAAAAGCACGACCAACACACCGCCCATCCATTCCAAGGGTTGAACCATGCTCTGATACCACTCCGTGGTATCATATATCACACAAAGAGAACATATACCAAACATCACCCAAGGATAGTGCAACCATGATCTAATACCACTATTTGGTATCAGATATCAACCAAAGACAATGGGAACTAGACATCAGCCAAAGAGAACGGAAACCATACACTGCCCAATGAGAGCGCAACCACACTCAAATACCACTCTATAACACCCTCTTCCCACAACTTCCCAAGTAACCAACTAATCAGGGTAAACAAGTGATGAGAGGCTACTATATGGGATTCAACCTCCTAGGTGACCTTAAGGAAGTGGAACCGATGGAAACACAACATATATATCTTGTACATCATTAATGACACCCCCGGGAGTTAACCCAACCTTTCAGGCCTCTTACCCATGGGTCACACTAGAATTTCGGCCTCTTTGAGCCATATCCATAGGCATAACATTGCATTCCTGCAACCAAGAGGTTATATCCCCAAGAATAACACTACATTCTTATGGCTAGGGCCCAAAAACCTTAGTTATGTTCCTAAGATTCTAGGATTTGAGCCACCTTTTAAGGCCTAGAACCTAGGTCACTGCCCAAAAATTCATGAAAACTTAAGGGATGATAAATAAAAATAGGAAAATCATACAGAAGAAATCACATAAACAAGAACTCATCTGGACCCCTTATAGCAATGACAAACAACTTTCCAAACATGTCAGAAACATTTAATCTATAGGTGTAAACAATAGATTTAAGCATATGGGCCTCATACTTATCTAAGAATTGTTAAGCATTTCTCCCTTACATCATTAGCTAAAATACCATCTATTTGACCATAGATACATTGTGTGTTCATTTACAATTAAAAACATGGATATAACCATACATCATCACTGATAAAATACATGCTTACAACCAACATAATAACAAGATAAATATAGTGGATACAACAACAAAGGAATCCACATAATAACCAATACATTTTCATACCAAATACCAAAGGAATGATCTCTTCATTACTGAATGTAAAAACCAACTAGAGATGGAACTTCCACATTCCACCTAAACATCGATTAGTTGAGCCAAATCTCTCTTCAGCCAATCACCATCGTGCCATATTCCAAGCATGAATGTGGGATCTCATCAAACACGTCAACCAAAACCAATCCAGGTCTTCCAGAGGCCAAACCACCTCAACTCTAAACCAATGATTCCACCTCACTGTCAAACATCACAACCATAATTGATTGGTATCTATCCAAATTTTTCCAGAGCTCTAGAATGTTTTTTCCAACTAGGGCTTTCGGGACTAGTAACTCAACCCCAACTGTTACAGGTCTTCTAGAGTGTTTTTCCAACCAGGGATTCATGGACTAATAACTCTACCCTAGTTTTTTCTGGGCTCTAGAGCATTTGTCTAACCAAGGCTCCAGGACTAGTAACTCAACCCACCTAGGGCTCTAGAGTGTTTTTCCAACCAAGGCTCTAGGACTAGTAAGTCAACCCAAAAAAATTTTGCCAGGTTGAAGATCGTTTGTGCAACCAAGGCTTCCAGGATTATTTGGTTCTTCAATTGGTCAGAAAGCATATCGGTTCCATTCCTCCCATTCTGAGGGATGATCGTGATTTGGTAAAACACGATTAAACCATGTCCCTTTTGGATTTTATTTCGTCATGCATTGAACCGCTTAACAAAGTGAGCCTGCAACGTTTCATCACATCTTTCAGGCCATCTATGTTGTTTATCAATGCCATCCCCTTCTCTATATACACTTATTTCTTGAAATCATTGGTGAAAAAAATGATCTGTCTCCAATTGATGTGATGCCATGAGAAAAAATATAAAGAAGTATGTCTTACTAATTCCAAAACTTTAATTTTCTTCTCTTCCATCTCTTTCAGATTTGCAATCAGATATTTTACTAAGTGAGAATATTTGGTTCCTCTCCCAAACTACAACAACTTGACTCAACTAGTAGCAGCTCTCCTCGATTTTGATATCTAGAGGTTTCCTTTTATATACAACAGTCCTTTGATTTGTGGTAATGGTCATTTTTTTGTATTTCAATGAAGTGGCTCAATGTATATGACTTTATGAAGTAATACCTACGCTCTCACATCAACAACTCAATGTTTCACGCTTCTCCTCTCAAATCCTCTCACAATAGCGCAATCTACACATCTACACACGGTAACATAATAACATGAAAATCACAACCTAAACCAAACTAAACTAAACTCATAAGTCTTTGTAGATAGAGTCAATCCTCAAGGATCCTTTACATCTTCCTAGCCCTCCCTTGAGGGAGTCAAGCTAGTACCCATTCTGATACCATGTTAGAAAAAAATTGAGATAGAGCACAGAGATATTAAACAAACAATACAAATCACACTCATTGTTTTTTTTTATGTCAATAGTTACATATTTATAGTATATAGATCACTGACTACGACACATCTAGATAGTTATTACAACTCACACATAGGAAAACAACTAATTCTAGATTGACGGTTAGGGACTCATGATTACAACTACACATGACATGGAAGAATTACTTCCAACACCTTATAATTCACGTTTAAAAATTGAGCATATTTTCACCTTGTTTTGTTGTACAGATTGATGCTAAAAGCCGTTGAATTTCACGACTCTCTGACATTATTGAGGCACAGAAAATGATCAATAAGATCTAACTTTTAGGTCCATTACCTTAAATTCTATTAAAGTGGAAACCTGGCCTACTTTGATCAAAATATATGATACTATATTGTGGTTGGGGCCTTATAAAAGAGTAGTATATTGAGACCATAAATTAGTCTAGAAAATAGTGGAAATTCTGGCATGATTTTTTCCAAAATATTGCAAAATTTTGGGCTAGCTGTCAAAATTTAGGATTTTGGGTTCCTCAGGGGGTTTTTTATGGTATTGAATCCATTTCCACCAAAAAAAATATTTCAAAGACTCTTATGATCGATTTTTAGATTCCGGAAAAAAAATAACTTTGTAGACAAATTTGTAACCTCCCTAGACAACACCTTTATGGGAGGTAAGGATATTAAAATTCAATCTTTATCTTTGTATTCATATATAAATAAAATAAAATAATATTGAGGTTCCATGGAAAATTTACACAAAGAGAAAATTTACAGGTGGAGAAAATTGATCGGCAAATTCATGTTACATGTCGACATTCAAGAGTCACAATTTGGGTGAGTAAGTATTGTTTTGATTTCTTTTGAGAGTTTGAATTGTGGAGTTTTTTAATAAATTTAAAATTTCCAAAAGTGGTCATTAAAAAAGTTGAATTATGATGATGATGATGATGATTAATTTCCACTAAGACCAACATGGTCTATCACACCTTCAGAAGAATAAGAATCTAATTGTAATTCTTGAGAATCTTATTTCTATGCTAAAAAAGAAGGGAAATAAGTGCACCAACATCACTATAATTGGGATTCATTAGAAATTCAATAAGATTGGAAGCGTGACAGATATAAGGGGAATGAGAGCAGATGCGAGTAAGGGTCGAACAATATAAAATGAAGTGCTTTTCATCCTCCACCCTCTTAGTATTGCAAAGATGAAAAATTCTATTGTCCTAAGGAGTATTGAGAGTATACCACTACTTGGTTTCACTTCGAATCTCATGAGAATTAGTTATAATCTTATCGATGTTCATATTTTTCTTCGAGCTAGTCAAAACAGAAAGATAATTCTGGTTCTCAAGGGTGGGGTTGATCACCCCCTTATAATATCTAAGCTTCATTTTACCCTCCATCTCCTTATCATGCCATAAAGTATCCTTAAATTTGGAGGTGATAGTGTCTTTGCCACTATCCTTGCTTCCCATGATGATCTCCTCATTTATCCCCCAATGGTTGAGCCAAGAATGGGCATCCTTATTTCACCCACGCTTAAGGCGAAGGTGGGGGTTTTGAATAAAGTTAAAAGAAATTTTAGAAAGCCTCTTGGACTCCATGTTGTAAAGTTTCTTCTCATACATTAGATACTTAAACATAGCCCTTATTTCAATAGGGGAGAGGTAAGCTTCAATTAGGAGTATAGGATAGGGGGTATTTCCCTTGATTTTGAGATTGTAGGTTATGAATTTCTTTTGAACATGGAAAATTTTAGGGGCTAATATTCGCAAGTGGGCTAATTTTCTATGGTTTTTCCAAAAAAACGATTCACCAATTTCCATTTTTTTATAAAAATGATTCACCCAAATTTTACAATATAAAATTATTTTACCTTAAAAATCGCCAACATTATATAGAAAATATATATAATATCATTATAAATTTGAATAATTTTACAAATAAATCTATAAACATTTTATAGTTTGCATATTAGGGACTAGTGAGATTCCCCAATTTTTTAAACTTCAAGATAATTTTCGTCCTTAAAATTATCCCTGCTTTTGAATCATATCAATCTTTCTCCACAACTCTCTAGATATACTGCAACCCAAAACTTCACAACCGTAAATGACAATAGGGGTGACGAGTGTCTCAAAGAGGAACCTTTTTTTACTCCAAATACAAATATCAACAACATTACAATTGTTTGGGTGAAGGGCTCACCTGAAACGTCGAACTTTTCAAAGAATATTAATAAAAATTTTCTAGAAACTTGTTTCATTATGTATTACAACTGTGGAAATCTGCATTAAAAAATTACAATTATTTTCAAGTTCACAGTAAGTTTTCTAGCCTCCAATAATCATTTTCTCAATGTTGTAATTCCATTTGAGCTGATAAGGAATGTTAATACCCAAATATTTATATGAGGAGAGCCGTTCCAAGCAATTGTTATCATAGATAAAATTTCCACAAGTAATCTTTTTGAATTTAATTATCACTATTTTAGTCTTGTCGATATAATGTTTATGAAATTTAACTTTAATTGAATTTAGAATTTAATAAAATAATTGTTGATTTTTTAAATTTATTAATTTTTAATTAAAAATTAATATTTAATTAACATATGAACCTATTTAGTTTCATAATCATATTGCTAATATTTATTAAGTAGCAAAACCAAAAAAAAATCTTCAAATTAACATAGGATCATAGTTTTATATTACTATAAATGGTAGTCAACATAATATATGTGCATAGGAATTAGGGTGGCATCATGTAATGATTGTATGCCTACATTCATGATCACATAATCTCTGTGAATGGGAATTATGGTGATACCTTGTAATGATTGTATGCCTACATGCATGATGACATAATCTACGTGGATGGGAATTATGGTGGCATCATGTAATGATAGTATGTTTACATTCACAATCACAACTTTAAAATCCTAGTATGTTTACATTCACGATGACAACTTTAAAATCCTAAATAGTGAATATACATTGTTGATGTAATTACTTTTGTTTTGATTTTATTTAATAAATATAATTTATTAGATTATTTTATGTCCAAGTAAGGTTGATTTATTTTTTTGGGATATTTTTCAATGCATTTGTGATGCCAAATAAATTTGTGTACATAACTTGTTTTTGCCAAATTAAAGTACTTTTGTAGTGTCTCCTTATTAACGTTATCCTTGGGTATTAAAGCTTAGTGGAGGTCTCAAATAGTGATGAGGACATCCTTAGTTGTCTAATTAATAGGTTCATTTTTATCATATTGCAACTTTTTATGTACCATTCCTAGAGCTTTAGGCATTAGTGGGAATTATGGTATTTTGAATGTAAATAATACATGTAATCACACTAATAAGGTAGTATTTATCTAGAATTTCATTTTGTTTTCACATGAAGCAAATATTAAAGAGAAACTAATTGCAATACCATTAGTGGTGTCAAATGGAGAGTCCAATTTTGAGTTAGAAGAAAATTCTACAAAAGCACTTGACGAAAAGCTCTATGAGAGGCATAAAAATTAAGATTTTTACGATGTTTCATTTCTCAAAGGAACCACAAGTAGAAGATTCAAATAAAGAGGAATCAATAGTTGAGGTTTCTATATATTGCTACTCACATTACCACAAGAAAAAACAATCATCAATGCAAGGTCACAAGCATCAACAAACTTACTATAGACCAACATTGAATAAAAAATGTACCTAGTATAGACGTACATGGAGGAATTAAAGCAATGCATGGATATATCGAAGTAGACAATGAAAATATGGAGCTGAAGAAGAAACTAGAATGAAAATTGAGGTGAAAAAGAAGCATTGGGTCCTCGTGTCCACATTTCACTAGGATCAATGGATGTATTTAATTGTTACAAATTGACTACATTGCTTAGTAGATCATACTATATCGTTTCCACACATGTTTTGAAAATTAAACATATGAAGAGTGAAGGAACGCAATTCACTTAAGAAGGTACGCAAGGAGGATAATTAATGTAATGTGATCATAATCATGAAGTAGGCATACTTGGTAATTGGTGAGTAATAGATAAGACCATTATCTAGTAAGAGACAATATTATAATAATAAGGGGCAGTGGGCATAGACCTTATAGTATACTCATGATATAGTATATATGCACATAAGTATCATTATACTGAGATATGTTAGGTGTTGAATAATATATTATAGTAAGCACAATTTGTGAAGAGATTCCCTCCAAAAGAAATATTTGATGGTGTTACCTTACCGTAAATGTTTTATTTGTATTTTTGTGTTTATTCTTATGTTTATGTCTTTTCTTGGAGTTTGTGCTTGGTTATATCTATATTTGTGCATTTAGGCAATCCATAAATAGATGTTATAATTGCATGTTGGAATTAGAACTTAGCCTCAATTGTTATTAGGTTTTCCATAATATAGACTAAAGAGTAATGTCTTCCTTTCACTTGTTGATGGTTCTATACACACCCTTGCTTGAAATAGATATATTAATGATATCTCTTGGTTACATGCATAGGTCCCTTATAGAAGTATCATTAACATAATCATAATGCTATTTGATATGCATGTTGTCTAGATTTTATATACCGTGCTTGAAGTAATATTAGGATTTTGTTTATTCGGTGACCTTTGTATTATATTTGTTGAAGGCTAGTCACATTCAATTTTATATTTATCATGTTGAGATTCTATGGGTCTCAAGACCTATAGAGTGGCATATGCTAGTAATGAACAACACTTTATAAATCCTAAGTGTGCTACATTTTCATGCTATGGTGATTTAAATATTTGAAGTTACATTAGTTGTGAATCTACTCACAGTGACTTACATTATGGTTATTGTAGAAATTTTAATACAATTATGTATTGCATGGATTCTCCTGATCTAACAATTATATGCCACTATTAAATACCGAATCCTTCTACTAAAATATTTGCGGAAATTTGATTGCCAATTTGAAATACATGAAGAAAGATCAATCACACAAAACACAGATGTTTTTACTCGGAAAGCATAAAGCTAAAAACCCCACTATCATATATTATCTATATATCATGGATCATGAAACAATATCATAAAAAACTCTAATCCAAGGGCTCTCAATACAATATACAATCGTCTCACACTGCCACACAAAAATTGGCAAATACATGCGCCAATTTACTACCTCTTGATAGCGTGCCTCCACTGCGCAATCCCTGATGGTCAAGAACCCCTGAATGAATAATTCTAGCCTACCTTGATTGCACAATACTCATAGGCATCTCCAATGTGTGTGTGGTTGCAAGAATGCACCCACTAATGTCACAACTGATAGTCAAACTGTCCCTTTCACCTATCTCTCAACTGGGTCTCCACTGGATCTGACATGCATGTAGTTAACAGTAGTAAATCTTTAGTTGCATGTGAGATCACTCCATGTGAATTAATTTAATATTTAATTCATTGATCTCTCACTAGTGTATCTTTAGTTACAACTAGTTACAACTAGCACAACTAAGTTTAACTCACTTAAATGAGTTAAAATACTTTACAACTCACATAACTACACATCCAACTCTGTTAGAACTTCGAATCACTCAATTACAACTAAGTCCACTTGCATGTCCCACCAACCAACCTTAGAACTCGAAATTCCTTCAGTCAACTGGTTTGCCACTTTAGTTAACTGAAATCAAGTGCTTCAAGAGAATAGATTAATATTTATTGTCCAATTATTATTAAGACATAATAATAATCGACATGCATTCTATTTTTAGACATGCTATCTATGAACAGACTTCGCACATGCATTCCAAAATAGAACCCCATCCATAAATAGAATTTTCTCAACCATCTGTAAATAGATTGCTACTATAAATATAATTTACCATTCTAAAAATAGAGATACACCTAAAATAGCCTATGTGGGCCCCACCTAGTGTAGGTACTTAATTTTCACTAGGATCAGGGATGTTGTTTGTGGATTCCAATTTCACTGTTTCTTGTTGCAACCTTCAACACTCCCTCTCAATAAGAAAGGAATTTCTTTGCATGCGACATGCAACTTCATGCATTCACCCTGCAACCTTTGCATGCGCCATGCAACTCCATGCATGCGCCCTGCAACTTTGTATGCAACAATTCTCTAGTGTTTCTCGCACATGCAACACTTCCAAAACTGAATAGCCTCCAAACAACTGAATCAGTATAATTCATCTGTCATCAAAGTCTTCTGATTTCTACTAGTACCAATTGCACATGTCTTCAGGAACCACTGCGTTTTTGATCTCTACATCCATGCACTATGCACTTTCTGTCAACTATGATCCATGCTCCAGTATCCAACACTATCACTTTGATTTCATGTCCTCACGACATCTAACTGCATCAATCCAACTAATCCTACTACTGCTGTACTCCGAGCTCCACGTAGCTAGGTTCAATTCATGAGATCCACACCATCTCAATGAATCCTACCCATAAATTTCTTCTAGGGATTACTCATGCATGTCTCCCCACCTCTCACCTGGTGGTATAGCCACATGCACTCCCTCCACCCATCTAGCATGAAATTTCTCTGCATGAGTGGTTGCTCCCACTCCATGATCCTCATCTTATGGCTGCTCCACATCCCAAGGTTCACTCTTACCTGCATGCAAATCCTACTCCCTCTCAAGCATCAATTGCATGACTTTCTCACACTTCCCAACAGTTGGAAGCTCAGTAGAAATACCATCTACATCAAGTCTATAGAGATTCTTAACTCAAATCCCAACCTTCTTGGCTTGCCCTATTGCTCTGTGTCGCATGACAAATTTTCCTTCACTAAAGACAACATCATAGCCTCTATCTTATAACATTGTAACTGAGACTAAAATTTTCTTCAAACCTGGAACATGCATAAAATATTTTAAATGAAAGAGTTTACCTGACACCCTATGAAAGGTAATGGTACCAATTCCAGTCACATTGTATCGTCCATCGTCACCCAACTCAATATGCATATGGAGATCTTTCTCCTCCAAGTCACTAAAAAGTTTCTTATCTCCCATCATGTGAAAGGAAGCACCACTACCCAAGTACCACCTCAATCATAATGCACTAGACACCATGCATGAAATAAATGAGAAGTCAAGCACAAATTTCGAGGCAGGAGCCTCACCAGCTGTAGCTCCGACAACCATCTTGTTCTTCTTCTTATGTGGGCAATTTGTGGCAATATGTCCATGTTCGTGAAAGTGAAAACACTTCACTTTTGACATGTTGTGCTCCTTGCCATCTTCACTGGCCTCAGATTTAGAATGGAATTTCTTCCCCTTCCCCTTCTTCGCCTTGGCAGGCAAAGCAAAATCCTCTTCATCATCATTCTTTGATGAAGATCCATCTCTGGTGTTCTGCCTGAACTCCTCCTGCACTAAAACCGACCACAGTCATTCCCAATCCGCAGTTTTTCCCATCCGCTGACATAATCTTCATAATTGTGCCAACTCTTAGGAAGTCCCAAGAGAGTCAAGCTCACCAATTCATCATCAAAAACACTTACTCCTACACTCCCAAGCTCATCCCTCCATTGGACAAACTTTGTTAAGTATACCGGAATAGTGTCGCACCAAGAAATTCTTGCAATAAATTCGAATCGTTTCCACCAACAAACTCAGCTACTTCTTCAATATTGCAATCTTCGTTGCTATGATACCATGTAGAAATTTTAATACAATTATGTATTCCCTGGATTCTCCTGATCTAACAATTATATGCCACTGTTAAATACAAAATCATTCTACTAAAATCTTTGTGTAAATTTAATCGCCAATTGCAAACACATGAAGAAAGATCAATCACACATAATACATATGTTTTTACCGGGAAAACATAAAGCTAAAAACCCCACTATCATATATTATGTATATAACATGGATCATGAAACAATATCATACAAAACTCTAATCCAAGAACTCACAGTACAATATACAACCGTCTCACACTGTCATACAAAAATTGGCAAATACATGTGCCAATTTACAGCCTCCTGACAACCTACCTCCACTGCACAATCCCTGATGGTCAAGAACCCCTGAATGAATAATTCTACCCTGCCTTGACTGTGCAATACTCATAGGCATATCCGATGTGTGTGTGGTTGCAAGAATGCACCCACTAATGTCACAACTGATAGTCAAACTGTCCCTTTCACCTATCTCTCAACTGGGTCTCCATTGGATCTGACATGCATGTAGTTAACATTAGTAAATCTCCAGTTGCATGTGAGACACTCCATGTGAATTAACTTAATATTTAATTCATTGATCTCTCAAGTTAGTGTATCTTTAGTTACAACTAGCACAACTGAGTTTAACTCACTTAACTGAGTTAAACTACTTTACAACTCACATAACTACACATCCAACTCTGCTACAACTTCAAATCACTCAGTTACAACTAAGTGCACTTGCATGTCCCACCAACCAACCTTAGAACTCAAAATTCCTTCGGTCAACTGGTTTGCCACTTCAGTTAACTCAAATCAAGTGCTTCAAGAGAATATATTAATATTTATTGTCCAATTATTATTAAGAGATAATTATAATCGACATGCATTCTATTTTTAGACATGTGATCTATGAACATACTTCGCACATGCATTCCAAAAATAGAACCCCATCCATAAATAGAATTTGCTCAACCATATATAAATAGACTCCCGCTATAACTAGAATTTTCTCACCATTCTAAAAATAGTCATACACCTTAAAATAGCTTGTGTGGGCCCCACCTAGTGTAGGTGCTTAATTTTCACTAGGATCAAGGATGTTATTTCTAGATGCCAATTTCATTGTTTCTTGTTGCAACCTTCAACGATTACTCAAAGTTATTTATTTATATAGTAAGGTTGATCACGATTAATGATGATAATATGGCTGATGCTATGATTTCTTTCTAATAGAGTTCTTTTTCTCAGTTGTTTGTTTTTTCAACCACCTCTCATTTTTCCTTATGCACAATTTTGTCATCGTTGCATTGATCTTAGTGCCTATAACATTCATATGTAGATTAATGCATCATTTGAAAATAATAGTTATTTGAGCTTGATTGTTACATTGATTACAATCATGGGGATGAAATGTCAAGCTACGAAGCAAGTTTTTGTGACCTTACAAATATGCAAATCAAGGTTGTAGTTCAAGCCATGAATGATATTTTTGAGTGGATTCAAATTCTTCCTCATATGGAGATATTTCTTATTCAAATAATTTTATCTACCATCGAGCAAATGTCATAATTTATATTACATTTAATGTCAACCAAGGCTCGTAAGCTTGCGAGATGCATGCACAATATGTGTAGGATCAAAGCTTAGCTATCCTAATTACAAGTAAAACCAAAGCCAGAAAAGTGATAAACTGTTGGAAAGCAAGACCATGGAATGTATCACTAAAATGCAGGCCAATAAATGCTATAAAAGATCAGAATCACAATTTTTCATGTATAAGTATTCATGCAACTTACTTTATCACCAACGTTATATTTACAAGAGCACTTTTTAATATTTATCATAGTTCTTGCTTGGCTCAAAGGAAATCAAACAAGCATATTCATTTTTTAACCTTCAATATCAAACTTTTAAAATAATCTACACAGTGATTTAAAAATATGCCCAAAAAAAAAAAAAAAAAAACAACAACAACAACAAATTGGAAAATAGAAATATTTAAATTTATTTATTTATAATGAGAAAAATAGATTAACACTATAAAAAAATTCATGAGATATCCAAAATCATCTAATAAAACCAAAACACTGAAGCTTGAATGCTACAACTCAAATTTCCAAAAAAAATCATACCGGAAATTCCATATTTTTGTCAGCAAAAACGTCGCTTTCTTAAACTAGGTGTTTAAAATTTGGGCATATTCGCATATTGTTTCGTTGTACGGGTGCATCACGAAGCTGAAAGCCGTTTACTTTTTGCGGCTCTCTGACATCGTCAAGGTGTGATGTAGGATCTATTGAGATCCGAATTTTAGGTCCATTACCTTAAATTATATTAAATATCTGATACTATATTAAATGTTGTTCTCATGGGAGGTCAGCCAAGAAGAAAACAAATTTAGTCACCGTTGAGTGTGTATAAACAAAATTCAGTGTTTATCTTTGTATTCATACCTAAATAAACTAATGCTGAGTCTTAATAAATAAATAGTATTGAGGTTCCTTGGAAAATTTACACAAAGAGAAAATTGATTCGCAAATTCATGTTACACGTCGACATTCCATAGTCACAATTTGGGTGAGTAGATTTTGTTTTGATTTGCTATTGAGATTTTGATTTGGGAGTTGTTTAACGAGATAGAGGAATTGTTTGGACGGTTAAAATTGGCTAGAATCTGGGCAAAAAAATTTGCCGACAGTTCTATACACACCCTTGTTTGAAATAGATACATTAATGATATCTCTTGGTTACATGCATAGGTTCGTTATAGAATTATCATGAACATAATCATAATGCTACTTGATATGTGTGTTGTCTAGATTTGATATACCGTGCTTGAAGTAATATTAGGTTTTTGTTTATTCGATGAACTTTGTGTTATATTTGTTGAAAGATAATCACATATAATGTTACATTTATCATGTTGAAATTCTATGGGTCTCAAGACCTATAGAGTGGCATATGCTAGTAATGAACAACACTTTATAAATCCTAAGTTTGTTACATTTTGATGTTATGGTGATTTAAATATTTGAAGTTACATTAGTTGTGACTCTACTCGCAGTAACTTACATTATGGTTACTTAAAGTTATTTCTTTATATAGTAAGTTTGGTCATGTTTAATGATGATAATATGAGAAATGTTATGATTTCTTTCCAATATAGTTCTTTTTCTCAGTTGTTTGTTTTTCCAACCACCCCTCATTTTTCCTTATGCACAATTTTTTCATCGTTGCATTGATCTCAGTGCCTATAACATGCATATATATATTAATGCATCATTTGAAAATAATCGTTATATGAGCTTGATTGTTACATTGATTACGATCATGGGGATGAAATGTCAAGCTAGGAAGCAAGTTGTTTTGGCCTTACCAACAATGCAAATCAAGGTTGTAGCTTAAGCCATGGATGATATTTTTGAGTGGATTCAAATTCTTTCTCATAATGTAGATATTACTTATTCAAATAAGGTTATCTAATATCGAGGAAATTATATGCCATAATTTATATTACATTTAATGTCAACCAAGGCTCATAAGCTTGTGAGATGCATGCACAATATGTGTAGGATCAAAGCTTAGCTATCATAATTACAAGTAAAATCAAAACCAGAAAAGTGATACACTGTTGGAAAGCAACACCATGGAATGTATCATTAAAACGCGAGACAATAAATGCTATAAAGGATCAAAATTACAATTTTTTATGTATAAGTGTTCATGCAACTTATTTTATCATCAAACTTATATTTACAAGAGCACTTTTTAATAGTTATCATAGTTCTTGTTTGGCTCAAAGGAAATCATACAAACACATTCATTCTTTAACCTTTAATGTCAAACTTTCTAAAAGAATCTACACATGAGTAATTTAAAAACATACAAAAAAAAAAAAAAAAAAAAAAAAAAATATTAGAGAGGAATATTTAAATTTATTTATTTATTTTTAATGGTGAAAATAAACCAACACTATTAAAAACTCATGAAATAGTCAAAATCAACTCAAGGAATATCCAAAATACTAAAGCTTGACTGTTACAACTCAAATTTCCAAAAAAAAATCATGAATAAAAAATCATACCAGAAAGTCCATATTTTTGTCGGCCAAAAACGTCGCTTCTTTAAACTACACTTGGGCATATTCGCATATTGTTTCGTTGTACGGGTGCATCACGACGCTGAAAGCCGTTTACTTTTTGCGGCTCTCTGACATCATCAAGGTGTGATGTAGGATCTATTAAGATCCGAATTTTAGGTCCATTACCTTAAATTATATTAAATATGTGATACTATATTGTGGGTGGGGCCTTATTAAATGTTGTTCTCATGGAAAAAACAAATTTAGTCACCGTTGAGTGTGGATATTCTTCATACAAACAAAATTCAGTGTTTATCTTTGTATTCATATCTAAATAAACTAATGCTGAGTTTTAATAAATAAATAATATTGAGGTTCCTTGGAAAATTTACACAAAGAGAAAATTGATTCGCAAATTCATGTTGCACGTCGACATTCAAGAGTCACAATTTGGGTGAGTAGATTTTGTTTTGATTTTGTTTTGAGATTTTGTTTTGTGGTATTTTTGTAATAAATTTAAATTTTCTAAAAATGGTAATTAATCAAGTTGAATTATAATATTTTTGAAATTTAATTGGAATAAAATATGGAAAATTTTTATTAAATAATTGTTGAATTTGTTTTCTAATTTATTTAGTTTCATAATCTTAGTAAAAACTTATATTTAATTATAATATGGACTTATTTAATTGCATAACCATGTAATAAATATTTATTATTCATTTTCTTTTTATAATGATAATAAAACAAAACCATATTTATTTTCGTATAGTTTTATATTATTATAAAGGATAGTCAACATAATCTATGTGGATGGGAATTGTGGTGGTATTATTGTGCCTACATTTATGGTGATCACTTTAATGTCCTAAATAATGAGAACATTGATATCGTGAATTAAAATTATGGATGTAATTATTTTGGTTTTGATATAATTTAATAAATATGTATTATGATATTATTTTGTGTTTAAATAAGGTTGATCGATTTGTTTTGTTTATATATATCAAAGTACTTTTGTAGTGTTTTTTCATTAACATTATTTTGGGTAGTAAAGTTTAAGTGGAGCCCTTAAATCTCGATGAGGACATCTTTAATTATTTAAGTAATAAGTTCATCATTAGTATATTGCAATTTTTAATGTATCATTCGTAGAGATTTAGGGATTTGTGGGAATATTGAACTTTTGAATTGAAATAATACATCCAATCACACTAATAAGTAATATTTATGAATTTTTTATGTTTTCACATGAAGCAAAGATTAAAGAAAAACTAATTACAGTGTCATTAGTGACATCAACTAGAGATTCAAACGTTGAGTTAGAAGAGTAGCCTACAAAAGCACTTGAAGGAAAGCCCTAAGAGAGGCATAAAGTTTAGGAAGAATTTATGAAGTTGCATTTCTCCAAGGAATAACAAGTAGAAGAGTCAAATAAAGAAAAAATAAAAGCTGAGGTTATTATATATCACTACCCACACCACCCTAAAAACAATAATCATCAAGGAAAGGTCACGAGCATCAACAAAATTACTATAAAATAGGATGGAATAAAAAATGTACCTAATATAGATGTACATGGAGGAATGAAAGCAATGCATGGAGATACCCCAAGTAGTGCAATGACACCATGGAACTGGGGAAGAAACTAGAATTAAAATCGAGGTGGGAAAGAAGAATTGGGTCCCAATGTCCACATTTTACTAGGAAGGATGAATGTATATAATTCATACCAATTGACTACATTGCATCGTAGATCATATTATATTGTATTTTCACATGTTTTGAAATTGAAACATGTGAAGATAGATGGAATGTAATGCACTTAAGGATGTACCCAAGGGGATAATTAATGTAATATGGTCATAATTATGATGTAGACTCACTTAGTAGTTGGTGGGTAATAAATAATAATGTTATGTAGTTAGAGAAAATATTATGATAATAAGGCATAGTGGGTATAGACCCTATAGTATACCCTTGATAAAGTATATGCAGATATGAGTATCATTGTATTTAGATATGTTAGATGTTGAATAATATATTATAACAAGCACGACTTGTGGAGTGATTCCTTCTGAAATAAGTGTTTGATATTGTTGCCTTACCTTAAATGTTTTCTTTGTATTTTTGTTTATTCTTCTGTTGATGCATTTTCTTGGATTCCGATTAAATTTTATGTACTTGATTATATCTATGGTTATGCATGCAAGTAATCCATAAATAAATGTTATAAGTACATGTTGAAATAAAAGTAACCTCAAGTATTATTAGGTTTTTCATAATATAGAGTAAAGTATAATGTCTTCCTTGCACTCAGTGGATGGTTATATACACACCACTATTTGAAATTAGATATATTAACGATATCTCTTGGTTGTATACATAGGCCCATTGGAAATTTATCATGAACATAATCATAGTGCTATTTGGTATGCATGATGTCTAGATTTGATGTACCATGTTTGAAGCAAGAATAGGTTTACATTTACTGGGTGAAAATTGTATCATAGTTGTTGAAGGATATTCACACACAATATTATAATTATTATATTGAAACTATTTGAGTCTTGATACCTATAGAATAGCTTATTCATATGTTAGTAATGAACAACACTTTGTAAAGAAAGTGTGCTACATTTGGATGATGTGGTAGTTTAAAGATTTGAAGTCATATTACTTGTGCCTATATTGGCAATGATTTACATTATGGTTTCCTAGAGTTATTTTTTCATACAGTAAGTATGATCACATTTAACGATGATAATATGGGTGATGTTATGATTTCTTTCCAATAGAGTTATTTTCCCCACTTCTCTATTGTACCAGCCACCTCACGTTTTTCCTTATCCACAATTTTTTCATTGTTGCGTTGGTTTTAGTGCCTATAGCATACATATGTAGATTAATGCATCATTTGAAGATAATGGTTATATGAACTTAATTGTTACATTGATTACAATCATGGGGATGAAATGTCAAGATAGGAAGCAAGTTGTTTTTCCCTCACAAATAGTGCAAACCAAGGTTGTAGCTAAGGTAGTGGATTATATTCTTGAGTGGATTCAAATTCATACTCATAAAAAAGATATTTCTTATTTAAACAAGGTTTTCTACTATCTGGAAAATTATAAGTGATAATTTTCATTACATTTAATGTCAATTGAGGCTTGCAAGCTTGTGAGATGCATGCACACTATGTGTAATATTAAAGTGTAGCTATCCTAATTACAATAAAAGGAAAAGTAGGAAAAGTGATAAACTATTGGAAAGTGATACCTAGGAATGCATCACTGGAACGTGCGACAATAAATGTTATAAATACTTAGAGTTACAAATTTTCATGTATAAATGTTCATGCAACTTTGTGTAGAAGTAGTTGACTAATGTCTTAGTTCTATAATGATTATTTCTTGTTGGTGATTATTTAATGCAAAAACAATATTGAAATTGAAATTCTACAAAAAATTATTTGATCATTGGGCTTATGTTTACAAGATTTTTTTTTAATGTTGATCATAGTTATTTATTTGGCTCAAAGGAAATCAAACAACTCTATGATAACTTAACAAGCACATTCTTTCTTTAACCTTGAATGTCAAAATTTTGTAGGGAATTTTCACATATGTAATTTAAAAGCATACAAAGAAAGAAACAACATAAATTGACATGCTAGTCTAAGGATAAAAATATAAAATTAATTATTCTATCTATACAAGAAAGGATTCAGCACATACCAAAGGATGGGGACCTTGCCAAGCTTGGCATATACTAATAAGAACAAGACTACAATCCTTAAAATACAATCAAACCATCAATGATCAACAACACTTTATTGATTAATGCATAAATATCTTAAACAAGTTACAATAGAGATCATCTATACATCCTCCATTCTAATTCTAATTTCATTCCAATATAATCTCAAATAAGCACGCATCTCATCCTTTCTCATGGAGATTTCTACCCTTCCTATAACATTTTCAAAACAAAAGGAAATAAGTGCCAATAGAGATGGAATTGAATCCCCATACTTATGTGATTTCAGTATCACACTGAATTACAATTTTAGAACAAAGAATGTTCCTTATGATTTATAAAAATAGAAATGGTCATATTCAACATTATAAAATAGAGTATATGGCTAAAGTTTGATTCAAATCATCCTTGTGATTTTGGATAGAGTGTAGCTAGAGGAGTTTCGATTAGATGGAACCCGATTGACATGCCTTTCAAATTGATAATATTATGAATAAAGTTGGAATTTTACCTTTTTAATAATATTTGAATAAATAATTAGAATCCTTGAAATTTATGTACATTGGATCACTAATCATGATTTGCAGTGCTCACTTAATCCATAGATCTAGGGATCATTTTGAATTTAGGTATTGTATTTGGCAAATTTTATTTATTTATTTTAATTTGGGCATAATATGGAAAATATCCGTTAAATAATTAGGCATAACTCTCAAACCATGCCTTATTTTGGAAAAAAAAAATCTAAATTAAACACAATTTTCCACATTGTGAACAAAACCCATGTCTTAGATTTTTTATATTCATCATTATTCCATAGGAAATTGTGTTGAAATTTTATTGTCTAGACATTGTTTCATTCTTTTCACCAAAAATTTAACCAAGTGCTATAAGTGGCCACATTGGACCTAGGTGCAATTTGATAAATACCAAACGATCTTGGATTGATTCTCTTTAAAACCCATATAGACGATCTTCATTTGAGAAGGCATATCTATGTCAATTGACGAGCTCAAATATTGAAAATGCATTAAAGGTACAAAAACTAAACTAAACAATTCATCATTAATAAAATTAACTTAATATCCATTTAATCTATTAAAGACACAAGAATAAATAAAAATAAGCAATTTTTACCTCTATATGCTTAACGAACCGTTTTAGCTTCAAAAGTGTAGAGATATATGATAAATTGGGCAATATTTAGATATGAATGTAGGATATAAGTGGTAAATGGTCAATTGAATCATTTAAAAATGTGTTAAATGGGAGGCAAACATCTACATTGATATTTATTATGATATTCTTGCTAATGTACTTGATGTATCACTTGTATCCCCAATTGGAAACAAGTTTACTTATTATTAGACATAAGCATATTACTCATTTTAGAATTATTTTGAAGCTACAAAAGAATGTGCGTGTGCATATTTTTCTCTTAGCTAATCAAGAAAATGGAAAAACATCTAGATGTAGTTTATGGAAAATAGATCATGAAGGAAATTATTTTTTGAGTAGAGTTTTGAGACTTTTCTTCATTGAGGTTGGAAAATGAGAAAATTAGTTTAGTATTTTGGTTGTTTAGTTTTTTTATGCATTGAAACTTGCATTTGACCTAAGAAAAGTTTTAACTACCATTCATCCAAAAAAATAATATTATTATGATAAGAAATTATTTGTTATAGCTTCGTGGATTACTTAAATTGGTCGAGTCCTTGTTGTTAAAGAACTTTTGCTATTAAGAGGTTACCCTCGAGATCAAGCTTCGTGGTTGAATCAGTAGGAAATGATTCCTTTTGGTGGATCTGCTTGATATAAATATTTCATAAATGTAGCGATCACCAATCTTCAAAATCTATAAACCACATATATAAAAAAAATTATTTATTATATAAATTCAAGATATAGTTATGTCCTTTCAATTCCATCCTACCTTATATATAGTGAGGTGAAGAATGCTATTTGAAAAATAGGGAAGAAAAGAACATAATACTTGAGTTTTTTTTGGTATGAAATCTAATTCCATGGTATATTAATTTCTCAAATAACTTCACAAGTGCTTATACTAACATAATGACTTACAATAGAGGTTGAGCATTAGGGTGAAATCAATTATCGTTATGTATTGTGAAGGTATATTTGCTTATTTATATACAAGGCTATACATTTGAAAACAATCCTATGCAAATTTATTTCATACAATTTGACTATTGATTTCCTAAAGATTTTTCACCCTATGGGGTTTCATTCATTTGATTTACTTGTTTCCGCTCATTTCTTTTAGTTGTTGTTACACGTAGCATATGTTGTTGAAAACGTCACACTTTTTGAAAGCTTAACCAATTAGCATGCCCCATCTTCGGGTTATTATGATCTCGCTATTTAAAAAACTCTATTATAATAATGATTTTATATATTTATGTTTTTTATTTTTTTATTTTATATAACCATTCAGTTTTCCTCGCTTTTTCCATAAAAAGGCTTGTTTTATTTCATGTTTTCTACTTTGTTATTTTCTATGAAAATTTGACTTAAACAATTTTTGTTTAGATTTTATAGATGTATTTCATTTTATTCATTTAACTTCAACACTTATTTATCTTGATAATTTTAGATTACTTTTTAATTCATGTAACAAATTTAATTTGTATTTAATATTACATTTATTGCTAATATAAGATTTACATTAAAAGTTATTATGCAAACGTCAAGGAAACTTGATATCTAAAGGTGAAAGATATATCCATTAAAATTAAAAAAAATCAATTCTATTATAAAGCATTGGTTTTAAACCTTAAAGCAACTTAGATATCTTTCCCCTTTTCCTTTGGACCAACCTTATAATAGTGTTTTGCATATTGGTATTTGAATTTTTATTTTGAACATCAATATAAATGGAAACCATTTTGGGAAATGAAGTTTTCAATGATTCTTAATTTTTTTACCATATTACATGATTTTGGTCTATGGTCATTTCTTTGAAGTAATTTTGGTGAATTTTAGGTGAGTTTATCGAAATTGGGCCCATTATTGAGATTAGAGAAATAATACATATCTTATATCAGTTTCAAAGCCTTTTGGTTACTTATAATTCAAACACACAATAAGAAACATTTATCTCCATTTTGACAGTAATCATGACTCTGCATTGAACAATGAGTCAAATTCCCAGTGTACTAGTGCTTTTTCTTCAACTTCTAAGGAGGTATCATGTTGAGCCAATTTAATCTTATATTGATGCCTGAGTATCTTCAAGAAGTAATTAACAAGCTCGACATAATTTAGTATGAGGTGGATTTTGATGGCATTCAATGGCATGTATCTTCTCCTTTGAATATAGTACCTACAACTTCTCCCTTTCCTAAATTTAAAGATAATTTACCCATATTTTCAAGAGATAGGGTTATCACCACAAATGGTCACTTGGCTACATTTTGAAATTCATCTAATAATGTTGGCACTCATGATAATGACACATGCATGAGAGCCTTTATGAATTCCTTGAAAGGGAGGTCTACTGAATAATTTTGACCTCCATAGTAAGATATTTTCTACATGGTTTGTGTTGGCTTATTAGTTTAACTCTACATTTAAAAGCATGGAAAACCCTATTAAACACATGAAAAGTTATAACAACCTATCTTTCAAAAATGGTGAGACCATAAGGCCTTCAACCTTACATTTATAATATTATTTAATAAGGTCCTTGAGGTTATTCACCAAACTAAATAAGTATCTTTGGTCCATAGCTTTGGTCAATTATTACAACATTCTCTCTCTTCTTAGAAAATATATCGAAGAAAATAATCATGTAGACAACTTAGAATCTACCTTATAAAAATGCCTTGAATTTGAAAAACAAAACCTTAGAAACACTTTGCATTTTTTATAATAATAAAATCGATATGTCAACCATGTTGCAACTCATTCGAAAAAAGATTAATGCAATATTTTCTTGTAGCATAAGTTGGTAATTGATCTCAAGCCTTTTACATTTCTTCCTTGCAAATGTTGACAATGTTTAATCCTATGCAACCTAAAACCTTTATGCCCCTATTAATGGTATAATGTATGTGATGATGCACATGATTTTAAGACATGGGACCCATTCTTAAATGCCAAAGAGTTGGGAAAATGTAAAAAAGTTGCTCTTATGATAACCATTTGACAAACAAAATATCTTACTATGGTTAAGTATGGACATCTTGAAATTTGCACTAAATGTAATTTTAAAGTTGTTGACATGGAAGTCACGAAATTATTCCATTATCCTAAGATATGCATAGTAACATCTAACTACCTCAATCTCAATGGTCATATCATTTTCCCCGAGATCACACGAATATTATTATATTAAGAGAAAACTATAAATATCCCTTATATTAAAAACATCCCTAATGGTCATATCATTGTTCCCAAAGAAAAAAAAAGATTATTATATTAAGAGAAACTATATCCATCCCTTATATTAAAAACATCCCTAATTTTAGCATTGGCTACAGTGAAATTACACTGACACTTATTATGTCTTCATAAATTAATATCATGCTAGGAATTTGCACTTTAATGAAGTACCTTCTAATTAAGGAATTGGTGTTGGTACAATATTATCCTCTCCATCAGGGAAATATAGTCAATACTCTTTTGTTTGAATTTCTCACGTACTAATACTATTTCCTAATTTGCATCTCTTTGTTTAGGTTTAGATCAAGCATTGTAGTTAGGTTGAAAATAACTTTATGTGTTCAGGTATTTAGAGATAATTATAAATCTAGTAAAGATAATGTATAGTATTACTAGAAATATCTTTGGAATTATAGCTAAATAATATATTAGTCATCTAAGAAATATTATTTTTTAATTTGACCCATATTTGAAGAGAAGTAATGTAGTAATTTGGAACATTAGGCTAAGCATATTCATCACACCTTTAGGTATTCTAGAGAGTCACAATCATTTGACCATTGACAGGGAAATTCAAGTGAGTGTTCGACTAAATGGTCCACTAGGCATTTAATTGGCCAAGAAACTAGACTAAACTATTTGATTGGTGTGTAAAAAAAAAATAGAATTTACTAAGTTCATTTTTCACCCTCAAAAATCTAATTCAACCTCATATTTCTCACTTTAAAGTTGTTGGTTATATCTTAGTTTTATATAAAACGACTTTAGGGGTTGATTTACATATAAACATGTGCGACCTGCAGTGTGTATAGAAATATTTTGGTTTCTTATAATTATATGTACATTGAGCTATGCTCAAGTGTGCTTAGGCATTGTAATATTATCCTTAAACACCATCTCCTCTTGGAATACTTAGATCTTAGATCTACCCAATCCCTAGTTTTCCAATACGGTATTAAAGCTATCCGTTTGAGATTTAGATTTTTATCTACAAATCTCTTGAATATTTTTCATTGTATGTGCTCTTAATGAGTCAAATTTGGTAGTTAAATTATCATTTTGACTTGCAAACTAAATATAGGATTATGTTTGTAGAATAACATCATGTGTTCAAAGAAAAATCCTATGGTTTTGAATGGCCATAATTATCAAATATCGTTACAACATATGGAAACAATTTTGAAGAGTAAAGCACTTTGGTAGTTTACAATAACTGCAATTTAAGATCTAAATGATTCTTATAAAAAATTTAGCATTGACGAGAAGGACAAGGCTATAGGAGTCACAATAATTTATATTTCTATGATATTCACTTTCATACAAGAAATATTGACTGATCCAGGTGGATATTGGTGGCCACCTGCCTATTCCACCTAGACCTCTATTCGGTTTCATCATTTTCCTTCTTTATGGGAACATTTACTATTTTAGCAGTTTTTCGGGTCTTGAAATTCCAGAGAAGTTTTGACCCCCTAAATGATGGTTTTTTGAGGTCCGCAACAGGCTCATAGCCGCAGTCAAGGACCTACAGAATATCTTGTGGTACTCGGAGATATCTTTCCAACAAGGTATTGTACGCGCCAAACGAAGATAATATGACCAAGTTACGACCCTAGGAAGTTGGATGCCTAACTAACCCCAACAAGGCCCACAAACTCTTGGCGTTCCATCTCCCCGAGTTATGGTTTTTGTTGTTTAGGTTTTCCCCTTGTTTTTCAATAATAAAAAGGCCGTTGAGCCTCATTGTAACACAGTTTAGAGGCATGTAGCTGCCACATCTCTTCTCAGAGATAAGTTACCATCGCCCGAGCTAGTTTATTTCCATTCTGTATGTAAGCATATTTCAGTTCTTTGATATTAATGAAATGAGTTTTTATTTCTGCTTCATCTTTGTATTCTACTGTGTTCCTGCATAACTCCCAATGATCGACTACTCAAACTTTTTCTAGAAGAAGGTGAAAAATTTATTTGTTAAACTAATAAAAGTTAGATTATGCAGATTGTGAATGGGTCAATCTTTCTAGATCTTCTCTCCTTTTGAAAGAATTGAAGATTATTTGGTTCGTTCAAAGGAAATTTAATTCAAATTATGTGAATGTAGAAATGATTTTCTATCTCATAGAGTTAATGCTAATGACTAAGAATACACCTTATGGTGCATTATGCTTGGCATTCCATGGTAGTTAGACTTGTATAAAAGATGACATTAACAATTATTTTTTTATCTCTCTATGGTTTGTTCAAGGCACATAAAAAATTACTTGGTGAATGGAAACTTGAGGTCAAATAGAAAATAAACTTGACAAAGGATAAGGATGGATAGAATTATAGATAAAAAGTTCAATAATGTATTCGAGAGACAGTTGGACAAAATATGCTAATCAAAGTTTGGCTAAGAAAGGTAGGAAGAAAAAACTTGTCATTATTTTAGGAAGTCGAAACATATGGAGAAGGCTTGCTAGCAAAAATCAATGACCCAAATGATAAAGTATAGAAGATTGAAGGATATGTGCCTATTGGAAGAACATTCGACTTATAACATTGCACTTCAGAAGGTAAGGAAAATAGGTATACATTTTCCATTAGTGCTTCAAAGGCCTTACAAGTTTACACTTCTTAGAGTAAATGGATAGTCAATTCTATTTGTAGTCATCATATGAATACATATTTTAATCTCTTTTCTTCATTAAGTGAAGCTACAAAAAAATAAGGCTTTATAGTACATGATTATGCACTAACTATTGCTAGTTGTGGCAAGATTCAATGTTAGAATGGTGTGAACATTGATGTGTATCATGTATTTAGTTTGAGTACCAATTTGTTAGCCAAAAGGTAGAGTTTAGGCCAAATCAATTTGTTGTGAAGGATGTGCATTTTACTTTTTCCCTTTTTACCAAGGTATTTCTTAACCCAAAAGATCGACCATATAAGTTCTATTTCTTTTCCATGAAAGATCCAATAATTATTACAGTCATAACATAGAATGACTATTGAAGTATAGTTTGGCATGAATGCCCTAAATGATATTTGAATTTTTGAAGCTTAAAATTAATGGTGAAGTATGATATCGTTACTTGACTACCTTAGGTTGTCACCCCTAATGGACCATCTAAAGAGTGTACACTTGGAATGCATCACCATGTTGCCTTTGATATGGGGAAGGCTTGGAGAGTAAAGACTCAGTATAAACTTGTCCATAGTGACTTATGTACTGAACGAACCGTCATTAGCCAATGTGAGGTATGTTTTGATCTCAATTAATGAATTTTATATGTATAGTTGGGTATATTTCTTTGATAATAATAGTCATGTATTTGAAAAATTTGAGGTATTTAAGGCATAACATAGTTACCAATTTGAAGAGAACCCTCCAGAGTTCTCATTTTTTAAGATGTAGCATTTATTGGTTGTTTTTACCCCCATTTTGAAAAGTGGTACTGTTAGTAGCACCCTTTTCTTTTTAGTGTTGCAATTATGACCTTTTTTAACCATGGCCTTAAGATTGCCATAATATAGTTCAAAAAATCCTTGAATAAACCCTTAAATAAAAAACCGACATTAATAATACACAATTTTTGTTTTCAATATGAGAACTACAACTTCTTTGAAACCCTCAATGAATGAAATTGTTGCAACCAAAACCATAAAATTGACCTTTGAATTGATATTGGGTGCTCCTAGTTGCACGCTTTTTTTTTTAGGGATAAAATTACACGTTTTTTGAAGTTATGGCCTTAAACCATTCGTATTCTTGGAACCAAAATCTTAAGACCAAGCACTAAACATAAAATTAAAATTTTATTTTTTAATAATATAATTACAAAATAAAAGAAGTAGAAGAAAAGGGAGTAGTCTAACCATTAAATGTTTTTATCTTTTTTTCGTTGGAATTTAATGATCCAATTTTTGGCGAGATCATGAAATTTAATTATTTAAATCAATTTTTGAGTGTATAGATGGTTTCAACATCTTGAAAACCCTCCTAGGGAACTTGATTTCTATAGATTACACATAAACAGAAAATTCCAAAAGATCTCTATCGGATTTTCAACAAAATTGATTTGAAAAACTGCCTTAAAAAAGGACAAAAATGTCTAATAATTAGACTACTATGGAAAAAAGAAAACCAACTCTCTCTCACACACACACACACACACATATATATATAACCAATAATATTTTTAGAAAAAAAAAAAAAAAAGATCCATCAAAATTAATTTAAAAAAAATTAATATAATATAATAATTAAAATATAAATTTCTTTAAATAAAATAAAACAATACATTAAAAACAATTTAAAATATGTAATATAATTTAGTCCATGGGTCTTAGATAGACCATGATTGGGTGCTTTGTTAAGACACTTCTTAATGTGAAGTCACCCATTTAATTCCCTATTGGACATAATAAAGATGTAGTCCCACCAAACAAAAGAAAAAATAAAATAAAATATAATTTAATTTTAAAATCTTAAAACTAAGTTTATAAATATGTACATGTTCACTTTTTCTTGATTTCAACTTATAACTTTTAAAAATGAAAATAACATATTTTAACTATTACATTCACTAAAATATAAAAGTGAAAATAACATATTTTAACTATTACATTCACTCAAATTATATATTTTGAAAGTAAACAATTAAAAAAACTATACAATTTTATAAAAATTTTAAAAATTAAATTAATTTAAAACAACTTACATAAAAATTAAAAAATCCTGAATATTATTATAAAACTAGAAAGAAAAACACCTCCAATAGCACAATATCGTTAGCAGTTGACCACTACTAATAGGCAAATCAAAGCTTGGAAATAGATATTAAAATTATATAAAAATAAGAAAAAACACTTAGAAAAAAATTGAATTATGATATGTGGGGAATCTTTAGATTTGGTGGACAATCATTATTAATGATATATAGGAAATTACAAAATGAAATATACAACTTTATTGTTTAGACTTCTTAATGATTGAGTCAGATAATGAAACTTTTAATAATATCTATAATTTTGAAAAGCATAAAATGTATAAATTATCATCTTTATAAATTATCATCTTTATTTTCACCGAATTTGAATGACGTATGAATAAAAAAATAAAGAAATAGAAAAATTAAAAATGCCAGAGCATTAATATTTGTGCCAAAGGCCGCGGAAAATTTAATAACTCTACACAAGTCATCTCACATGATTCTAAACCTTTGAATTGCGGTGAGAAATGTAATGTAGACTGCAACGTTACATTTATATTCCTTTATTTTAGGAATCTTCATAGGTGACCATTAATTATAAATGAAGCGGCTTCCAAAATGACTGGGGATTCAAGTCTTTCAAAACTTTTTAAAAAATTTTGGTTTAATTTTTAATTACGTGTATATATAGCGGCTTCCAAAATGACCGGGGATTCGAGAGAGAGAGAGGGGTTTATTACTGATTTTTTAAAATTTAATTTAATTATTTTAATTATTAATATTTTTTAATTAAGGGATTGATTTCAACAATTTGGTTTTAAGGAGATTATTTCACAATGTTACAATTTAAAAAACTTATAATTTTATGGTTAGGGAGTTTGTTTTTCATTTTGAGGGTTGATTTTAAGATTTTGATTCTAATGGTATTATTAGCCCAAAAGTTTTAAAGAAGTTGTAGTTTTAACATTGAAAATAAAAAATATGGTTTTCATTGGTGTCATTTTTCTTTTTGGAGGTTGGTTTTAAAGTTTTTGTTAACAACTTTATGATGATGTTAAGGTTGTGATTGTAAAATACATTATCAAAAAATGTGATAATGGTAACACCACATTATGAAATGAAAGTTGAATTTGGTATTTTTAACCCATAACTATGGTTTTTCAGGGCTAGAGTTTTCATTTTGAGGTTACAGTTCGAGAAATGTGGGAGAAAACCCCATATTAGACATTTTCAATTTTTGGATGCAGAGCGTGGGCTCATGGTCTGAATAATGAAAAGGGTGGTATTAGAAGAAAATAGTGATATTGTATGATGATGATCTACTTTAAAGAGTTGAAGGATTATAGGTTGTTTGACCTTGTTAAACAAGATATTATCTATAGGAGAGATATTGTCTTTGATACAAATGACCTCAAGTGCTCTTCTATTAAAATGTTGTTCTAGCTTGTTGAGCTATGATACTTTGGAATTTTTACAAAATTCTAGATCGATTAACTATGAGATAGGATAGTTAAACTTCTTCTCTAAAATGACTTATTTTTTATTTTCCCAATCCACTGTGAATTTTGGAACCCTTGTTTAGTCTATTGATGATAATATTGATACAAGAATTCCTCGAACAAAGGGGATTATCTTCATAGATGGGGGACTAAGACAATTGAAGACATTGGAGTTGATGTAGGAGATATAAATGACTCAAGAAAGGCTATATGTCAATAATAGTTTTGTAATGGCACTCTAATGGTGCATGTGCTAGAGGTATGTAATCTAAACACATATGCAAATTCACATGGTTGACTTGAATGGGAGAATTCTATAACTAATGAGTGGTATTCCTTGATAAAGAATGAAACATGGGAATCAATTCTTGAATGACATGTGTATTGAAGTGTTGATAGAGCTACAAGATCAATTTACATATGAAGTTGTTGTTGAAAGACATACAACTCATTTGGTAACAAAGGTTTTTTCTTAACAAGAAATAATAAACTACACAAACATTTTCCCTTATTACAAAAATAAATTCTATTCAATTGATTCTTTCATTCGCTACTCATTTAGGATGGGGGGTACATTAGATGGATGTCAAAAGTGTTCCTATGTGGTGATCTAATTGAAGAGATTTATATAGAGGAACCCCTTAGATTATAAGTGGATGGAAATCTTGTCTATTAACTGAAGTAATCCTTGTATGATTTGGAATAGACTCCGAGGACATGGAATGAAAATATTGACTATTTTTCTCAATTTTTTATTCAAATACTATGGATATGATCACAACATCTATGCATTACACGTTAATGGTTTCATTGTATGTTGATGACTTGGTCATTAGTGGAAGCAATCCTAATTAATATGGGTTTGAAGAAAAAATTAGCAAATACAATTTTCATGAATGACATTGGCTTGTTACGTTTCATTTTGGGTATCCAAGTGTTATAAACAGGGAAAATTTTAAGGATGGAAGTTTATCTTAAAGTTTAGCAACGTTGGCAAATATTACTAGTCCCTAGTATCCAAATTTTAAAATGTTTGATGATAATTTTCTAAAAATGTTTATATTTCTAATTATTTTATATTATAAAATATATAATACTGATGATTTTTAAGGTAAAATAATTTTATACTATAAAATTTGGGCGAATTCATGGTTAGAAAAATGGAAATCGGCGAATCTTCTTTTGGAAAAAGCATGGAATATTAGCCCAGTTGTGAATATTAGCCCCTAAAATTTTCCCTGGTTATAAATGGATGATGGTATCTTTATTTATGAACCCAAATATGTAATGAATATTTTATAAAACCTCATAATGGAAGACTATAAACCATGCACTATACCTTATTAGGTGAAAATGACACTATCCAAGGAGTGCAGTTCTCCCAAATTTTGTACTACACTTTATTACTAGCTTGTTGATAGCCTTTATAATGAACTCTAAGTTAAATTGTTATTTCTTTTGTTATCAGTGAAATTTCTCAATTTATGTAGACTCTATATAAAAATCAACTGAAGATTTCAAAGAGAATTGTTCATTATATCAAGGGAACTTATTAGCTTGACATAAAGTATTGCAATGACAAAGTGAAAGATTTGGTTGATTACATCAACTCATATTGGGTTGGAGATGGCTATTATAGTAAGTCTACAGTTGGCTATGCATTTCAACTTAATTCAGGACCCATAAATTGGTCTTGTAAAAAGTTGAAGGTGGTTTCAATTTTGACCATAAAGGTCAATTATCGTGGTATAGGGCATGATAACATAGAAGCCATATGGATTTGTCATTTCATATGAAAAATTTGGCTTTCTAATGGAGACATTGACAATTGTAGTATATTGTGACAACTAAAGTGTGGTACAAGTTCTAGAGAATCTTTTTACGCACAATATATAAGTTATATAGAATCTTTTTACACATAGTAAGATGGAGCATGTAGAGCTTTATTCTTATTAATTGAGACCATTAGTACATGAAAAGTTTTGAATCTTGTTTATTACAGGAAAAATCCTTAGGTTGCTAATATATTTATGAAGCTTTTATCAAAAAATTAGTTTATAAAACTTTGGGCTATGCTTGGGCTTTGGGCTACCGTAATTATAGAAGGGTGTGTATGTAGTTTGAACTCTTCATCTCTATAGAATTGTGTTGATGGAGGGATATTGGAATAAAATTCTAAGCAAGTTCATCACACCTTTAGATCTTCTAGAGAAAAATAGTTGAAAATCAACAATCCATTAGGTGGTTGATTAGCCATTTGACTAATTGGGCAATTAGACTAAATTAATTGATTTGTGTATAGAACAAGGTAGAATTTAAGGAGTTCATTATACACCCCCAAAAATCTTATTGGACTTCGTTATCTTCAGTTCAAGGGAGATGGTTACATCTTAGTGTTATATAAGATAACCTTAGGGATCAACCTAAAGGGAACATGTGTGATGTGTTGTGTACACAAATATTTTAGCTTCTTATACTTCTATGTATGTCGAGTTATGATAAATTGTGTATAAGTGTTGTAATAGTGTCATTAGACACAAAATATTCTTGAAATACCTATCATTATGATTTATATAATTATGTAGCTCTCCAACAAAACTAATATTCTATCTTCCTATACGTCTAATGCTAATAGATAATGTTTCAAAGAAAAGCTTAATTGTGAACTTATTTTACTTTATAATCCTTTTGTCCCTAATAATGACGAGGCTTGGCATATTTTTTATCATGATTGTGGCATTTGTTGTTTTCTTACATATTAAGAGCATTTGATGCCTAAATCTCATAGCATAATAAATATCAAACAAAATGGTTATTCTAAATAAATTATTATGCTGGATAACATGTTTACTACAAATAACTCCCCCAAACCTTAAGTTTGAAACAATGAATACTCTAAATGCAACATTGGATAGACTGCCCAATTAGTATATGTACCAAGGACAATCCTAAAATTGTGCATTTTGGAGAAAAATACACTCATGAAAAAGAAAAAGTAAAGTCTTGTTTATGCCTCAAAATTTGTTGCAACAATATGTGGGGATGACCACCCGGTCCAGACCTTAAAGAAGTTCTTTTTCCGTTTGAAATGGTGGTTTTGACTGGTTTAACTAGGTCCAGTTACCTTCTCTCAATCTCCAATAGCTTAAAATATAAATTTTGTCTACCAATGAAGAAGTGACATTAGACCTTCCCTTTTGCTAATCATGTAAGAAAGTGATCCTTAAGCTAACTTGGGGCTCAGCCAAGCCACAACTAAAGTTTTGTCTCTTTGGGAAGAGGACTTCCAGTAATGTAGAATTAAATCTAAATGAAAAATTATTCTTAAATTATCCTATCTAAATTAGGAAGATATAGATCTAACCCAATCGAGAGAAAGATATTTAAATGATGGGGATTTAAATATGTCTGGCTTATAATGAATATAAAGTTAACGAAATAATTCAATTAACTAACATTATGTATACCAGAACATATTCCATTCAAAGACCTCTTAACTGAGATAATCAACCAACAACATTTAGGAAGTAGTTCACAAAAATGATATTGATTATTAAATCAATAATTCAAATAATTAAACAATAATATGTGGAAATAGTTCACAACATATCACTCTTTGTCAAAACAATATTTAAAAGACAAATTTCTGATTAAATAGTTACTGAGAAATCAGAATTCAACCCGTAAGAGCAGAGATAAATAATAATATATAATTGAGAAAAATTACTCATACTGACAATAGTGATTAAAATGACACATTCCTGTTATCATAAAATGAAACTAGTATTTAAAACAATAGTATTATAAATACCAATTTATTGAATCGTTTCTCTGGCTTTGGTATCCAACAGTGCTTTACAATGCTTTGAACTTCTATTTTTAAAAGAAGAGTTGCAGTAGTACAAGCTCTGTTCTCCATACATAATTCAACATGCAAAAGAAAAATCCTCAATAATCCCCAGATCTGAGTTTTCTCTCCTCTACCCTACAACTCTAAATCCTATTTACAATAGTGTTTTTAAGAATTCAAGAATTGCAGAGAAGAGGAGCTCCTAATAATTTCTAAAATTTGCTATTTATAATATTTACAAAAAAAAATCTCAATAGAAAGTTGTTGAAGAGTGGCTCTACTCAATCAATTTTCATTGGCTCAAAATCATATTCTTCAATTTTTGGAGTATTCTCATTGATTGAGATCTTCTTATTCTCATCTTTTCAACTATTTTCCTGCAAAAAAAACACATCAAAACAAAATTAAAATGAAAAAAATAAAATCAAAATGTCAAATATGGAATTAAAACAAATCCAATCAAATTTAATTGAATAGATAAATGAAAAGGAAATATGAGCTTTCTATTGATGTATGTGATGATTTAATTGGTTAAGGAGAACATATATGAATGGATCTGCACTCAGAAGAAGCTGAGGGCAAATGAGAATGAAGAAAATTAAACTCTGAAAATTGATTTTGTTTAAAAATTCAGAGCATGATCTTTTGCTAAATTTTAGACCTGTTAAATGATCAAATATGGTTTTAGAACCACTTCAGAAATAATCTCTATGGTTTTATCTATCCAACGAGTTGTCTTGGGCATCGTTTGGCCAAGTAAAACTCAACTTATGAGCATTTAAAGTTGATGAATACAAACTGTGAGGATTTTGGAAATTTTGTTGTTTGGGCTAAAAATAAATTTTTTTTTAATTAAATTCTAATCCTAAATTAGATCACATTTTTTTTAATTAATTAATTATAATTAATTGCATCTACATTATTAAACTTAATTAATTATAATTATATGTTAACAAAATTGAATTAATTAAAAAAAATAATTTAATGATTAATTAAAATATGATTATATTGATATGATAATTGTATTATATAAAAATTATAATTAATATATAAAAATTATAATATTAATATAAAAAAAAATTAAAATACAAATTTTTTAATAACATTCACGTATTAATATGAGGGTGGAGAGTATGGAGTTATAAGGAGGGATAAGGAGGGGTGGAATGAAAGTGACATGAGGGCGAGGTAAGGTAAGGCATGAGTGAGTCGGGAGTTATAAGGTGGAGATAAATTTTATGATAAAAAGTTAAGGAGTTGTTTTTAGTGCGATTTTTTTGAAGTTTCAGATGTTGGAATCCGGTGAAAAATTTTGAGGTAAAATCTTGGTTTTTGTTATTCAAACTGGTTTTTTGACTCTATATATGGATTTAGCACCCTCAAAAACCTCTAGGGCACTTCGATTGTGCAAAGTTAGCAATTAAACTTCTCTTTTCAATAAATTCCTGCCGGAATTTAGAGAAATTAAAGGCATCCAGGTTATCATATAGAAACGTCCCTCATCCCCTCCTAACCTCCGGGTCCTCTCCCTAACCGGTCGAGCGGCTTATGCACCTGTTGAGGGATCCGATGATACCATGCCATCTGGATAAAGAAAGTTCATTTATTCTATATGAACCATCCCCTCCCTACCGTGTATATCACACAGACTTGGATGCAGTTCAATTCCCTCTGAAGGTGGAAGCGTAGAAGCGTGGAAGAGAAAAGTTTATTAGGTATTTAAGTTTGGTTTGACCAAGCGCTTTGGTCTCGCTATAAAGTAAATGGTGAGGTGAGGTGAGGTGCTAGTCTTATATCCCGCTAGTTGAGGGAAGGTGAGGTACGGTAAAGGTATCTCGTACGGGATTGAGTTAAGGTGCTAGAAAGTCAGAGTTGAAGGTCAGAGTTTAACGTCAGGAAGTAAAGTTAGCAAGGTTGTTTCGTGTTAATGAGATACGACCAGTTCCCCAGCATGAGACAGTTAGAGTTGATGAAGGTAAGGAAGGGGCAATAACTCGCATACTCTATAGGTCAGGCAAACATGAGCTTATCCCCCTACCCATATTCCATTAAATGAACGATTGGACCCCCTCTATTCCCTTCTCTCTAAGGCAAGGAAAACATAGGCTCTCATAAAGGCATACTCTCTATAAGGCTTACTCTATAAGGCATAAAGGCAGACTCTATATAGGAAAGTCCAGCTAGTCATGACCTAACCCAAGCAACCTTACCCGCAGAATTAGATTGATTGAACCAACCATCCAAGCAAGCCTTCTCACCAGCCAATCATGCTTCTATTGTATTGTCTCGTCACACCAATAGATAGTGCGAGAAACAAAATATAGTCAAGCAACCTTACCTTCCTAACCTTCCTACCTTAACTGATTCTACTCAATGAACCATACAAGCTTTCTCCACATACAACCTACCAAGCAAGTAACCCTACCTCCCTACATTAACTGATTCTACTGATTCTAATGAACGAACCATACAAGCTAGATAGACTTACTAGCCATACATCCCAGCTAGTTAACCCCATACCTCCCTATCCATCTCAATAGACCTACTACCAATAGATATTCTCCCTACCTACCTCAGGTTAGGCATGTTGTTCGAAGGTGGCTTGGCTGTCCTTCATTCCGGGAACCACGCACCATATATAATGAAATTATACGGCAGCGAGCCGTATTGTTATGGAAGCATGAAAGCATGAGTGGTCTTGTGGTGTCCTAAATAAGCCGGCCAATTCCAACCCTCTCAATGCCATAACAGCGCACTCGACCTTACATGACCTCCTCCAAGGAATCATTTCTCTAATCGTCCAAGTAATATTCCCATTCCAGAGATCCTGCCGTTGCACCCAATCTAGCATCATCACCAGCTTCGCCGGAAACGCATGCACATGACAATCAGAATAAAGAAAAGGTATTGATCGGTCTTACATCAGCTATCGGTATGACATAAGCTATAGCAAGCAGATCTGCTTCAGTCGTGCCCACCGGGAACCGGCTCTCTGCCATAGCTCTTTGTCACTTTCTGGTCATTGATTCGAGTAGATGAAAGAACAAGCGGGAACATCGTTCCCATTCGCACCCATGTGAGGAATGCACATTGACTTGAGGATACTGATCCTCGCGGAGATATAAGTTTATGGTTGAGCCTGCTTGCGCATCCTTAATAGCTGAGTTCGGCGATAAAAGGTGGATTGGGCAAATATCCATCAGCGGAGGTAGGCCACATTACAGTAAAGTTCCTACTTAGCGGGTAATCAAGCGTAGAAGCAGGAAGGATGGTTCACCTTATATAAGGAAGGCTGGGTGCGTTTCATTGCTGCTGGCAATTAACATCTATTGAAGGCTTTGATTCATCACCGTGCGAAGCGTGACACCCGCTAGCAGGTCACCTTCTGACCGGAGCCGGATCACCCGTCCACATGCTTCGCATCCTCTCCTGTTAGTCGAGCCATGCTTCGCATCCTCTCCCTTATGGTCTTTAGGCCTGTAGGCACCTATATAAAACCCTCATTTATCTGAGGTCCGACAGGTATGGTCCATCCGGTTCGAGAACTCACATTTTTATTTAGATAAAGAAATGCATTCCCTAATTCCCTGCGCCTTTGTTGGCCTGGGCACCTTCATCCGAAAGTAAAGGGTCGTAGAGAGCTTGCTCGAGGTAGGGCTGGTCTGTCTCCTTTCTACACGTTTGTGAAAGACGAGCCAAGTAATAAGGCAAGCAGCATAATTACATATATAATATATGCATTATCTGCTAAGGCATAATTACATATATAATGAATGCTTGGAATCTCCCTCATTCATCCAGCGAGAACGTCATGACATATATCATTCATTTCCGACCAAGCCAAGAAGTAAGAGGCTGCCAGTCATTCATGAGATATATTATATATGTAATTATGCATTTCAATTAGTAATTACGCTTTAGCAGACAATGTTGCTATTATATATGTAATTACGCTTTGACTTATTCTATCTCTAGTAGCCGAAAGCGCTTTCGGTAATATAAAGAATGACCAGCGATAGCCTTTCACTTCATTATTGATTTGATATTGAAATAATCTAAAATAGAAAGAATGACCAACGGATATGGCTAACTAAGATTGAAACAGAGCCCCTTCCCCCCTAACATTAGAGGCCCCAAGGATAGGCCCCACCATGCTCGTAAGTAATGCGCGTCACGTCCTACTTAGAGTCGGTCACCTTAGTAAGTATACTACTTGGCTACGGAGCTTTCAACCTTCGATTCACATCGAAAAGCGATTAGAAAAGCCCTCCCTGTCCCTTATCAATCTGTCCTCTCTCCTGCTCCATCTCCCATGCCCATGTTAGGCCCCCCTCGACTGGTGACAACCCATTGAGCCATAAGCTAGCTCTTCTATTACTGCATCCACTTGGGAATCTAGACTTAGAAAACTCCATATACGACTACTAGGGCTTGTACTCCATCTGGTAAAGCTACTCTTCCTATTTCAAATCCAACTAGTTTCTCCCATGCTTGAACCTATTTATCTACCTTTGACTCTCTTTGGCTCTATGCCGCTAGCTCTCTTATCTGCTCCCTTGCTCGATAGGAGCTCTATACAAACCCAAACTATCTATCTTCTATACAGGAAATGGCATACAGGGACTAGAATAATTGAGTAGCAAAACTCCTAGCTGCTTGGTAGGTCAATTGCACCGTTTTATTCGAGCTTCCCTCGCGCGAATATCAACTTGCAGATGGGGCGATAGGCCGGGCCGAGGAATACAGAAGGATCAAATAGGGAACCTTCTAAGGGTAATTGCCTTTGCTTATTCTCGTCTCATTCTTGCCCGAAGCCTAGCGGATGGATGATACACAATAGGCCAAAGCGTCAGTATCTAATAAAAGGCTAATGGCCCCGGCCTAATGAGAGCCTTGCTCAATTGTCACATAGTGGTCTGTCAATTTTGTAGTACGGGTCGAAACACTAGATGATCTACGGGCCCCTGACCACGAACCTCAGTTTCTCTATTTGTTGATGTGCGGTTCGGGCTGTGATCTTATGGCGTAGCAACTGAAAACTACATGTATAGTTTGGGGCAATTTCTCTTTCCCAAGGTTGACCGAGGTTTCCCAAGGTTTTGACCAAGGTTAGGGAGAGCCAATCCAATAGTGAAATAATACCAATAATGAAGTGGTTGCTTAGTCAATTAAGAAGTAGCGGTGGTTAAGGTTGTGGGAGCCCATGTGGTGGCGATAGTTAACAGCAGCCCTATGGTAGCAGCCCGAACCCTAAACAAGGTAGCACTGACCACCAGAGCTGCCACAGTAGTAGTAGCTAAGGCTATCTTAGTAGTAGCCGTACAATGAGCAATCCAGAAAGTAAGAATCGAGAAAGTAAATAACATCCAATTCATAAGAGCCCAGAATAATGTCGAAACAGATAAGAATGAATCAGTGCAGTCAAGCAAACCGAATTCATTAAAGCAGACAACAATCATTAGAATCCACAATATAGCAGTTATGCAAACCAAATCCATTAAAGCAGACAGAAAGCACAGTACTTCACCACAATATAGCAGTTAAGCCAACCAACTCCATTAAAGCAGACAAAAGCACTCAACTCCATAATTCAATCATGAAAAAGTACTAGAACCAAGCAGAGAAACCTACAAGAAGTGGTCTGGAGAATGAATGTGGTGAGCAGCTCGGAATAGGAGGTAGATACTAAATGGGCTATCAATCTCCCCCTTAAATTATGTCTATCATCCATGTTTCATGACACGCGACCTACCTAACCTAAAGGAAGGTCTTGTCGGTCGAATTCCCCGTAGAAAGAAAGGTATAGCTCGAGGTTCACACGAGAGCAGGAATGGGAGTTCTTCCTTAATGGTAGTGGCACTTCCGATTGACTCAATTAACAGGTTTATTGCGGACTTACTACTTATGGGCATGAAATGCCGCCCCCTTCCTTCCTTTCACCCCAGCCAGCAGACAGACGGGTTAGTTAGTCTAAAACGCGGGAAAATCCAAGCCTCTCTTCGCAGCATCCCGAATCGGCGGATGAAAGGAATGGTGAACGTGACCGACCTACCTATTATTAAGTCAGTCCCTATTATAGATATATAGAGAATACTCCTGACCTACCGTTAGTGTTTAGGGAAAAAAGAAAGGGCATAGGGTGCGGTGTGGTAATTGGAGAGGCGGGATAGTAACTGCTAGTAGAGGAGAGTTCTTTCCGGTAAGTGATATATATAGACTTGACCTACCGTCCGTTAGCGGGTGATAAGCCGATGAAGTCAGCCTATCTTTCGTTCGTTACCGATAAGCCGAAAGGATAAGGAAGGATACAGGCATAAGTAATGGATCTTCATCATTATCCTTCCTTCCATCTCGTCTAGGTAGATTCCGTTGTTCCGTAGCGTTAAGTGAGGTCGAGGGTCGAGTTCTAGAGTAGAGTTCCGTATAGGTCTAGGGTATAGGCCCTTGTTCTGCATCAGTGGAGATTTAGTTCAAGGGTATATTTCCGTAGAGATCGAGTTTCTATTTCGAGGTCGCGGGTATAGGATATACGAGGTATCTATCTGTATGGCTGCTGCTTCTATGTGGGCTGTGTATATGTGCTGCTATGACTGTCTCTGACCGGCTTACAATGATCGGCTATCAACAAAGACCGGCTTACAAAGGATTGGCACTGACCGGCTGGCACTGTCTGGGGCTATTGACAAAGACCGGCTGGCTATTATGTATGACTGGCTATGTGGCGTCAGATATCCGGCCGGCTATGTGTGTGGCTGCTATGGGAGTATGGGAGTAAGGCTATGTGAGGTGCTATATGTGCTGCTACGCCTGTTGCTTACTGTGAATGGTGGGTATGTCTGTCTATGTCTAGGTGCTACATCTGTTGCTCTATGCATTGGTGATGTAGGACCTCCTGTTCCATATCGGTAAGTGAGGTGGAGGTAGAGTTCGAGGGTCGAGGTAGAGTAAGAGCTTCGAGTAAGAGTTATAGTTCGAGGGTCGAGGGTGGAGGGTGGAGGGCCCCGCTCCTATTAATATTGAAACTCTATCGGGACGTGATATAAAATCAAGAATCAGGTGGGCGGCAGTCAAGCTGAGCTCAGCGTCGCGCTTGGTTTTCCCTTCCTTCCTCTCAATAATGACAAGAAAGTGAGTGCCTCCGGACCTCCATCTCTCATTTTCCCGGCCGGCGCTAAGCCTTCTGAGTCTTGCGAGAAGCTCTAACAATTTCAATGAAACTACGAGTTAGTTGAACTCGTTGAAACTGACTGGCTAGGAAAGCAAGTTTCATTGAAGTGCTCTTGTTCGTTCCCACAATAGTTTCAAACTGAGGATAGAGTATCCTTTATCTCTGGCGAGTCATTGGTATCAGCGGTAAGAGTTGCAAGCCCATTCTTGTATGCCCCTGGAGTACAACGGACTCTAGAACCAATCTGTAGGGGAGGCTGCAAGGGGACAAGGAAGACTCACACCAACCAGACTGGTTCTCTATATGTGGGAAAGGGTTATTGTACCTACCTATCCATCAGCTGCCGGCCGCCCTCCAAAATAAGGGGTTTACTTTTGAGCGTACCTGCTAAATAAAACGTACTTCCTTCTTGCTGAACACCCTTCTAGTTGTTACTATTAAAAGTAAAATATGGGAGTCCCCGGCATGTTCCGTTATTTAGATCTCCGCGATCGATCGTAAGAGTATGGGGGTTAGAAGGAGAAGTATCAGAAGGCTAATTACTTAAACATAGTCCACAGCCACAGGCAAGACCAGCAATACTACATCTTTAGCTCGCCCGCCCGTGCAAGCGCAAAAATCGGGGCAGGCTTGGCCGGTAGTCGCTCGGCAGGCAGAAGGGCGATCAACACCTCCCCATAAGAATGGTCAACTGCACATCTAGGCCCAGTACCTCCGTTCTATGAGACGAGTGCCAGTTAGAATGGGCTCTTACCTTGCCCAGGCAGGGCCACCAGATGATTGGAGAGGACCAGGCCTGTTAACTACTCGTTCGGGAAATAAGATTGGCCCCCCGCCCAAAGACATAATCCCCCTAGGATCCAGAGCGCCTAGCCCAGTCAGCCAACACCCCACTCAGGAATCATTACCTGAAGTCGACACCAGGAGAAGCGAAGGGTTTGTTTTTCAGGCCCTGAATGAAATTACCCTGTCGGTGGACCTTCGAAATGTTTCCAGTATGCTCGGATGAGAGCGAGAAAGGCTCATCCAGTTATTGCATTGCTTGGCCCGAGAGGAAGAGCCAAGTTATTCTGAGGGCAGTCTGGACGGGAGGTGATGGCAGTTATGTGGGTTACTTGGATTCGGATACAAATGAAGAGGAAGCCAAGGACCCTAATCCTTTATTCCGAACTGCCTAGGGGCCTCTGCACAAGTTCTCATATGATCGACCCCGCCGTCGTAAGAACGGTATCGTCAAGACCTCTGCCAACGAGAATAGACGAAGGGTCGGTAAAGTGCCCCCTAGCGTAAGCGAAAAAGAGGTAAGGTACGCGCAAGCACCATGAGATAAGGGCGGTAGTCGTGGACCTCGCCCGTCTTTAGGCGTCACGTCGAAGTGCTGCTTAATCCGAGTAGGTTGAGTAGAGGAAACTTGTAAGCTTTATGCCCAACATGATAGGGCGGTTGGAAAGGGATAGAGCATTTATGCATGCACTCGAGCTCGGCCTTAAATCATTGGGAGGGAGAGAGCTTAAATGCGGGAGAGGGACTTGTTCTGCTATCTTGCTCTAAAAACAGGACAGATTAGCTTGCCACTTGCCTTCCTTCGTTAGCTGGATGGAAAGACTCTTGTCTCAGTCCCATGCTTCGGGGTCTTTATTGCCTTCCTTCGTAAACTAGATGGCTGGAATCACTTCAGTAGCTGGAAATAAGAACTTCCCTTCTACTGGATGGATGAAAAGACCAACCAGTTCACCATTATCCTAGCCAGCCGATTAAGCTTGTAAGTCGTTCTTGTGGATGGATGGAAAGACTGACTTGAGGGTAATCAAGATTTGAGGGTATTACAAGGGCTTAGTCCTTGTCTCTTCTACTGGATGGAAAGACTCTATGTAATTACGCTTTATTATATATGTAATAACGATACGTAGCTCACTGGGATGCTGGCATTATGAGGAAATACAGCGTGATGGAATAAACGGCTCTCTTGGAATGGTACTGGCAGGTTTCCCAAACCCCTTCGTTTTCAAAATGATCGATAAGGTGGTGCAGGTATAAGGTTGTACTGTGGTCCCCTTATTCCCCCTACCCCGAGTGTGGTTAGGTATGATGCGTGGTGCCATCGCACCCGACTACGTTATCGCCTTTCCCTGTTCACTACTAAAGTAGCGCCTTTAGGCACAAGAAGAAGCTGCTGAGAGCCTAATGCCTTGGACTCCTTATTTATAAGTCATCAACTTCCGTTCCTTGAGGTGGTTCCCAAGGAGCTAGCGGGGCTCCTTAAGAGGTGATAGAGTACCGCATTCTTCGGCCTTGGCTGAAGATGTGGATACGGGAGGTTGAGGCCCTAATAAGGGATATCCACGATAAGGGCTTGTCAAGTGTGGCTTGAAAAGCGCATTGTGCCTACTTACTTAATAGCGGTACATCTCTTCGCATTAATATGTATCAATTCGGTCGTCTATTCAAGTTGTACGATAGCGTGGCCGCAGCAACAACCTTATTATTATCTAAAGGCGCTACAACTTACTTATTATTAACTAAAGAGGAGTTGGGAAGAGCCAAAAATGCTCTCCCCTCTATCGAAGTCCCCTACACTACCGGAGCCTTATTCCCGAATGTTTCCTATTAGTGAGGATGGATCTTCTAGTGTGAGTGCTGGCTTTGAAACGAGATTGACTGTGTCTAAATTTGTCTCTGCGCCTTCATCTGTATCTCGAATTTGTAAGCATGATGGCTCTATAAAAGCAGGTTATACACCCCTTGCTTCTCCTAGGATTCATTCGCCTAGCATTCCTTCCAGCATCCTTACTTGTTCCTTTTGATCCAGTAGCTTACTTCCTTACTCTCCTACCATATGCATAGTTCCGAGAAATGTGCACTCTTCTATATAGCCAATTCTGGTTCCGGGTAAAGCAGTTAAAGTAAGCAACCAGGGTATAAGCAGTTCCAAAGCCAGTCCTATTCCAAGTGCAATTGATCTGCCGCCATACGTAGAGGGCACCGGAGCAAAGGCAGGGACACCACTTCGCCCAGGTATATATCCTGCAGATCATCCAACAGCAAATATTGTTCTAGAGTCTGCTGTAGCCCCGGTTGAACCAAAACCCGTTTCTCAATAAAAAGCAAGGGAAGCAGAAGTCAAAGCACTTTCTCACCCAGTATAAGAGTAAGCTAGAGCATCATAGGTGGCAGAGGCTACGGTGGTTGCAGCTTCACCGATTTCACCTCTTTATCTGGAGTCCCTAATCACAGGAGATAAGCTCGCAGCATCAGTGCCCATTGAACCCACAGCGGAAGCACCAACAAGGAAGACAGAAGCAGGGGCAGTAGTCATAGAAGTAGATACAGTGGACTCAATTAGATATGATGCATATCCAGTTCCACCACCTATTCGATATTTAGATTGAGTTCATGAATGCTTCTCAGTGAAGGTTATCCTCTCAATATTATTCCCTGACTGCTCGAACAACGAGGTGAAGGGGCACTTGTTTCAATGTAACCCTAGTTTTCACACTTCGAGGCGCGGAGCGGTAGCGTTGCTTTTTCGTCATTTCCTTTATAAGATCGCTAGTCACCTTCCCCGATAGGGCACTCACTTGTGGATCTCCCCGCTAGGGTTAACTAATACTGGGACTATATTACTGGGAGAGACTATTTGAACAAGATGCTGCTAGAATAAGGCGAGGGTCGTACGGAGACCTTGCCCTAACTTCATTTATGCAAGATGCTAAGAAAGGGTTGGTGCACTTACTATAGATGAGTGGTATGGGCACATGGTATATAATATATATATATATATATATATATATATTATAGTAATTCGTATAGCGGGAGACTAGTTTTACTGAGTGCCAGCGGTATACATTCATTTTCACGTATACAGTCATTAAGTTGTCTATTGAAAGCCCTATCTACTGCCTTATCCTCTCCTACCTATAACTCATTCTATCAATGATAAGTCACAGGTCTACCCTTGAATGATGGTGTGGGATGGGAAAGCACGTTTGCGGTAAGTCATAGACTTTGTGGTATGTAAGGAAACCACACATTCATAACCCGCCTATCAAGTTAGGTGAGTGCTGAGGCGCGTAGCGATTCTATTGCCATTTTAACGCGCTTTATGAACACTTTTTGGCCTTAGATTCGCGATCTAATCTTGCCTACTTACATGCCATAGAACGATGTTTTATTTACAAAGATGGCGCGTTTATTCAGTCCGCTTGGGGCTACTTTCAGAGATGTTATAGTATATTCATCCAAGTTTTTATGGGTCAACCTCACCCCATGCCTATTTGCTATGGATATCATTTTGAACCGAACCTTTGGGTGGTGGGATTGAGATATCATGGATAGGAGGATTTTGAAACCACCCTTCCCAACTTTGTACCAGCCCCCCACCCACCTGGTGCCTATTTAAGATGAGGATATTCTTGCTCCGTGCCTGGCCTCTATATATTTCTTTCTACACATAACGCTTTTCATTTGATATACTCATTTCGGGCGGGCTTAATATTCACCTTTATCCTAAGTGCAACGGTGCTGTCAACCTGTAGTGTTAACCTTACATATCCCCGGCTCAATTACTTGAACTTAGATCATTGTACGGGCGTTCGATAACACTTGCTTTCATAATCTTTGTGGGTTGCTGATCTTGTTGTCGGGCCGGGCGGGCTAAAGCGAGGTAGTTCGTTTATGGAATACATAGGTTAGGCACTTATTCTCTGGCAATAGAGATTTTAGTCTAATGAATAAGTAATAAGAAGAAAACATATCGTATCGGGTATATAGCTTAGTTGGTAGAGAGTGGGATTTTCGGGTACTTAATGGTTACAGGTTCAAGCCCTGCTATACCCAAACCTTACACTCCACGTGATTTAGTAATAATGACAGTTCGTAGTAGCTAGCGTTCAAAGATCACTCTCCACCCTAGCTAAATAGTGATCTTTGATCCCAGCTACGACTTTGCCTGGCAGTGCTGGCTGTCTAGGCATCTCCTATCAGTAAGAAGCTTATTATCAATCCAACGAGGTTCTCTGATGGACCATAATCAAAGCCATCCGGGAGTTCCACGATATCTGATAAAGGGAAAACCTCTTGGCTACTCGACCATCCATCCCATCATCCATCCAGCCATCCATAGATTGATAGGCCAGCTCCTTAGGCTGGCAGGGGAAGGGCCAGCGTAATAACCCTTTGGAAGGGAAACAACAGCTGGTGCTGCTATTGCTACTGGTGACTATAGATCTGTCATCGGTGGATATGCTACTACTGCTTATGGTTCATTGACTGGATAATTACCGTAGTCTACACGGTAAGCATATCCAGCAGGAGAGGCCCCTTGAAATGGTTAAGTAGTAGATAAGCCAGAAGCTAGGGTGTAGGTACCTGCAAAAGCAAAGGCATCAGAGGCAGATGTTGATCCAGCACCAATACCAGTATATCTAACAGCATATCCAGTAGATTCTGAGCTATCTATATAAGCAGCAGTTACTGGTCCATATCATATTATGCAGTCGACTCTGTTGATTCATCAGTAGATTAAGCAGTGGATTCTGATCTTGATCATCCGGTTGAACCATATGATGGAGTAGATCCAGTCTAAGTAGATCCATACCCATAGTAAGCACCAGTTTACTCTGTCAATTAAGCAGAGCTATTAGCCAGGTACCTTGATCCAGAACCGGTTGCTTAGCTTGAACCAGTCGTTGAAGCACACGTTGTAGAGTACGTTGATCCGGTTGACCGAGCAAAGGCATCTGTAGCATAGGTACCTAGAGCAGCCATTGATCCTAGTGATCCAGTCGATTATGATCTTGATCCAGTCGTTGATCCAGTTGCTTAATAAGTAGATTAGATAGTTGAATCAGTAGGTTACTCAGAAGCATAAGCCATTGATGAAGCACACGTTGAAGTACATGTTAAAGAGTATGTTGATCCTTTTTATTAAGCAGTTTCACTATATCCAGTTGGTTCATATCCTCGAAGACCAGCAGCAGTTTATCCAGTTCATTGTCGAGCATTTATTCGACCGATAGGATAGGGAGCCTTCTCTCGTCATGGGTGAAATGCCCACGGAATGCCACTTTAGGCACATAGTAATTCTAGTTCGCAGCAGGGATGTTCGGTTGAGTATGACGGATCATGACGTGACACACCGCCCGCCTGCACCAATCAAAGGGCGTTTCCCATAGCTAGCGAGATCGTTAAACCGGTTTATGATGACGGATTTCACCCACATAATGGTTTAGAATGGAATAGGTCCTTCTATTTAAAGAGATCGACCCCTCTAATAAATAAGCCGATCTCTTTTGTTTTCAAAGGTCGGTTGAGCTTTCAGTTTCAAGAGCCTCGACTTACTAATTAATAGGTCGAGTACATAAATGACCTGAGGTCGACCTTTTCATTAGTAAGGAGATAGAGAGCACCTTAAAATTAAGAGCAGTCAACCATCCATTCTTATTACAAGAGATAAGGTGGTGGGAAAGACTTTGAAGGAGATTGGCTTTTTGGTACTGAGTCTACCATGTAACGAGTCCTCGTGATAGAATCCTGAATTGATATCAATGTAGGCTTTAATGCCTTAACCCATCCCCGTAAAGGTTCAGATAGTCCCTCTGTAAACAACATGATCAATCGGGTCTCTGACACATCCATCACCAAACCAAGGAGGCAAGAACCCGGCAAGTCAGAACCTTTATTTATCGGTCCACCTTTGAAGACAACACCTCTGTTGACTGATCCCGGCCCAGCGACACAAGTAATATCCCTAATTCGTTCCACCTTTGCAGACGAACCCTTTTTGGACATCTCCCCCGGCAAGCAGCGTAACCGACAAGCAGAAACCTTTTCTCAATAGGTGCACCTAACACGGCTACATAATTGGTTCGTTGAACCACCTAACCTAACACTACGTGGGCTGTTCGTCCGCCCTAATGCCCACTTTGGTAGTAAGGCAAGTTGAGGTGATCCTTATTAGCACCATTCCCTCTCCTCAGGATGGCTTCTAGTGTCAGTTTGTGAACCCCGTAGAGCTACAAAGTAGAGCTAGAGAGTATCACACATTGAAGACACGTAGTAGAGGTCAAACTATGATGAGGTTACACGAGAGCTACGCATAGTGTGGTGTGCTACAGGGGCCTAATCAAAAGGAGCCTAATCCAAAGGGAGGAGTACAACGGACAACATCGGCAGAGATGGGTGTAACATAAGGACGAAATCACAGCTTGAACCTCATTGTTGATAAACCCCTTGTCGAGGTCATACAAATATGATATAGGATACTCCGCTCATTGGGAATATGGGAGGAATAAGCCATTGATACTCCTATGGGACGGAAATAAGCAATGGGAATAATCCGGGAATAAGCCATCGATATACAATATTGCATATCTAGCTAATTGACACGGACTTAAGGCTTAAGGCACTCTATGGCCTTCACTCTGGGAGAAAGCTAAAAGGCAAGAAGGAGCCTTACTCTACAGCTACTACCAGCTATATCTAAGGCAGTCTCCATGCAGCTAATGCAAAGACTAAAGTATTATATAGTGGTAAGAACTACTAGTTGTTCCCGTAATCCCTACTACTTGTTGTTTTAGTCCAACTATACTAGCCTAAGTCCCATGGCAGCCTCCTTATTAATATACTAAAAATCCGTGTGTTTACAAATGAATTCACCAGGGTCGAGAACTAGCATTTATCTCTATTCAAATCGATGAATTCATGCATTTAAGGTGATTCCTTCCAATCAGGCCAGGGGGAAGCAGAAAAGGGATTAGGCAGCGGGTTAGGTCAAAACCTATGCGGTGAAAAGGCCATGAAAGATCTCTATTTCGGCAGGGCAGTAACTTAGGCGGTGGTACATAGAGCTACTCAGGAGTTCGGCAGTTCACTTAGAGGCGCAGGTTAGGTCGAAACCTATATTATAAGGCATGGTTGAATTCACGATAGGAAGGGAGTGACAGTAAGGGAGGTTAGTGCTTTTACTGGAAAGGTCTTCCGGGATTGGCATTGATTGATCGATACTGAATTCTTATTGGAGGGGCGCACGAAAGGATGGCGGCCAACAGACACGTTGACGGGAAGGCTTTGATTTCTTTCATTGATTACATCTTCTGAGAGAGGCGTTCCCACCTGCCCCATCTTACGAGAAAAGCGCGTTACCACAACATGTCCGTCCCATCTTACAATATAGGCGTTACCACGGACTACATCCATCTTCCAAAATAGGTGCTCCCACATCAAAATGAGGACTAGCCAGCAGACCTAGCCATACCAGCCAGACCTACAACCCCAACCTACAACGACTACTCCAACCTTGACCTCCAAACTCCAAACTCTCCTACCCCAAACGACTACTCCAACCCTAGAACCCACAGAGCCAGTCATACCCATACCGAAGAAAGATGTAACAGCTAACTCCCAATATGAGACATCCAGACCAATTAGCTTTCTTACTTGATTTTATCTCATGTCCCAATCAACTTCCATCCCAAACTCCCCATCTCACGTCCCAATAAGAGGGGGCATCTACAGAGAAGGCCCTCACCTTGACCTCCAAACGACTACTCCAACGACTATGAAAACTTCGACCCTCCACCTTGACCCTTTCTCTAGCCAACCCACATAGATGGTCATAGCCACCTGACATAGAACCTCCTACCAGATGAGTCACCTTCAACAACACAGAACCGAGAAAGGAGGCCCAGCAAGGGAAAAAAGGAGATTTCAATTAAGGTCACTGTACTCCTCAAGGTCACTGTAATCATCGTAGCTATCTAAACTAATGAACCCAATTACAAAGATAAAGAAGTTGCTATCATGAGAGATTAGAAGGAGCTACCACACTATGAACCGGTAGTGGCGTGGGCTAGTGGACGTAGTTCACTTGCCTCATTAACCTGGAGTGTTACCTTGCACTCATGAACCTGTAGTGTGCGTGGGCAGAGCAACAGGCACTAGATAGAACCTTGTCTCATGCTTGCATAATGAAGCTTGCATAGGCTTGTCCTAGATAAGCTTTCTTAAGCTTCATTTACGATTACTTGATCAATGAAAGGGATTACTTCATTTACAGCAACCGAATCTACTATCGCTAGCTTGTAACTCACCTACTGCCTCATATCAATAGTTATCACACCAAGCAATAGCACTCACCCTAACACTGCTACTTACTTTACACTACCCACCGATCAAAACTACCTGAACTATTCACACTAACCACTGATGAACACTACCTGAACTAACTACTACCTTACCAAACTCACACAGGATAAAGAGGCACTAGCACGCGTACACGCGATATGAAGTACAGGCGCAAGCGGATGTATATAAATATAAAGGAGATTAACGAACTGAAGAGTGCTAGGTTGGAAGCCAGGAAAGGTAAGGGGATTTAACTTAACGAGGAAGCTAGGTTGGGAAGCGACGAAGCTAGGTAGCTAGGTGGACGGTGGGTTGTTCGAGTCTACGGTGAGTAAAAGGAGATGACAAAACTATATACTTTTACCCTATTATCTCCCCTCAACTGTATCGTAGCTATCATGTGCCTCATGAACTGTCTCATAGCTATGATTTCACTAACATTCTGTATCACTAAATCTTCACTCATGTGTTATATAAAAAAAGTCAAACGGTGGGTAAAAGGTAATTTATTGCTTGCTCTTCCGAGAGCAAGGAGATTAACGAACTGAAGAGTGTTAGGTGGACGATGGGTTCAAGGGCCGATGGGTTGTTACAAAAAGGGACAGACGATGGGTAGTGGGCGAGAGGTTGTTCTAGTCTCGTGGGGTTGTTCGAGTGTGTTCTATCAATTAATACGGGGCGAGCTGGGTAGCACTGCAACTTATTCCTCTGCAAATTACCTTATGCGGATATGCGGAAAAGACATGCGCATATGCGGATATGCGGGAATTTCCCTCTGCAAATGAACTTAATCCGCATATGCGGAACAGCGATTTGCCGCATCAGATAAGAAACGATAAGATAGGATAAGATAGGATAAGAAGGATAAGCAAGGAAGCACCCCAACCTTTCAGGGGTTCATTCCTCAGGGGCACGGTAAGGATATTGATTATTTACAGATGCGATTGCTATCAGTTTACTGCCTCCGTATGGGTTAACTGCCTCTATCATTCGTATCGGTTCACTGACTCACTTTAGAAAGCTGGTCTGGCTCCTCTTTATCGCGAGGAGAGGTTATAACTGTCTTAACTAGACCCCACGGAGCTACTTTATTTCTTTTATTAGATATTCTCTTTTGCCTTCCTTATGGCTCCCTCGTGAAGCAAAGCATTCATTCGTTAGCAGCAAAGTAACACTCGTTGGAAACACTTCCTTCATTGGCAGTAATCAGCACTCTTACTTCAGTTAGAACTAGTGAAGATGATACTACTGCTCTTATTGGTCCTCCTTCTGCTGCTTACGGGTATCTATGGTATGCATCTTGGTCACCAAGGAAGGTCTCCATATGGGTATAGATCTGCGACGGGTTAATATGGCAACACCTTGAACCTTATTTCTATCATTCGAGCACTTCAAGTAAGGCATCCCCTAGCCATCACTTCAAGTAAGGAGAAATAGTATAGGCCACCACCGCAAGTAAGGCTCTAAAACACCGGTACTATAAGAACTTGCAAGGCGGTCTTGGGAGGCGTAGCAATAAACTAGTTTGAATAGCAGCAGAAGCAATCAACTGGAATATCTATGCCTATGAGTGTGGTTCTCCGGCATGTAGGAGCAAGGTAGGTCGGTCCGTGGAGAATACCATAAATAGATTGAATAAAGATATGAAATATAGTCGGATATTTTATACTTGATATACTGTCTATCTCCTTTATATTTCCTACCTTTATCTCTCCTAGTTGTTTAGTAATAAGGCCAGGATATTGAAATAGCTAAGCCTTCAGATCTTCCTAAGAGTTATAGAGGGGCCTGCGTACAAGTAATAAATATCTATCTATCTAATCCTTCATATAAAAATATAAGACTATACTAATACTAATCTTACTTCCTACTCTTAAAGAATACCTAATACTTTATAAAGCTGATTTCATATAGATAAGCCTTTATTTACTGACTCCTTTACTTTTTATAGCCTTAGGATCCTTATGACCTCCTGTAGTGAGTGGTTTTTATTCCTTGTAAAGATAGGAAGATTCCATCTGTTATCTAAGGACTCCTTTCTATATTGAATATAATAAGGATCTATAAATAGATAGCCGTCGTTTCTGCTGTTACTGCTTCCTCTCGGTGTTCCTGGTTACCAGTGGGGTATATTATGGGTTATGAGTTTGTTTCGGGGAGTGAGTGAAGTTCAAGTAAAGATCAGGTAATCAATATAAATCTATATCTCAATAAATATCAGATCAATATTAATCTCAATGCATATCCAAGTCATCAAAAGTCGTAGGGAGCGTAGTATATAAGCTACTTCACTCTCAATAGTATAGAATCTACTCCACTCGACATGATGAAACAAGGATATAATAGACCCTGCTGCTTTGACCATCCAACTAACTCCCATTCTCAAACCCATACATATAGATCCCGCACCGTCTAACCGAGGTTTCCCTATGAGTTCTTCGCTTGATCATCCATACACATCCAGCTTTTCCAGATAGAATGTGTAAAGATGCGATGCATGCTTCAACTTTTCATAGGTTACTTCGATACTGATTTCCACGACATGATTGACATAGTGATCTCCATGCAAGTGATTAGTGATCTCCATGCGATAGTTATTCCCATGCCATTATTTTCAGAGTGATCTCCATTTGTAATTAATCGATACATATGAAAGTTTCGACTTGATTAGGATAGTCATGTGCTTGCGTAAAAAGAAAGAGACTTTGAGGCCTTCCACCCGTCATTTTTATATTAGGCCTCCGCGCGTAATTAATATCTGTGTACATCAATCAAGATCTTAATTGTCTTCATTGCGCATTGGGCGAGCCTCCCCTAGACTAAGGGGGAGGGAAAGCTACTATCAAATAAGAAATCAACCGCCAGTGACACCGATTTTCGAAAGGAGTAAAGCGGGAGATCATCTAACTCACCCAGGTCTTTGATGTGATCGATCGGGCAAGCACCTATGTTATGAATAATGATAAAAAGTAGTGGGTCCAGAACCAAATTCACCAGATTTCCACCATCATCTCAGTGCGCAGGAGATAAAATGAAGTGATACATCGTCCAGGTACAAAAAGCAAGCTACAATGGTAAAGGGGAAGCATCTTACTCCCTCCTCTTATTGTAAACATGTGATACGCGACTTTCCGCTCTTTCATACATAGGGACTATCATAGCGAATATCTTTCATTATCATAGCTCATCTCTTAGCTCATCTCTTAGTTATAGCGATCCTTAAACGCCGCTAATCTTTATATAAATGAATCCATCCCATCTCTCCATGTAGGTTACAAGGGTACAAGGTATAAAATATATCCATGTTGTATGTAGGTATAAAGGTATAAAATATCAATGTAAGGGACGAGCTGCAACACACCCAGTGACTTAGCAGTTTGATTCTATTTGGGAGCTCCTTCCCATTCGTAAGCTCCTATCGTTCCCATGGCATCATCGGCAAAGGGTATAAAAGATAAGAAACTGCAGTGACAACCCATAGTGTTGTTCTGTAAAAAGTCACCATAAAAGCCTTCAAAAAGTCGCACTAAAGACTACTCGAAAAGTTAACTCTTTGTATAAACTAAATCACAATCGCAATATTTGTTTTTTCTAAACAAGTGTATAAAAAATATTTTTTATTTACGATATGCGAATTGCGATGTATCACAATCGCAATATCAATTTTTTTTAAAAACAAGCTTATACAAAATATTTGTTATTTGCAATATGCGATTTGCGATGTATTTCAATCGCAATAATGCATCACAAGTTTTGATTGCAAGATTTTTAAATCGCAATTATTTTTGGAGTGCATTTTTTATTTCAGGACTTTCAAAATTGAGATTTTTGGAAGGAAAGAGGTAATGTGAAGTGGGTCCCACATGGAATGAACAATCCTAGAAATTGGACTATAGCCATTTTGCAATTTTAATATTTTGGGCTTGGCAATTTGTTTAAAATAATACATTGGAGTTAATTAAGAAGGTCTCGAAATGTGTTTTCATTTGCTGTACAATTTAGCTGGGTCATTTTGTAGGACCATTAGTGAAAAATGAAAGAATTAGTAAAAATTAACTAAGAGTTAATATTCATAATGAATGAATATTTTAACTGCAAAAAATGAAATATCATACATTTATTTAAGCTTGCACAAAAATGATCAAACTTCAAAGGAGTGCCATTTACAAACCAGTTGACCAAATGATACAAAACAAGTATCGATGGAAAGCTTGCACAAAATCGAATTCAAGGAAACAATAAAAATGGAAATCCGACAAAAATGAAAAAAATGGCAAATTGTTGGATGATTCATCATAATGAAAATCATAAAAGGTTTTTATCCAAAAGTTAATAAAAATGGTCCCCATTATTTGAAGTAAATAATTCAAAAATGGAGGGTGTTGAGTTTCCCCTACAACAAGTCCCTATCCCCTTTTCAAATAATTCTAAGATGTGTTTGCATGGTCTTATAAAGACATGCATGATTTTGATCCTTGTATAGGATAATATTAAATACATTTTGAATATAATGTTGTGCCAATTAGGTAGAGATAACATCTTATCAATCTCAATATTGATGCCATAATTAAGAAAGGGTTAGATAAAATGCTTCAATCCAATGTCATATTTATGGTGTGCTTCTCGAAGTGGATCATCAATATGGTTCCCATTTTAAAAAATAGTGGAGACATCCACCTTTGTGTAGATTTTAGAGATTTAAATCAAGTAGGTTTTAAAGGAAAATTTCATTTCCTTTGCATGAATACAATTTTATAGATGTCATTGGTTTAAAAATGATGTTTCACAATTTTATAAATGTCATTGGTTCGGAAATTATGTCTCTTCTTCTACGAGGATAACTAAATCAACTTAAACCTCAGAGGCTATCATAAAACCACATTAACCATAAGGTGGGGTTCCTTCCGATATTATAGAATTCCCTTTGAGATAATTAATACAAGGAATACATTTCAATGTCTCTGGACATTTCCTTCAATTATTTGATTAGTATTAATATTCAAATCCACTGAGATGACATGACTATTCAATATAAAAGGTGGAAAAATGATTTTGATAGTTTGAGATATGTTTTCGTGAGATGTGGGAAGTTTAGAATTTTGTTCAATCCTAACAAATTTACCTTTTTTGTCATTAAAGACACATTCCCAGGTCACATTGTTTGTAACATGTCATAAGCATTGATTTTGAAATGATTTATACCATTCAAATACTACCTCGTCCTCCCTCTAAGAAATCCATTCAACCCTTCATGGATACGATTATTTTTACACTTTGATTTGTCCCCAAATTTTCTGAAATTATCAAACATGTTCATAAATTTTAAAGAAAGAGGTATTTTTTTCGATAGGGATGCTAAAAATGCAAATTTTTTTCCATAAAAAAACTGTTATTGCTAGTCCTATTTTGGTTGAGCCTATTTTTTCCAGAGAAGTTCAAATCTACACTAATTTTATAAATAAAGTTGTTTCAATTATATTATTTTGTTTAGATGCTATAATTTTTTAAAGAATGGTCGATTTCATGAGTGAAATTTTGAGCGAGTGAGGTAAAATGCTTGAAAACATGCTTTTGCACTTATCACTACTTTCGATAAATTTAGAGATTACATTCTAGGAAAGCACAAAATTGTTAATGTATCATTTCCCATTATACAATATTTACTATCCTAGATATACGTCTAGGGTAAGTAAGTTAATTGGTTGGCTAAAATTTAAGAGTTTGAACTCAAAATTATGATTTCCAAAATTGCTTATAGTATCGGATTTGGCCCTCCTCTTAGCTAAAACTACTTAGTATCAATTTTCAACTTGAGCTTAAATGCATTGATATTGATATTGACATAAGTGTTGATTGATGGTATATGGGTATACTTTATTATTTGTGGAAATAGAAATGTCTTTTTCATCTTGAAGAAAAAGGAAAAATAAGAAAAATAAAGTTAAACACTCTTTGAACTATTATGTAGATATTATAATGGCATGCTTCTTTGGTATGTGGGAAAGACCTAATACAAACTTATTCTTAAAATATTTTGTGATGTTTCTCATTTTTAGTTTCAGAATGACAAGCATTATGTAGCCAAAGCCACATGTCAGAAGATTTCGTGTTATTCATTTATTGTCCAACCTTTTTATGTGATGCCTTCTTCCTTGTAATATCTTGTGATTATTCGCAATGATTGGAAGGTAAATAAAATATTTTGTCCATGTGTTTGAATCTATTTACTATTTTTCTTCATTTTTTTAGCAAGGTCTTGATTTTCTTGGTCTTATTAACCCTCACTCTTTAGTTAACCAACCTAGATCCATCTTAACTCTAGATCTGTCAAGCAGCGAGAGGGATCAAATCTCTCGAGGTGCAAACCAATTTTTTGAGTGCAAAACTTGAGGAAAGGTTTTCCCCTCGAGAGAGTTGATCCCTCTCGGCGCTTGATAGGTCCATATTTAAGCTGGATCTAGGTTGGTTTCAGTGGTGTGTGGCCAAGGAAAATCTATTGAATATATGATTAATTTTATCAATAATATGTAAATATATCTAATATTAATATAATCATTTTAAATATGTAAATATGTCTGATATTACCCTGGTCATTTTAATTTTAAATTTTCTTAGTTACTTCAGTTTGGTGAGATGATAAATATTGTTGATAACTTTAATGATGAAAAATGATGAAATAAAATATTTGAATGCAAAGTGACAATAATATTGTTGAATGATATAAAATTTGAATAATAAAAATGTAGTCAATTACAAATAATCTTCAGTGTGATCAATCTTAAACAATTTTCTTCTACTATCCTTATTGTCATCCATGTTAGTTGTGTCATCTCTTTATATTGATTATATGAAAAGGACAGTGGAAATCGTAAACCATTTAAATATTTAGCTCAAGATGTTGTAGTAAACATCATACCTTGTCTCTCTTGCTCTCCAATATTAATAAGTTGAATTACTATAACCCAAAAATCAACGTACATTGTCAATAATTTTGTGTGCCTACACTGAATGATCCAGATTTATGCAGGAAAAAAATAAAATACAGAAATCTATATAAACACAGAGATGCAGTGGAAATAATACTTCATTTCATTAATATCAAATAACATAAATATGCTTACAAACATAATGAAAATAAACTAGCTAGGGCATGGGTAGCTTATCTATGGGAAGAGATGTGGTGGCTACAAGCCTTTGAACTATGTTACAATGAGGCTCGAATGCCTATTTATTGTTGAGAAATAATGGAAAACCCTAAACATCCAAAAATCTAATACTAGGAGATGAAGTGCCAAAAATATGGGCCCCATTTAGGTAAATTGGTACATCAACTTCTCGGGGGCGTAACTTTGGCATATGATCTCCATTTGACGTGCTCAATACCTCGTTAGAAATATCTATCCGAGGACTACAACTTTTGATGTGAGAAACATCAAATGAATTTCCATTTTGCTCCCGATTTGTAGAAATTATATGCACTAAGCATGCATATGTCCAAGATCCACCTGATCTCACACTATTTAACTTTATGCAAGATACTGAATCTATTCCACTTGTTAATCTTTTGCGGAAAAATTTAATTGCACACACATGTGAAGCATAAACAAAAATATTCAATCTCACATAACATAGATTTTAACCGGCAAAGCTTGAAGCTGAAAACCCCAACTATATATTATGTAACATGGAGATCATATGACAATCTCATACAAACATACACAACTTATCACAAGCTCTCAGTATAGTACAATCGTCATACACTAATCAGGCCTAATCTTGCAAATCCATGTACCGATCTATGCCACCTGCTAGCCTGCCTCCACTGCGCAATATCCACTGAAGAATAGCTCTGAATGAATTCAAATTACTCTTGGATTGACTGCGCAATCCTCATTGACATCTCCACTGTGTGTTTGATGCAATCAATGCATCACTAATAGTCACAACAGATAGTCTATCTTTCCCTTGAACCTATCTCTCCACTGGTCTCCATTTAAACTACCATGCATTGTAGTTAACTGATGTATTGTTCAGTTGATTAAATGAGTTATTATTTATGAATTAATTAACTAATTAATTCACTCCACCCTCACTAGTGTATTAATCAGTTAGACTAGATACAACTAGCTCAACTGAGTCTAATTGAGTTAAACTGAATACAACTCCATAACTACTTCTTCCAACTATGTCATAACTCTGCCATTTGAGTTCTAACTGAGTCCTCCATGCATTAGCTCCAGTAAACCCTTAGGAATAGCATAATTCCTTCTGTCAGCTGTTATGCCACATCTGTGCACTGAACTGAAGTGCTCCAAGAGAATAAGTTGTTGTTTAGAGTCTGATTATTATTAAGAGCTAATAATAATCGACATGCATCTATTTTTAGATTGAAAATCTATAAATAGACTTCGCCCAATATTCTAAAAATAGAATTTCATTTATTTTTCCAACTTGACCAACCATCCACAAATAGCATCCTGCAACTTCTGAAATATGATCATCATGTCTAAAAATAGACATAGTCTAAAAATAGACTTGCGCCAAAAATAGCCTGCGGGCCCACTTAGTGAAGGTGACTCTTTTCACTAAGCTCATCATCTTATTGAATCTTAACACTCCCTCTCAACAAGATAGAGATTATCCTTTACCCCAATCCTACCTCTATGGTATTCGAATTTGCTCCTGGTGAATGCCTTCGTCAGAATATCTGCATCCTGATCCTCCGTGGGAATGTATTGAAGCAACATGATCTTTCGCTGCACACAATCTCTGATATGATGATACAAGATATCAATATGTTTAGATCTGTCATGAAACACAGGATTAACCAAGAGTTTAATGCAACTCTGATTATTAAAATGAATCATTGTGGGATCTAAATGTGAACTGAACAAACCAACCAGAATTTTCCTCATCTAGATAGCCTGACATGCAGCTAAACTTGCTGCCATGTATTCTGCTTCCGCTGAACTGAGTGCCATAGATCGTTTTTTCCTACTGTATCAAGAAACTGCCGTAGATCCGATACTGAAAATCCCTCCTGATGTGCTCTTTTTGTATGTTGGGCTTCCTACCCAATCTGCATCCGTGAAGCCATGCAACTTCACCTCATCCATTTGTCTGTACCATAAACCATACTCAGATGTTCCCCTGAGATATCTCAATACATGCTTGTCTACCTTCCAAAAGAGCTTGGTAGGCTTAACCATCGCTTGTGAAAGCTGGTTCATTGCATAGCATAAGTCCAGTCTTGTATTGACTAAATACATGAGTGAACCCACCAACTGTCGATAAATAGTGGCATCCACTACCTTTGTCAATGTAGCATCCTCTTTCTTCCAATTTCCTGGAAGAGGAGTGTCGATAGGCTTGCATCCTTGCATGTGAAAATTCTCCAGTATCTCCTGGGCATACTTGCCTTGAGAAACAAACAGTTCACCTTCCCGCTACCATATTTCCAATCCAAGGAAATAATGAAGGAGGCCTAAATCCTTCATCTCAAACTCCTTTGCAAGATCTTCCTTGCATGAGTGTATCAACTGCTCATCACCTGTTAGCATTAAATCATCAACATAAAGTACAATGATTAAAAGCTTACCCTCAACCATAATCTGGTACAGGTTTGCATCCGCCTCACTCTTGGTGAAGCCAAGTCCATTGAAATAGCTGTCGATCCGAGTGTACCAAGCACGGGGTGCTTGTTTCAGCCCATACAGTGCTCTTTTGAGTCTGCACACATGTGACTCGCTGCTGAAGATGTCAAATCCTTTAGGCTGCGCAATGTACACCTCTTCCTCAATGATCCCATTAAGGAATGTAGTCTTCACATCCATCTGATGAATGTGCCAACCCATCTGCGCTGAGAGAGCAAGGATGGTCTGTATGAAAGAATACCGTGCGACAGGTGCAAAGGTTTCTTCATAGTCAATCCCCTCAATCTATGAGAAGCCCCAGACAACAAATATTGCCTTATACTTCTCGACACTCCCATCAGCAGCTTGCTTTACCTTGTAGATCCATCTTGATCCTACAACTGATTTTCCCACCGGCCTTGGAACAATCTCCCAAGCACTGTTTCTGACAATGGAGTCATACTCCTCCACCATGGAATCTACCCATATGGGCTCCTGCACTGCTTCTTCAAAAGAAGATGGCTCTGTCACAATACACTTTCTCATAAGAGCCATGTATCCACTATATCAGACAGGTGACTGACTCTGTCTGCGCTGTGATGTAGGAACTCCTACATTTTGTGATGCATTCACCTTCAGTCTCTCAGCTTCTGTGGTACGCTTCCTGCCTTGTTTGATGTTTGGTTCTGCATGAGTGGACTCCTCCACTCCATGAATCTCCTCCTGTGGCTGATCCACATCCAGAGGCTCATCTTTGGGAACAAGAAGTTCCTCCTCCGCATGCAAGTGTAGCTCCCTCTCAAGCAACAACTTCATCGCTTTCAGCTCACTGAATTTTATATCCCATCGCATAACAGTCATCCGACTATTTAGCAAATACACACGATAGTTATGGGGTGTTTCTGTGTACCCCACAAATATCCCAACTTCTGCAGTCGGCTCCAGCTTCTCCCTGGCTTCCTTCGTCACATGAATGTAAATAGGTGAGCCAAAAATCTTCAAGTGAGAAATATCAGGCTTCTTACTAGTAAAAGCTTCTTCGGGTGTACTCATGCCAAGTACTCTATGAGGACAATGGTTTTGCACATAAACTGCAGTGTTGCATGCTTCTGCGCACAAGTGCAATGGTAGGCCCTGGTCATGCAACATCGCTCGTGCAACACCCACGATCGTTATGTTATTTCTCTCTGCGACCCCATTCTGCTAAGGGTTATGAGGCGCTATGAGTTCTCTTCGAATTCCTTCTTTGCTACAGAAGTCTTTGAATTCGCCAGAGATGTATTCACCACCATTATCGCTCCGTAGAGCTTTCACTTGCTTCCCTGACTCCTTCTCCACAAATGCCTTGAACTCACAGAACTTTGAGAATGTTTCACTCTTCTTCTGCATGAAGAAGATCCATCATCTACGAGATAAGTCATTAACAAATATCACATGATACCTGTGTTTCGCTGTTGAAGCAACCGAGAATAGTCCACACACGTCTATGTGAATTCTCTCCAGGATCACCGAAGCACGGTTCTCCTTCTCATGAAAATTGGTCTTCACAAACTTACCCATTGTACATCCTTTGCACTGATCTGAATATGCAAGAGTACCCTTGGGAAGTCTAGTAGAAATTTTCTGCAAAATCTTCAAAGCGCCATGGTTAAGATGGCCCAATCTCCTGTGCCATAACTCGCCCTCATCCCGGCTCACCACTTCTTCTGCTTTACCCACCATTGCAGCGCAGCCATCTACCTCTAGCTTGTAGAGATTCTTAATTCGAACCCCTATCTTCTTGGTTTGACCCATTGTTTTATGTCGAAGGAAGGCTTTTCCCTCACCAAAAACAACATCATAACCCCTGTCTTCCTGCATTGCAACTGAGACCAAGTTCTTCTTCAGACCTGGAACATGCACGAAATTCTTCAACAATAATGGATTACCGGACTCCCTCTCAAAGGTAATGGTCCCAATACCTGTCGCACTATATCGACCATCATCACCCATCTCTATATTCATCTAGAGGTCCTTCTCCTCCAAGTCACTAAACAACTCTTTGTCTCATGTCATATGGAAAGACGCACCACTGTTAAGATACCACACCGATCCCATGCAGCTTGAAACCAAGCATGCGATCAAGGAAAAATCCAGCTCAAATTGCGAGGCTAAGGCCTCTCCAGCTGCAAATCTAGCAGCCTGCTTATTCTTCTTTTTTTCTGGATAGTTAGTGGCGAAATGTCCATCCTCATGACAATGAAAACACTTCACTTTGGACAAGTCCTGCTTCTTGCCTTTAGCATCGGATTTTGAAGGATTTTTCTTCCCCTTCCCTTTCCTTGCTTTGGTAGCCAAAGCACAATTCTCTTCATCTTCATTCTTCGAAGAAGATCCATCCCTGGTACCCCACCTTATCTCCTCCTGCACAATATCCGACCAAAGTCGCTCCCATCCTGGCAGTTTCTCCCGTCCATTGACAGAGTCTTCGTAGCTATTCCAACTCTTCGGAAGCCCAAGGAGAGCCAAGATCACCAAGTCTTCTTCATCAACAGTAACCCCCACACTTCCCAGCTCATCCTTGCAGTGGACAAACTTCGTGAGGTATTTTTGAATATTGTCGCCTTTCTCCATTTTTATTTTTCTGAGCTTGTCTTTAAGCGCCAACCTCCTCTGGTCACTTCTGCTTTGGAACAATTCTATCAAATCCTTCCACATTAAGAATGGAGTGACTTTCCCATGAAGTCTGGACACAATTTTTTCCTTCAACCTTCCAACAAATCCTCCTCATCTTTGCAGTCTTCTTTTGCCATGCATCAAGTAATGCAGCATCGCTAGATCCCGGCTTAGGAACATCGCTATCGATGAACTCCTTCAGCCCATTATCCTCCAACACCACCTCCATCCTGTCCTACTAGGCTATGTAATTCGATCTCCCATCAAGGGCATACTCCAATTCAACCCGTTGAAAGACATTTCAATGTATACTCGATTTCTGCACCAAGAATATTATGTAAAAATTTTGAATTGTCCACCAACACAAACTCACTTCACAATTGCAATCTTCAATCAATAATGCTCTGATACCATGTAGAAATTATATGCCCTAAGCATGCATATGTCCAAGATTCACCTGATCTCACACTATTTAACTTTATGCAAGATACTGAATCTATTCCACTTGTTAATCTTTTGTGGAAAAATTTAATTGCACACACATGTGAAGCATAAATAAAAATATTCAATCGCACATAACACAGTTTTTAACTGGGAAAGCCTGAAGTTGAAAACCCCAACTATATATTATGTAACATGGAGATCATATGACAATCTCATACAAACATACAAAGCTTATCACAAGCTCTCAATATAGTACAATCGTCATACACTAATCAGGCCTAATCTTGCAAATCCATGCACCGATCTATGCCACCTGGTATCCTGCCTCCACTGCGAAATATATACTGAAGAATAGATCTGAATGAATTCGAATTACTCTTGGATTGATTGCACAATCATCATTGACATCTCCACTGTGTGTTTGATGCAATCAATGCATCACTAATAGTCACAACAGATAGTCTATCTTGCCCTTTCACCTATCTCTCCACTGGTCTCCATTGAAACTTCCTTGCACTGTATTTAAATGATGTATTGTTCAGTTGATTAATGAGTTATTATTTATGAATTAATTAACTAATTAATTCACTCCACTCTCACTAGTGTATCAATCAGTTAGACTAGATACAACTAGCTTAACTGAGTCTAACTGAGTTAAGCTGAATACAACTCCATAACTACTTCTTCCAACTATGTCATAACTCTTCCACTTGAGTTCTAACTAAGTCCTCCATGCATTAGCTCCAGTAAACCCTTAGGAATAGCGTAATTACTTCTGTCAGCTACTGTGCCACATCTGTGCACTGAACTGAAGTGCTCCAAGAGAATCAATTGTTGTTTAGATTTTGATTATTATTAAAAGCTAATAATAATTGACATGCATCTATTTTTAGATTGCCGATATATAAATAGACTTCGCCCAATATTCTAAAAATATAATTTCATCTATTTTTCCAACTTGACCAACCATCCACAAATAGCATCCTGCAACTTCTGAAATATTATCATCATGTCTAAAAATAGACATAGTTTAAAAATAGACTTGCACCAAAAATAGCCTACAGGCCCACTTAGTGAAGGCGACTCTTTTCACTAAGCTCATTAGCTTGTTGAATCTCAACACGGTTTCCCCAAAAAACGCCATTTAGGGCCTCAAAATGACTTTGGAAGTTCAGGACCCAAAAAACTGTTAAAAATAGTAAGTTGTGCTAAAACTAAAAGACTTAAAGAACTAATGGTGGGGTCCAAAAGGAATAGGTTGGTGGCCACCAATATACACCTAGATCATTCCTACCCCCTTAGGAAGAAATGGCCCCCATTGCGTTGAGTCCCTCCATGAGATGAGGAAACTTCCGTTGAACTTGGTATTGGATTTGTCGAAGATGTCATGGACATGCTAGCGAACATGCTAGATGCATTCAATAAATTTGGTTGCTTTATCAGCCTCAAACATTACATGTGTGTATTTTTTCTATGTGGTCACATGAGGCATGGAAACATCAGGCGGCGGTGAGCTTGGGGCTAGATCAATGAAGTGCTTGACCAGATTGTGTAGAGGAACCTTTGTGGGTGAGGAGAAAATGTCCTTATTCCTCCACGAATTTTTCCATCTGCTGCTGCCATGTAGGGGAGCCCTGTTTCGAGGCTGTGGCCACAATATTCTTCATGCTCTATGGGCGAATTGTAATGAAAATAAATTTCTTGGTTTGGGAATCAATCTTACTATGTTGTTGCAGTAGTCAAAGAGATGACAGGAGGCATTAATACCTTCAGTATTCTATACAATTTATTTCCCAAAGTAATAATAACAGAACGAGCCCTAGAATCATACAAAACATTTCGTTTCCACTAGTATGGTTGGCCCAATAATACATTAGACACATCAAGAGGAGCAACATCACACAATACCTCATTCGTGAATGGCTTGATGTTATATGGAAGGCGGCACTGCTGGCAGACACAAAGATCTCTTCCTTGGTGAAGCCACCCAATGGCATATGGCTGCGGGTGTGCTATGGTCAGTAGGCCGAGCCACTTCATGACCTCTGCTGAAATGTTCTTTTGGCTTCTACTATCGATAAGGGATTGCAATGGAGAACCCTTCACCCACATCTACGAATGGAAGAGGTGCTCCCCCTCCTTTGGATCCTCGGGATCCTCCATCTGGAGCTTGGTGGTGGAAACAATGGCACTGGGATTCACATCAATGATCTGCTTCCCTTTGTCATCACCCTTGTCTGGTTTTAACTCAGGATCAGAACATACATCTAATTCGGGTGCCTTCAGTTCGGCCACCAACAACTGTTTGGCCCGACACTCGTTTGTTCTGTGAGTGGGGTTGTTATGAAATTCACACCACTTCCTCGTGTCCTTCTTTGGATTTGTGGTGTTTTTCTGAGTCGCCCCACTTTGGATTTTCCCCTTGTTCTGCTATTTGGGGGCGCCTTTCCCTAGCTTCGGATTCGCGGATCCAAAGTCTCGCTTCTTCTACTTAAATTTTTGCTCGATCTTGGCAGCATAGAAATATGCCTTTCCAAGCAAGGTAGTGTCGAGGAAATTCATTTCCTCTTGAATGAATTTGTGCAAATAGCTGTGGTACTTGAGCACTAAATGTCTCTTTGAATATTTAATACCCAACTTTGTGCGCAGGGTATGGAACAAATTTGTTATTTCGTGCACATATTGATCCCTTTGCTGTAGATCTGAAATGGGTGGATAAATTTTTATGCTTTTCAAGCACCTCCCACTTAGTTAAACAAATTTAGATCTAACTTATACTTGATTGTGTGGAATTGAATTCTTGATTAAGGTGTATGTGTTTTAAAACTGTTTTAAACCTTTATGTGTGAGGAATTAAAGATTTGTTTTTGTTGATATTAAGCATGTACAACAACCATAAAGTGCAGCAAATAAGAATCAACACATAACAACAAATTTAATAAAGGATTCACCCAAATATCGTGGGCTACATCTCCTTGAGCCTTTGTTAATTGACTTGGCTCTTTGGGATTAGGATGGAAAAATTCTTTTACAAGTTACTTGCTCAACTTCTATGGTTATTTGAACTGTATGGTTGGGTTTATAATATCATCATACCCCTAGATTGGCTGCTATCTCTCTGAAGATGGATCTCGGTTCCCTTAGACTTGACCTCTTATGTCAGTGTCCTTAAGCATCCCTGAGCTTCTCTATGGCACTAATTCCTTAAGAAATCATTTTCTGTCCCCGAAACCTTTTCTACTGTCTCCAACACATATCATATATCCAAAAAAGACTGATCATTTTCTCCAAATGAGCTTTGGCTCCCCAATCTATGCCTGCAACCCCTGTTAGCCCTAGGCTACTCGAAACTTCCTTGTGGCTTCTAGACCTTCAAAATTTTCCAAATGACTCTGAAAATCCCTTAAATGGATTTAGAATTTCTAAAATAGTCAAATTTAGACTATTCACTTACTGAAATTGACCTCTGTCTGCTCCGGTTACGCCTCCAACACTTGGTGGCACCCCCTGCCTCTGGGTTCATTGAAAACTTCCCTGAAGCATATTAGCCTTCAAAAGTCTTCAAAATATTCTTAAAATCCCTCCATTGGATTCAAAAGGCTCAAAATAGTCAGAATAGACTACTAGTTTGCTGAGAATGGATACTGGATGCTCTAGATAGGCTTCATTCTCTTGCTGGCACCTGGTGGCCCTTAGAACTTATCTGAGCATCTATTCCTTTAGAAGTCCTCTGCTGGCTCTGAAAACCTCACCAATGGTTCTATAATGTCTGAAACATCCAAAAATGACTATTAGTTTCCTGATTAAGGCCTCTAGCTACCCTGGCTAGGCCTCCTTCTGCTGCTGACCCCTGATGGGCTTGGTGGCCCCTAGAACTTCTCTAAAGAAAAATCACACTAAAAAGTTCTCTGATGGCCCTGAAACCCTCACCAATGAGTCTGGAATGTCCAAGAAAGTCAAAACCGAAGTTTGAACTAGTGTTTGGACCTGACCGTACGGAGAAAGTTATTATAACTACTTCATGTGATAGCCTCTGAAAATGTTGGCAGTATTGTTGTAATATGACCATAAACGATGGATCACATGCGGGTAACATTTCTTGTAACGTTTACATGTGAATGCACTACGGGGCCTTCGGTGGGTTAGGATCACCAGTGGTTCCCAACCCTCGCATGCAAATGTTTGAAACTTCAAATACAACCCGTGGAATCATAGGGTAAGAAACAACCTATAGAGGGGACGGTAAGACTCCCATGTGCTGGGGAAGAGGTCTCGCGATTGATCCCGCAAAATATAAACAAAATTTTGAAACATTGTTCAAGGGCCACATGGTAGCCTCAGGGCTGGCCATGTGGCGCCTTCTGATTGGCCCAATATAACATTTGACCAGTAATACCTTGTCATTTGTCACAATACGACTAGCCTGAAAGGAATATTCTTGGGAATATCTCGAGGAATATTCTAAGAATATTATAGGAATATTCCCTGGAATATTTTTTTTGAATTTCCAAAAACCCAGTCATCCCTGGTCAAATGTCAAAAATTGCAGTTTACTGGACTTTTCAAAATGCGATAACTTCTTCATATGGTGTCAATTTTTCAAACCGTTCATGGCGCCGAAATCAGGAAGACGAGATCTATCTAGTCACTCAGGTTCGGCACACTTTAAAACACTTTTAAATTTTAGCTATCACTTAGGTCCTTGATCCAAATCTGATCACTCCTCCCCATTGGGAATATTTTGAACCCCGAAAGACTGATTACCTGTTCACTAGATGAGAGTACAACACCCTCACATTTCCATCCTCCATACACTTTTCCTTGCATGGCTAAGTGCCTTTGAGCCCCAAACTTGAAGGTACTCAACACTTTCCTTCTTGAATGCTCTTGTCCTCCTGTCAAGAAGTGTATCTTCCTCGAACTCATTCAAAAAAATTTGGCGAGAAATCTTCAATTGAAGGTAGTTGAACATCATGTCCTTGATCATCGATCAAAGGTGGCTCAAACAAACATAAGTTTCCAACATAAATGCATACATGACTGAAATTTGCATATGTACAAATGAATGTATGTATTTCTGTGTTAAGAAGTCAAACCACTTCTTACCAAGCCACTTCCATGGCGATTTTTGCTGCTAAAAATATTCGTCATGTGAAAAATTTGTTCTCACATCAATGATGGAATCTTTGGTTCCATTTTTTCCAGTCTTTTTATCCTCTTGCTTCAAATGCTTGGATGATTAGTTGGATGCAATGTCCAACATTGGGCAATTAAATGTCCCTTTCTCTGGCGATGTTTGCAAGTATTTTGCACCTTTTGAGCAAGTTTCCTTCGCTTCAACTGTTTCCTGTATGCCTTCATCCTCTTCCAGCATTTTGAAACTTCATTGTTACACAGACCACAATAGGAACAACAAATCTTTCTTCTATTCTTGCATGCAGATTTTCCATGCTTAACCGTAAAACATAATCAACTTGACTATGGGAAGAATTATTCCTCAAATGCTGCTTTGCATGTCCATCCTTTTTACCTTCTTGAGGAGATTAACTTGTAGTAGTTCCAGTTTTCTTTTGAATACTAACATCAGTGTTCATGTCTTCATAGCTGTCAGAACTCTCTTGCTCGCCATAAGCTACATGTCCATTAACATCTTACTGCAACATAGGCTTCAAACTATGACATTCAACTTGAAAACAGACTTGACATGTTTGTGGTTTATAACTTGCAACAAAATTTCTTCTTTGAGTTGTCTGAAATGCCTTCATGGCTGTAGATTTTTCAGCATAAGATTGAACATAGCCTAGACCAAACTTCTTAGGCCTTTCCTCAACCATAATAGGATCAATCATGCCTTGTGCATGTTTTCCTAGAACCTTTCCTTCATAGCCTATTTTTAACATCAACTTGGACCCTATACCTCTAGTGTGCTTTTCAAATGAACCTACACATCTATCTGAAGAGGAATTTGAAGGCAAATTTGAGTGTTTTACCTCTACTTCATGCATGTGTTTGGTTAAGGCCTCTTGGGCATGATGGAGTTGCATATCCATCTCATGCATTCTTTGAAGAAGTCCTTCTTTCTCTTGCTTCATAGAAACCAATTTCTCATGAAGTCTAGTGCTTTCTCTTCCATCTTCATACAAAATTTGCACCATATCCTTCAGGATGTAAAAGTCTCGCTTTATGTCTTCATCAAAGAATCTTGTGAATGAGGAGGATTTTGAAACCTCACTTGATGAATTTGTCATCCTTATGTAAATGAATTAATGAACTTCAAAAAAATTTCAAAAAAATTTCAAAAAGTAATTGACAAAGCTTCTTAGCAATATGGTTGTAGATTCAAGCTCTTTTCTGTAGCTTGTATCTCTTCTTCAAGCAGCCTTTTGCAAACAATATTCAAGAGGATTGTGCTTCAAGGGTTGCCTTGAGGTCCTTTGGGTAAGGATAATGATTTCAGACTTCTTCCTTCTTGTCCTCTTCTAGACTTAGCTAACAGTAGCTTTCCCTTCACCTCTAGCAAACTCAAACTTGCAAGCATAATTCAATTTGCAAATAGTCAATTTTTTTGCACTGTTAACACCTTTCAAGTCAAACAAGCAACCTAGTGCTCTGTCAAGCAAGCAACCTAGTGCTCTAATACCACCCAATCTAAAATGGGTGGAAAACTTGTTATGATTTTCCAGCACCTCCAACTCAATTAAATAAATTAAGATCTAGCTTATACTTTACTGTGAGGAATTGAATTCTTGATTCAGGTGTAAGTGCTTTTAAATTGTTTTAAACCTTTATGTGTGAAGAATTAAAGATTTTTTTTTTGCTGATATTAAGTACGTACAACAACCATAAAGTGTAGCAAATAAGCATAAACACATAACAACAAATTTAATAAAGGATTTTACCTGAATATCTTAGGCTATGTCTCCTTGAGCCTTTGTCAATTGAATTGGCTCTTTGGGATTAGGATGGAAAATTTATTTTACAAGTTACTTACTCAACTCCAATGGTTATTTGGACTGTATGATTGGGTTTAGAATATCATCATACCCTTGGATTGGTTGTTATCTCTCTGAAGATGGATCTCGGTTCCCTTAGACTTGGCCTCTTCTGTCGGTGCCCTTAAGATTCCCTGAGCTTCTATGTGGTACTAACTCCTTAATAGATAATTTTCTGTCCTTGAAATATTTTCTACTATCTCCAACATATATCAGAAATCAAAAATAGACATATCATTTGCTCCAAATGAGCTCTGGCTCCCCAATCTAGGCCTCCAACCCCTGTTAGCCTTGGGTTGCCCAAAAATTACCTGTGGATTATTGACCTTCAAAATTCTCCAAATGACTCTAAAAATACCTTCAATGGATTCATAATGACAAAAATAGTCAGAATATACTATTCACTTACTGAAATTGGCCTTCGGCTACTTCGGTTACACCTCCAACACCTGGTGGCACCCCTTGACTCTAGGTTCACTGAAAAATTCCTTGAAGCATATCGACCTTCAAAATTCTTCAAAAGCTTCTGTAAATCCCTCCATTGGATTCAGAAGGCTCAAAATAGTCATAATAGACTATTGGTTTGCTGAGAATGGATATTGGTTGCTCTCGATATGCCTCATTCTCCTGCTGGCACCTCGTGACCCTTAGGACTTCTCTGAAGTGTCTTGGCCTTCAGAGGTCCTCTGATGGCTCTGAAAACCTCACCAATGGTTCCATAATGTTTGAAACATCCAAAAATGACTATTGGTTTCCTGAGTAAGGCCTCTAGCTACCCTGGCTAGGTCTCATTCTGCTGATGGCCCCTGATGGCCCCTAGAACTTCTCTAAAGAAAAATCACACTCAAAAATTATTTGATGGCTTTTCAACCCTCACCAATGAGTGTGGAATTTCCAAGAACGACGAAATTTACTAATCACACTCTCAGCATGGTCAAATAATGCTCAAGATAGAGCATAAACAATTTTTTCCAGTAACCCCTAGAACATCTCCACTAAATGTGGAGGAACTGCAATTAGACCAACCAAAATAGCAATTTCCGCACCAAAAATTGGTGCTGGAAAAATATCTCGCCAATACTAATCGTTATATTAAATGTTCGAGGTAGGTCACATGACCCCACTCTGCGGTTTTTGTTGGAGGTTAGCGAAACTCCGGGTTTTAAACCACGATATCAACCCGTAAACCGGAGTTTGAAATGGTATTTGGACCTGATTGTGCAGAGAAAATTATTATAACTGACGCATGTGATAGCCTCCGAAAATGCTGGTAGTAATGTTGTAATGTGATCATAAACGATGGATTTCCGACAAGTAACATTTCTTGTAACGTTTACATGTCAACGCACTATGGGGCTGCTGGCAGGTTGGGACCGTCGGTGGTCCCCAACCCCCACATGAAAATGTTTGAAACTTCAAATACAACCCGTGGACTCATAGGTTAAGAAAAAACCTGTAGAGGGGACGATAAGACTCCCGCATGCTGGGATGGAGGTCTCGTGATCGATCCCATGGACTCCAAACAAAATTTTGCAACATTGTTCAAGGGCCACGTGGCACCTTGTGATTGGCCGAATACAACATTCGACCAGTAAAACCATGCCATTCTTCACAATACAACTGGAATAGAAGGAATATTTTGGGGAATATTTTGAGGAATATTCTAGGAATATTCCCTAGAATTTTATTTTTTTGACTTTCCAAAAACCCAGTCAACCCTTTTCAAATGTCAAAAATTGCAGTTTATTAGACTTTTCAAATCACGATAACTTCTTCCTACGGTGTCGGTTTTTTGAACCATTCATGGTGTCAGAATCAGGAAGACGATATCTATCCGATCACTTAGGTTCAACACACTTTCGAACACTTCGAAATTTGAGCTATCACTTAGGTCCTTGATTCAAATATGATCAACTGCCGCATCGTGGTCCATTGGATGTACTTGTCCTCATAGCTCTCCACAGGGTAATATTGTTCCTTAATTTTGTCTCAGAATGAATTCCAAGTGGGTGCGACCGAGAACAGAGAGGGTTCCCTCTCGTGCTTCTGCTCACAATAGGTTTCCCACTAGTCTTTGACATGGGGGATAGCTTTGAGGAGTGCAAAAGTAATATTTTCTCAGTCGAAGAAATCATGGACCAAGAAATACCATTCTATAAAATTCAACCATCTATCAATGTTGTCTGCATCTATTTGGCCTTCAAATACAGGAATGTCAAAGTGGACCTGTACCTTGAAAGGAGAGGTGCCTCCAGAGTGGTTGTTGGATGTAGATGCACTGCCAGTGGGCATCCGTTGAAGGATCTAGGAAAAGTTATCCATCATCGCATTCCTTTGTTTCTCGAGGGCCTCATTGAGCAATAATTTGATAGGATATCTTGCTCCCTCGTCTTTCTTTTCTTCCGCCATGGGAGGTTGTCGAGGTTTGTGAGGCTGATCTTGCAAGGGTTCAACTAGATCGAGCCCTAACTCCTTATACCTTGACCTCGTTGGGGAAATGCAAAGAAAAATAGAGAAAGAGCAGACCACTCTGATACCACTATTACATATTTATCCAGTAACGAAATAAAATACAAAATATACATAAACACAGAGATACAGCGAAAATATTACTTCATTTCATTAATATCAAATAATAGAAATATGCTTACAAACATAATGAAAATAAACTAGCTAAGGCGCTAGTAGCTTATGTCTGAGAAGATATGTGGCGGCTACAAGCCTCTAAGCTTTGTTACGATGAGGCTCGAAGGCCTATTTATTATTGAAAAAAAAATGGAAAACCCTAAACATTGAAAAACCTAGCCCTAGGAGATGAAACACCAAAAATATGGGCACCGTTTGGGTAAATTGGTACATCAAATTCTCGGGGTTGTAACTTTGCCATATGATCTCCATTTGACACACTCAATACCTCGCTAGAAATATCTATCTGAGGACTACAACTTTTTATGTGAGAAACATCACAGGAAATTCCATGTTTCTCCCTGTTTTCCCAAAAACCGTTGTTTAGGGCCTCAAAATGGCTCTGGAAGTTCAAGACCCAAAAAACTGCTAAAAGTAGTAAATTGTGCCGAAACTGAAAAACTGAAAGAACCGATGGTGAGGGTCCAAATGGAATAGGTGGGTGGCCACCAATATCCATCTAGATCACTGAATCTAATGCACATTATTAATCCAATCACTTTAGAATTAATGTCCCATCATACATCCAATTACATCAAATCAGAAAATCTCAACATCTACATTGAAATCAATGCATCTAATGCAATTAATCAAATATGATTATAAATCAACATCTACACTCAAATCAATGCATCTAGTGCAAGTAATAAAATATGATTAGAAACCAACATCTACACTGAAATCAAAATTTAGTGCAATCAATTACATAAGATTATAAATCACCATCTACACTGAAATCAATGCATTTAGTGAAAGCAATAAAATAGGATTAGAAATCATCTACACTGAAATAAATTCATCTAGTGCAAGCAATCAAATAATATTATAAAACAATTTTTACACTGAAATTGATTCATCTAATGCAAGAAATCAAATAGGATTATAAATCAACATCTACACTTAAATAAATGCATCTAGTGCAAGTAATAAAATAGGATTAAAAACCAATGTATACACTAAAATCAATGCATATAGTTCAAGCAATCAAATCGGAAGTGCAAGCATTCAAATATAATAAGAAAACAACATATACATTGAAATCAATGCATCTAGTGCAAGCAATCAAATATGATTAGAAATTACCATCTACACCGAAATCAATGCATTTAGTGCAAGCAACCAAATGGGATTAGAAATCATCTACATTGAAATCAGTGCATCCAGTGAAAGCAATCAAATATCATGAGAAATCAATATCTACACTAAAGTCAATGCATATAGTACAAGAAATCAAATAGGGTTAGAAATCACCATATACACTGAAATCAATGCGCCTAATGAAAAAAATCTTCTTCCTTCTTCCCCCTCCATTTATATTTCCCTACATCTCTCCTTCTTTGTCTCCATATCTCACCCCCCCAAACACACACACTCTCTCACTCCATATATATCAATCTCTTTGTCCCTCCCTCCCTCTTTCCATATCTCTCTTCTCCCCTCTCTTAAACTTCCATCTATATCTCTATCTTCCCCTTCTCTTCCTCTCCTTCACTTCTATCTCTCTTTCCTCCTTTTGTCCTCTCTCCCTCTCTCTCCATATTCCTTATCAATCCCTCTCTTTATCCACCTTTCTCTCTACATGTCTTTCTTCTTACCTCCCTCTCTCTCCTTCTCAAACTCCCTCTCTCTTTCCCTCCCTCTCCACTCTCTCACATCCTCCCTCTTCCTTCTTATCTCTCCCTTTATCTCCCAATTCTCTCTCTCTCTCTCTCTTAATCCTCCAACTCTATTACTATATCCCTCCCTCGCTCCTTCTCTTTGCTTCTCTCTCCCTTCTCCCCATCTCTCCTTATTTGTATCTTTATCTCACCCCCAAAGATAAAAACTCTCTCTCCATCTATACTTTCTCACTCCCTCTCTGTATTTATCTCTCCTTGTTTGTCTCTTTATCTCACCCCTAAACACACACACACTCTCTCTATCTCTCCCTTGTTAGTCCCTCTCTCTCTCCACTTCTCAATCTCTATGTCTTTCTTATTCCCTCCTTCTCTCCCCTTCCAAATCCATATCTCTATCCCTCCCTCTCTCATCCTCTCTCTCTTTTCCCTCTAATCCTCTCACTATCTCCCTCCCTCTCTTCTTGTCTCTCTCCCCCATATATATTTATGTCTACATATCCCTCTCTCACCCTTCTCTACCTCTCTCACTCCTCTTCCTCTCTCTCTCTCTTCATTCTCCTCTCCCCTCTCCTTTGGTTTATCTCCATCTCTCCCTTGTCACTCCCCCTATCTTTCCACCTTTATCACTCTATGTCTTTGTTCTCCCCCCCCATATATATCTAGAGTTAATATATATCATGATATATTAATATATATTATAATATAAAAAATTTAATATTGTACTAATCCAAAGTTATTACATTTAATAATATTAATATTATAATATATTAATATGAATATTAAATTTAATAATAATAATAATAATAATATTAATCTATTAATATTAATATTAGGGCTAATAATGTTTTTTTGCAAGGCATTAATAATAATTTGGCCATAAGATTCACCTAAATAAAACCTCTTTTTTGACTGTTAACAAATATAAAGCGGATTATAGAGTAAATATGAAAAGATGATTTATTTATTTACCATACCTCTAGTTTATTTATACTTTTATTTATTTACCATGGTATTTGACCCATAGGCTTGGTATATTTGGACCATAGGCTTCACCTAAATAAAAACTCTTTTTTTGAGTTTTCTTTAAATATAAAGAGGTTTATGGAGTCAATATAAAAAGAGGTTTTATTTAATTACCATACCTATTTTATTTTTATTTTTATTTATTTTCCATATCAAAAGAGGTTTTATTTATTTACCATATCTCTCATTTATTTATATTTTTAGTTATTTACCATTCCTCTTTTTTGAGTGTTCCAATCCTTGTTAAAAAGTGGGGATAATTATTACAAATATATTAATTGTTGCAAACATATTGATTATAATTGAGCTGACAATTCAAATTTTTACTTACATTACGTTTGTTACATTACATCTACACATGTGCCCTATAATGGATTATAGAGTGCCTCTCAACCCAATCACATCTTTATACTTAAAACAACTGCTTACTATACTAGATTGGGTAAAGTAGATCTACTAAAAAAGTAAATGCAAGTAGTTTTTTAGAAAAATATATATTTATCACTTCAATTTACCACTCAAGACCATCACTAATGGGAATTTTGTTTCAAGGAAAATGTTGAGGTTATTTCAAATATATAATATCACTTATTCAACCTTTTCACCTTGCTACCAATAAACATCCCAACTCCACTAATAAAATTTTGAACAGTATTATCAAACATATTATAGAATATAGTCCTTAGGAATGATGTGCACAATTGATACATGTCTTGTGGGTAGGTCAAACAACAATGAAAATCAATAATAGCGAGATACCTTTTAGATTGGTTAATGGGAAAAGGGCTCTCATGCTTGTAGAACTAGAAATCACTACCTATCACTTAACCTTCCAAACAAATGAACCAAACACCGATTCAATTGGTTAGAGATTTAATGCATTACTAGATTTGGAAAAGAACATAAATTTTTCATTTCAAATTTGAGAAAACATCAAGAAATTGTTATATATATATATATATATATGAAAAAGGATAAAAATAGATAATCTAGAATAGGACAATGAGCCCATATTTTGGATTTCACCCACGATGATAAATTCGAGCACACAAATTTCTATAAGCTTTGGCTTGGATCTTTCACCATCACTCAAAAACTTGGAAACATTGACTTCAAATTGAAAAAAAATCAATGGAGGATTTTATTGCATAATGAGTGGTTTCTCCCTAAAACCTTATTTCACTATTGAAAAGTAAATTAAAAATAGTAGTGAGAAAAAACCACCTAAACTACTGGAACTTGTTATTGGTAAAACTGTTTCACCAATTATCTCCTAAATAGGTCACTGATGGACCCACCAGCTAATGTGCATTGAAGAAATACTAGTGTATTTGGATATGGAAATTTTATTTATTATAATGTTTTTTCATGTTAACTACATTCTATCTCTGCTATTCACATGGTGGTTATGTTCATAATGGTTTCATGTTAATGATGATGCTATGCATGCAACATTTATTCACTTTGATGATTTCATACCATTGTAATTTGGTGCAGGGATAGCAGTAGCATGAAAGGAAGGTGATAACGCACAACAAAGGAGAGATGGATAGCTGGAACCCTGGGAGGATGATGTGCGGTCGCTGATGGTGGCTACTGAGTCATGTATTTTGCTGGAACCCAATCTGATCACATTGATTGTGTATTGGTGGCATTTGTATGCATGTTTTTAGCTGGAACCTGGTGGGTTACATGCCTATTGGTGGCTATGGTGTTTGTACATTGCTGGTACCCAATGATGTCAATTTGTGATGCTGTTGGTGGCATAGGATATATGTTTCTTTAGCTGGAACCTATCGGGTCTTCACATTGTTGCTTCAGGTGGCTACGTTTTGTCTTTTCTATGTTGATCTTGCATTATCAGTGGATTTATCGGTAGTGCAATACCTTGAGATTAAATTTTTTCTCAAGTTTGTTTCCCAAAAGATGACAATTTCTGGGGTGACAGAGAACTGCATGATTATATTTCCTTTTACCGCAGCTATTAGAATTCTCTTGGCCATATTCAAACAGCACAGGGAGGATGTCTAAACATATGGCGTATAGGTACGAGGAATGGGGAAAATAATTAATTTTTTTCAGAACATTTTCAAAAGGAGGGATTCATCGAGTTCACAACAGTCTCCGGAAAGCCAACAGGAGTCTGTATGTCTACAGAATTGGTGGATTTACATTAGGCAATGCTGGGCTGAGCCATTCTATATTACACAACCGTGTAAGAGTTGTGGTTTTCGTCTACGCAAAGAGTGGTGGGATATCCCTGGATATCACTGCTGCTGTTGCTGCCATTACTGAAAAGGGCCTGAGTTTTTTCTCCGATTAGCCGTTCCCATAATTCCGGCTATTTTTCAAAAGTTGCCCGTGGCAAGAGTATTGGAGGGATCAACTTCCGCGTTCTTACCCCAAGATAAGGACATCCGGGCCAATGGTGAATAGATATTTGCATTTAAGGTGTACACCTCCCAGGCTGACTTTTAGTACCCAAACGAAGACTGGTGAGTATTTTAATCTTATCAGATTTGAATGTTGAGGCTCCATAATTTGAGTCTGCAGACGAGTTGGTAGGATAAGATTGTAGGGAGATCTCATTATTTACTTTGGTACAAGCATTGGGCTACAGAAAGAGTGTTCGCGAAGCTTTGTTTGAAGGGGATAGTTAGGTATCATTGATGATTTCTCTACGACTTGCCATTCGTAGTCTACAAACTGGAGATCTCACAGATCTTCCATCGAACCTCTCACATTTCGTAGAGGGAAGTGACGGGTGGGGGGTATTGTCCACATTAATAGCAGATAGTTTGCGCAGCATAGGAGGCTCCTAATCTGGACTTGCTGTAAATTACTGTAAGGCCGCGTCTTTCATACCATAAAAGACATTCACAAGGACGTACCTTCGGTAGTCAGACCCCATCCCCTTTGGTTTACAGCCACCTAACACTTGTCAGACTTTAGGTTTTAGGGGTCCATATTTCTATGATGGACTCTGGAAACAGTGATGAATCTGGATTGAAGTTGCCGAGCTTAACACAGGACCAAGAGATAGACGAATTCATTATTCGACAGGCTTTCTCAACACTGCCAGAAGCCGAAACAAAAGGCCTTGCCGGAACACGCAGGAGAAACAGGGGTGGTCGCCGTAAGAGGACGAACGCGGTTTTTAAACACGACATGAACATCAAGGAAGTCTTATTGGATGAAGAGGATCTCTGCTCCCGGGTGGTGAGCCTGCAGAGGAGAGTGGTTATAGGTCGATGGATTTTTCCGGATAGTACAGAGTTCGATTCTGCTTCATGGATAGGCAAAATGTGGAAGCCGATTATAGGATACTGTCCAAAGTTCATCAACCTTATAAATGGATGGTTCTGTGTCCATTTCATGGACGAAAACGACGTTTTCAAGATCACCAGCAGAGCATAGGTTCGGGGCAGAAGCTTCATGCAGTTGGTCCCTTGGTTCCTCGGGTTCAACCCTGTCGAAGAGGCTCCTCGTAACAAGGTGGTCTGGGTTAAATTGCCAGGTTTACCCCTCGAATTATGGACGATGAAAGCACTTAGGGCAATTGGAGACACGATAGGCAGCACTAAGTATATTGACCCCAGTATTCTGGGAGCGGCGATAAGAGAATCGCATGGATTCTGGTGGAAGTGGATTTTTCGGGCGGGCTGCCGGGGGACGTTGATTTGGTTTGGGGTGGCAGAAGACACCGGCAGAGAGTAGATTTCTGGGGTATCCCTTTTCGTTGCCTAATCTGCCACAAAACTGGGCACCTGAGGGAGGCATGTCCTTTTCGTTCACGGATGGAACGAGCCGGTGGTGGGAATCCGGGAGTGACAGTGGGCCGATTCAACCGCATCTCCGTATCTCATATTTCAGAACCTCTTCAAGATATCCCGTTATCCCCATCATCAACGGAAGAAGCGAACTTATCTGTGCCGATGGATCCACATTTCAGCAGAAGCTCTCCACATTACCGGAGGGTCATGGAACCCGAGTCTAATATTCTTCCAACTGAGAGACGCAATTCAGAGGTTGTTAAAGGTCTTCAAAATGTCAGAGTCCGCCAGCTATCATCTGCCCTGTCTTATGATCCCCCCGTGGAAAACATATCCGGAGATAACAGTCCTGACGGGACACCCATCCATGCACATTATACACATAGGGATAAGGGCAAGGAACTCGTCGACGATGGACCCTGTGCTGGGTCTCACAGAAACTTTCTGAGTGATGAGCATTACTCTTTCGATATTCAATATGATCATGAGACCACAGGGGTACATGAGTCTACTCCAAGGAACACTGTTGATAGTGACCTTGCGTCTATACTTGCCAATCCAAATATTGATTTGGCCGCCCTCACAGTCTTCGACAAGCCGCTCGAATCATCTGAAAAGGTTTCCACAAATGTAGGGGGCCACAAAGGGAGAAGCGGACATTCAAAGGGTAAGTTTCAAACTATTTCTTTGATTGACGATGAGGAGGACAAACTAGCAGATATTCCTGTCTATTACAGTGAAGGACAGAAGGGTACATCCAAGGCGCTTAGAGCACGCTCCCCTGCAGAGTTTTCGCCATGACTCACATCCTCTCTTTGAACATCAAAGGTATGGGCAAAACCTCTAAAATTCTTTGCCTTAGAGATTTAATTAATACTGAAAATCCAACAATTTTCCTGGGACAAGAGACTATGTGTGGTAGGGGAAACGCAATTAAGGTTCTTTTAAACATTAAAAAAGGGTGGAAGGCGGTTGCTAAGGACTCTGATGGTCTGTCTGGCGGGGTGATAGCAATATGGGATCCCGGTCGGGCCACCTTTCAGGCCTATAGATTTTTCGGTGGTATTTTGTTGGAAGGTTATATCAGAGGCAGGGCGGAGCGTCTATATATTCTGAACTTATACGCGCCATATGTAAATCGTCAGAATTTCTGGTACAGAATGCTGATTTCTAATATTTTAACTCTGCCTAATCTCATTTTGATGGGGGATCTGAACTTTACTCTTAAGGTTGAGGAAATATGGGGTAAGATGGCTCGACTAGACCCACTCTCCCAGACTTTGTCCGATATGTTCAACGATGCCAAGCTGGTGGATATTCGCCCGTCGCCGATGCTGCCCACATGGACAAACAAAAGGGCGGAAGGGGCTTTCATCGGAAAACGACTGGACAGAGCCTTAGTGAAGGTAAATCTTTTGGACATGTGGGGATGGCCGCGATCGAGCATTATGGTGTCCGACATTTCAGATCACATGCCAATTAAACTGGTGTGGAACGAAGAGCAGAAAGTGCTGGGCAGACCTTTCAAATTTAACCGCGTTTGGCTTGATGATCCGGAATACATAAATTTGGTAAGAACCACGTGGGAAGTGGCTACGCCCGAGGTCTTTCACAGTCAATGGGCTTGTTTTCAATATAAGATGAAGGCCATCAAGAAGAAGACCAAAGCCTGGGAGATTGCCAAAAAGGAATCCCTTAAAAAAGAACTTGCTGAGATCAACAGACAAATGGAGCAATTATTTATATCTTTCTCTCTGATTGCCCCTGCGACTCAGTCTATGGATATCATGGCCTATCTTAGTTGCCGAAAAAATGAAATTCTGAAAATTGAAGAGGTCACATGGTTGCTGAAGAGCCGTATAGCTTGGATAAAAGAGGGGGACCTCAACACGCAGTTTTTCCATAAGACAGCAAACGAAAGGCGCAGCAAAAATGCCATTTGGCGGATCTATAGACAGGATAACAGTGTCGCTATATCTACTGAGGAGATTAAACAGGAAGCTTTTTCCTATTTTTCTAATTTTTATAGAAAGGATCCTTCAATAGATGCCGATTGCCAAACGTGGGTTCTGGAACATATGGACCGATTTTTTGATGCTGATAATGTGGCTGAAATGGACAAGGTTATCGACAGTGAAGAGGTCCTCGGAGTGCTAAAATCCATTCCACACGACAAGTGCCCGGGTCCAGACGGGTGGCCAGCAGAATTCTTCGTCCATTTTTATGATCTAATGGGTAAGGAAATTACGGATCTTGTGGAGAGTTTCAGAGTAAAAGGTTACATACCCCCAAGCCTCAACTCCACGTTTATAGCCCTAATTCCAAAAACCTCAGATCCCACAAAGTTCTCTGATTTCAGGCCCATATCATTATGCAATCTGATTTATAAGGTGACCTCTAAGATCATCGCAAATAGGATGAAGGGATGTTTGTCGATGCATATCTCTCCGGAACAGTATGGATTTCTAGAAGGTCGTTCCATACACGACGCCATAGCAATAGCACAGGAGGTGCTCCATTCTATGCATGCAGGGAAACAGGAGGCACTTATGATGAAAGTGGATCTTCACAAGGCTTACGATTCTGTGGACTGGTCGTTTATTCGCCTTATTCTGCTCAAAATTGGGCTTCCTATCAGGACTATTCGTTGGATCATGACCTGTATTACAACAGTTCGGTACGCAATTATTGTGAATGGCATTCCCACTGAGTTTTTTGAAGCTGGCCGGGGTCTTCGACAGGGATGCGCCTTATCGCCGTTGATATTCATTCTGGTTATGGACAGTTTCAGCAAGATCATTCACAGGGATGAACAGAGGGGTACTCTGAAGGGTTATGCATTCTCAAGGTCAGTATCCATTTCTCACTCCCTATTTGTAGATGATTTACTTATATTTGGGAGCCTTAATAGGAATTATTGGTTCCATATTCACATCACTTTCTCTCGCTTTGAATCTGCAACTGGGTTGCACATGAATAAGGACAAGTCTTTCCTTATATATGACTATGGTGACCAAACGGAGATTCAGTTCATTGCGGAGTTCCTTGGGGTGGATTTTAGGCAGGCTGATGAGGGATTCAAATACTTGGGATTCTCTCTCAAGCCATGCGGATACAGAAATAGAGATTGGTACTGGCTGGTGGATAAAATTAGAGCACGCATAGAAAGATGGACGCACAGATGGATTTCAATGGGGGGGAGATTGGTTATGATCCAAGCAGTTTTGTCTCAGATGGTTGTTTATTGGGGCCACCTTCTTTTCTTTCCAGAGGCCATAAACAAGATGATCAATAGTATTATATCAAATTTTCTGTGGGGAGGTGTTAAAATGGAGAGAAAATACCATCTGTGCAGCCTACTGTCTCTCAGTCGACCTAAAGAACAGAATGGATGGGGCATAATGAACGCGCGGGCGTTTAATAAGGCTCTTCTCATGAAATCGTTCTGGAGGGCGGTCTCGGGGCAAAACATATGGCCTGTAATCATAAAAACGAAGTACATTGAAGGCGACATCCTATATAAAATCTGCTACGATGCCTTCCTCGTTCCCAGGCAAATATCGGTTATATGGGCCAGCTTCAAGAAAATTGTGCCGGACTTTCAACAGCACCTTGTATGGTCCTTTGGGAATGGAAGTCGCATTCCGATAGGATGGCGGGGTATGGCCAACATACAATCAGGACAGCGGCCTTCGAATCACTTGATCCACTCTTTGGCGCATAAGGGTATACACTTTCTTTCACAGTGCATCCGAGAATGGTCATTTGACGCTCCAATTTTTAAATCCGCACGTCAACTAGGATTGCAGGCTGTGGCAGCGGTGGAATGGGACGCTATCAGAGACGTTCTCCGTGGCGCTGGACTTTGCTATGCCCCAGGGGGAGACTACATAAGCTGGAAGGGCCCAATGAAACACAATGCGATTATTGTGAAAGACGTATACAGAGATATCATACACAGAAATGCAGGAGCTGTCTCCTTGGATTTCATTTCTTTCTGGAGCTGGAAATTGCCCACCAAAATTACAATATTTGGATGGCTGGTTTGGATGGGTAAGGTTCTTACATGGGAGAACCTGTTGAAGAGGGGTCACCAGGGCCCGGGCAGATGCGCCCTCTGTTGCAATGCCGAGGAAAACATCACACACTTATTTTTCACTTGCCCGATTACTAGACAACTATGGGGTATTTTCAGTGATTATCACATGGATTCTCAATGGATGCCTCAGGACTTCCTTTCGGCAGCAAATGATTGGGGGAAATTGCATTCGAAGTTTTATGTACTCCCTTTCTTCCTCATTTTGGAAGTTTGGAAGGCCCGGAATAGGTTGATTTTTGAAGGAGTCCCTTTCAGAATTGATAAGATCTTCACTGCCATACACAGGTGGATTGATGAGCGCCCTACGCTGAAGGATAAAGAGACAGGCTGTTCCCACCGTCTCAGACCTCATGACATTTCTCTGCCGGCCATTTTTTTTGACGGGGCATCTGAGGATAATTCAACGGGGTGCGGAGTATGGATTAAGTTATCAGCAAATGAGCGCATTCACCTCTTCTGGAATGGAGGCCCCGGCTCCAATAACAAAGCAGAGTTGATGGCGCTTTGGGGGGGGCTTTGGGTTGCTTCGGATCTTTCTTTGAAGGATATAAACATATATGGGGATTCGAAGACGGTAATTGGCTGGGTCACCAACAGGTTCCAATTTCTCTCCCCGCATCTTCGAGGGTGGCTGGATCGTACTCAGAGTTTATGGAATAGGATGCAATGCCCTCGGATTTCCCACATATACCGGGAAAACAACACACGAGCAGATGGACTGTCAAAGAGAGGTTTACGGGCAGATTTTGGGGTTTTCTAGGTTTATTGGTACAGGAATGGTAGGAAGATCCAGGATTTCAATATTCCCTTACCATGAACAAGAAGCTAGTATCTGGAGAGGCTGTCCGATTTTGTTTCTGTTCTTGTTTTTATTTCAGTGTGTCGGGATCCAATAAGGATTATAAACATAGACATAGAGATTTACATGTTTTCATATTTCAGTTTTCTGGTTAGCAGACGTGGTTCTGGGTTAGTCTTTTTTGAAGATGTGCCACATATGACATACAGATCCAGCATACACAGGGGCAAGCGAGCCGGTATCCAAATAGTTTTTATCTACAGCTGTCTCTACATACACAGCAGTCATAATTCATTTCTCTCTTGTAAGACAGAGGATAGCTCTCTACCTGCTCGTGTACACGACAGAATACAATCTTCTACAGGGGAAAACAGTACTCTAAATGTTTTCACATTATCCCTTTGATGTCTCCTGTTTGTCTCTTGGCGCCCGTGGTCTGGGTATTTGATCAGTAGGGTCATTTTGGTGAGTCATGGGATCAAGTGTGGCGGAAGGTTCCTTACAAGCGAGCCTATTTTTAATTACAAGCGAGCCGGATTATTATAGTGCCTGTTTTGTTTCTTTGACAGTTGATGATATGCCTGTCATGCTTTATAACAACGTTCTTTATCATCTTATAGGTTTCCAGATTAGTGTTACCTCTGTCCTATTGTTCGGATATACACAGGAAGAGGTATAGGAAAGGTTTGGTTATCAAGAATTTAGATCTATTGCTTTTGCCTTTTTTTTAGCAGTTTTCTCCACAGAAATGTATGTTTTCCTTATGCTAGGGGTCGATTATATCCCCCTGATATGATGTGCCGGCCAGTGTTCTTTGATGCAAATTCTCCTCATGAATTTGTAGACACTTATCTGACCGTGCAATGATGGTTATCTCATTGAACTTGTTTTCAATCGAGTACGTATGTAGCTCATGAACTGATATATTTTTAATATATACAGCGTTTTTTTTCTTCTGAAAAAAAATTTTCACTCTGATTTGGTATAGGATACCTGCAGATACAAGTGGAAACAAATGCATAAAATGTGGAAATATTGGATAGTTGTATTGGTGGTAGTTGATTAGTTATTATGGTTTGATGGTATTTCATCTCGATTGACAGTTTCATATAGGTCATCAAAAAATAGGTTTGGAGTATTAATATATAAGTGGTGGTAATATTGCATGGTTATGTTGATTTTGGTTTATTAGCCTACATCTCTACGTACATTTTGATCTTGTGTACCTACAAAAATGATTAGTTCGATTTCTATAAATTTTTCTGTATATAAACGTGTTTTATGGTAGAACTATGGAGAATAGCTTATAAACATGAAATTAATATAATTAAAGGCATAAAATTATCAAAATTTCCACTGAACAAGAGGTCATGACAATATCCAAATAACTTGAAAAGTTTCAAACCATATTAGCCACTGACTTAATAAATACTTGGTAATTTTTTTTATCTCACCCAGGTTGTGAACACAACCAACCCATGGTAAATGACACCACTTTTTATGGAGGTAATTTGCATCGACTATATGGTTTGAATGACATTTGTGCATAAAGTACAAAAAACCCTTGAACTTAATCTAATAGTTAGCACATAATCTCTTGGTTGTAATGGTATTTAACCTAATTCCATTGGTTATTTTGACCTCATTCTTTCTTTTTTGAATTTGATTTTCTCATTTACACTGTGATTGAAACTATAACACCCTTTTTAGTGTTATCCTCTTAAAATAGATAATTTCCCAAAATATGTAATTAAATTTAAATTGTATTTATAAGGTTTAAATTAACTAACAAAATTCCTAAAATTATCTAAGTTTAAATATATAAAATTGTCTTATATTGATTCACCCCTACACCCCTCCTCTCAGTATAAATGAGCACACATTTATACTGAGAAGAGGTGTGCAGAGTGAATCATTATAAGACCATTTTTATCTATTTAAACATTCATCCATAAGAAAACACTCACATATGAGATTTATGAGTTGTAGAACATGAAACAAAAGATTTAAATGGAAACTCTTTCGGGAGAAAACCACAAAACTTATTTTTATAAGACTTTGTAGGAACCGATCCACTACTACAAATATTTGTAAGAACCGACCTACTCAAGACACTAATCCCCACTAGTGAAAAGCATGGTAGGCACCAACCTACTCTTATATATATTTGCAGGCACAAATCTACTGAACACACCAATCCATGTTGTTGCAAATATTTGTATGCACCAACCTATTTGAGACACCAATATTCATTGCTACAAATATTTGTAGGCACTACCCTATTAAAGACATCAATCCACACTACTGTAAATACCTAGTGGAGACATCAATTCTCACTTTTAAGCACCAACTTAACAACAAACAAAAATCCCTTAGATTGAGCAACACATTTCAATTACAATTCTTCTTTAATGCATATAACTTCTTCAAAAGATAATAACATTCACATTACCTTCACCAAGTATACTTGCTACTTCTGCTTTCACTAGGTCTGCTCATTGTTTTTCCTTCACTAGGCCTACTCACTGCTTCTACCTTCACTATATCAACTCACTACTTTTGCCTTCACATGACTGATAAAAATTTGAATCTCGTGAGATTTATGGTAATTCTCCAAAATATTCTTGATTTTGGCCTCTTTCTAAGAAAAAACATGTATAGAATGCCACACAACCAGTTTTGCAAATCATATTATGTAAAATTTACCTAACAAACTTTTGTTTCTCTCCTCAAATATTTTAAAATTTCACATTCTAAAAATTTATAGGAAAGAAGTTATAGCAAAAATCCTAAGTTGGCTTCCTTGAAACTGATTTCAAGACCAACACTAACTTACACAAATCATATCTCCAAAAGTATATTGAACCAAACTTGGAGCATAGGTACCTGGTGATATCACTTATATATCCTCAAAATTTCACAATTTAAAACATGTTAGTGAAAAAGTTATAGCAAAAAATGCCAAGCTGACATGTTTGAAACTAATTTTGGGAGCATTCATGAACCCTAAATTCCTTAGAGCACCTCTCCAAAAGTCTAAAATTTCACACCTAGTGATATTGCCTCTATCTCCTCAAAATTTCAAAGTCTAAAAAATCTCTGAATGGAGGCTTTTGTGAATACAAATATTTAGATAACTATCTTCCTGATCCATCACATAAATAAAATCAATGTCGATGCATTTCAAACTATCTAATGTGGTTCATCATCAGGGAAAAATAGATGAAGAGATGCATGCATAAGACAATTATCTAAATAATTTTAAAAAATATTAGAAAATAAGTTATAGTGAGAATTCTAAACTAACATGTTTGGAACTGCATTCATGAACTTTAACTTCGTTAAAGCATATAGTTGAAATTATAGCAAACAAAATTCTAAAGTTTTGACCATGGGACCTAGTGATCTTGTTGCTATCTTTGCAAAATTTGACAGTCTAAAACATCTCAGAATATAAGTTATAACAAAAATGCCAAACTGACTTGTTTTAAATTGATTTATCATTCAAGAACCTTAAATCCCTCAGATCATATCTCCAAATGCATAGTGAACCAAATTCTAAAATTTTAACCAGAAGTACCTTAAAAAATCACATTTGTCTCCTCAAAGTTTCATAGTTTGAAACATTCCAGAAAATATGTTATAGAGAAAATGTCAAATTGACCTATTTAAAACTAATTTTAGGAGCATTCAGGTATCCTAACTTCCATAGGGAATATGTCAAGTATCCTAACTTCCATAGGGAATATGTCATAAAGTGTTACAAACTAATGTTTGAAATTTTGATCGCATATACCTAGAGATCTCACCTCCATTTCTTCAAAATTCCATAGCATGAAACATCCCAAAAAATATGTTATAGAGAAAACGCCAAAATGGCTTGTTCACTCCACAAATTACATTTTTTCTCACACACACTTCCCTTCCTATACTTTCTTCTTTTATACATTATCACAACTCTTCATGAAAAGAGAAGATAATTTAAAAAGTTACGTCAATTCACTAATTAAGTAATTAATTCCCCTTTTTATTTCACATGGGAAAATACCACAGGCTTCATAAACCATGGGTTTGAAACCACCATTTCACTTGACTTCTCAATTTTCACAAGAACCCCCTTTTCATATACTAGAATACTTATATATAATATCAATAATATAATTCTCTCTCTCTCTCTCTCTCTCTCTCTCTCTAAATGATCATTCCCAAGATAAAAACTAATTCTCATGAGCTTCATAGTGAAACTAGGTATTGGTCTATTCCCAAAATTCCATTGGATGAAAGAGTTTGTTCCCAAAATTCCATTGGATGAAAGAGTTTGTCCCTTGTGCAATTCTAACAGGGTTGAGTATGGAAATCACTTTCTCTTAGATTGTCCATCTTATACTCACATTCAATCTAATTGTCAAAATATTTGTCACACTACCAACCTTTTTGACCTTTTAAGTTAGCAAAACTATGGTGATCTAGGAACACTTCCCTCACTTCTTTTTTAGTATTAAAATAAAATGTCAAAGAATTTCAATAATCTCTCACCCTTTTACGATCCACTAAACCATATAATTTTTTAGTGAAATTTAATCATCATTATCATCACATATCTCATTTTATAATACACATTAAAATATATTTTATTAAATAAAATATGAATAATATGATAAACACTATTCTATATTTTCTTTAATAATTAATTTAATTATTAAAATTTTAAACCATTTCATATTTTTACAAAACAATATCACTTTCAAATCAAACTATAATAATAAATACAATATGAATAATATATTATGTCAAGCAGATATTCAGTGAGCCAGCCTGCCTGTTGAGTAGTTTGCAGTGCAAACCTATGTGAGAGATCCTGCAGTAAAATTAGTATCAAAGCCAGTAGTTTGCAGTGCAAACCTATGAGATTTGGTTCGTAAAAAGTCAGTTCTTAAATCATCCTCTCAATATAATACATTTTCAAAACCTCATAATGTAAATAAAAGAGGATACGTAATCGTTTAATTCTTCCAAAGAGTAACGGCTTTTAAAAACCTTCTAAGAGGTCAACTAGAGTGGGATTGAAAGATATATGTGCTAGGTATCAAAATAATTAAACATATACCGATCAAGGAACATTAATCCTCCTATATACCTATAAGGATTTAATAAAACCATTATATATATATATATATATATATATATATATATATTATCAACACAATTAAATAATAGAGCTAATTATATATTTAATTCACTAATACAATTTAATGATTTACTATATTTAATAAAAAAATTATTAATTTAAAAAATTATATTATAATAAATATATTATTAATTAAAAAAATTAAAGAATTTGTAAATAATATATTTAATTTACATAATTCCATATGTTTCAGCTTGTTGTAGTTAAGTTCATGAATAAAAACACATAATAGAGCTAATTTGTGTTTTTAATTCACTAATACAATTTAATGATTTATGATATTTAAAAATAAATATATTATTATAATAAATATATTATTAATTTAAAAAAAATAATTACTAATATAATTTAATAATTTAATATATTTTAAAATAATTATATTATGATAATAAATATATTATTAATTTAAAAAATTAAATGATTTTTAAATAATATATTTAATTTATAGTAAATGGCCTTACTTGTTTTATAGGTACTCTGAATTGCTAATATAGTTTGAATATTTATGTGTATATGTGTGCATAGAGCACACACAACTTTTAATCTTAATCAAATAATTATTTTGACTTATTTTTTAACATTGTTATTGAGATTTGATTGTTTGAGTTTGGTTTACTTATTTACGTTAATATTGAAATTGGTAGATCTAAGACTTTTGTGATCTATAATGTAGATAAAAAAATGTTTTTGGATTAATTACTTCGTTAGGATTAGGTTGACGTTCAGCTAATGTGGTTCATCCTCATAACAAGGTGGAGAGACTAATGGATCTCAATAAATAAATAGAGGAGATAGTTAGAAAATTAGTTAGTTAGTTAGTTAGTTAGTTGAAAATAAATAAATAAAATAAAATATTATAAATAAAATTTTGTTAAAAAGAGTTTATAATTAAAAATAAGATAGGTAATAAAGATGGATAAAGTTTTTGAATTAATAAATAAAAGAAGATAAAATTAATTAATTAAATAATTAATTATTAAGATAAAAATAAATTAATAACTTAATTAAATAATATATAAAAATATAAAAATAATAAATAAATAGAGTTACTTAAGAAGGAACTCAGGAGGGGCATAATTTTCATAAATAAATAAAGAAAATAAAGAATTTTTGGAATCTATGCTTCTGTGATCCATTATATAATTTGTAAAAAATCTTTCAGTAATAATCACATGCAATGTTCCATTGCATGTGATTATTACAGAAAGATTTAAAAAAAAAAAAAAAAATAAAGATTTTTTTTTTTTTTTTTGTTAATTCCGTAGTATCTTTCCATTTTCTATTATATAGAGCAATTTGTTATACATATTCATCATTTTTTGGTAGCTTCAACCTTCCCGAAGGAAACCAGGTCTGTTGGCCACCTCAGAGAGTTATAAGCTAACCAAAATTGGTATTGTTTCTTCCTTTTACTCACGGTTAAGATTACTCTACTATGTCCATAAAAGTTGCATATAAAGCAAAAACTATACATACTATTTTCAAAAATCATTCAAAATTATCAAAGCATTTTAGAAATTATCCATCTGATGAATCTATAGGTGTTGGATCTTTAGTAGTAGACCCTGACATCTTTGCTTGCTAGATGGTTTGAAGTTGTTGCTCAATCCTTCCAACCCTTGCATTTTGTTGGAGTTGAGTCTTGGACATTTCATGCATATCCTGTTTAATTTGCTGAAGTTCAAAGAGCACAGAGGAATTAAGTTCCTTTTCTTGCATGCTCATCATTGCTCTTGCTAACACACATTTTATTTCCAGTATGTCTTAACTATTTGCTGAAACAGAGACACTCTACCCCTTGTACTCCCTCGATCAGAAATAAAATCTATCCTGGCATGTTGTTCTTGAATGTTTGTATCTTCTTCATAATTCCCCAAACGGGGTGTCAATTCGAGGACAGGTTGGGTGTCCATACCACGCGCCTTGACACGCGATAAGGTTGGTAAGGCTGTCGGAGGGCCATTAAATAGAGCATTATGAAGACCTCTCCTACGATCATATAATGAATGAACCACGTTGCTGCCCTTCCATTCACTGCATGTTGAGGTTTGGAACTCGAAAAACGCACTGGCTTTTAGGTTGCAAAGAGATAATTGAAGTTGGAAACAACATTCTTCAAACAACAAAGAGTTTTTGGACGCAGACGGTGGTTTTGACAGTCGGAGGTTCTAAAGCTCAGCATCATCAACGTTGGTGAAGACTCAGTGGGGCAAGATGACAAAAGGAAGAAATGTCAGTCGAAAATCTGCTGATAGAGACATCAAACTAAAATCAGCCCATAAAACTAGTAAAAGAGGTCGGAAAAGCAATAAACAGATTCTGGAAAACTTAGCAAATATGTATGAAGCAAATACCCCTGAGAAAATTCGCAAAACAATTCATGGATGGGAGAAACAAACTTTTAATTAAAAAGGGGGTTTCATAAATTATTATGTAATAAAATAATAGGAATTAGAGGTTAAAAAAATAAATTAACAAATAAAAATAAATAAATTAATTATTTAGATAAAATAAATCAAAAAATTAATTAAGTAATGTATAATAAAATAAAGACAAAATAATAAATTAATAACGAAACCTAAGAAGGGGCAAAAGTTTTATAAATAAATAAACAAATAAATATAATAAATAAAAATAAAACAAAATAATAAATTAATTAAAAAAATTTGGATAAAAATAAATCAATAAATTATTTGAAAACAAATAATAAAAATAAAAGAAAAGAAAAGAAAATTTTTTAAACAGAAATTACCTGGCCAGTACCAAGGTCCAACTCTTACTTAATTTCCAACCATCATCACAGTTGAGATTCTTTAGCATGTCACTCAATTAAGAAAGGAAATCGAAATTGGAAGCAATGAAAGATATCTTTTTAAAATGCAATAATAAGAAATAAAATAATATATATATATATATATATATATATATATATATATATATATATATATATAATTATTATATCAATAATAAATAAAATATAATACATATCATTATATTAATAATAAATAAAATATAATATATCAATATATTAATAATAAATAAATATTTTTCTTTGATGACAAAGTCACAACACAGGAAGGCAAAGATTAGGGTAGGTGCCAGCCATCCCATCGATCCCATGGCATTTAAAAGGAGACAATGTGGCACCCACTTTGCATGTAGTCTCTTGTGAAGCTTAAGGTGGTGGATCTTTTTGGGCTTGTCTATTAAATGAGTGCGATGGGAGTTGTTATTCAGTGATGTCTTGTTGCATTTTGTGAAGCTGGTCTGTAGATAGTGGATGGTGGAATTTGGTATGGGATGGAAGTGTCTGAGTTTTCATTTAGTTTCATCTACGTAGGATGAGGGTGGTGACTGGGCTAGCCTCCTATTTACACTGAGACTGAGAGGTGAGGACATTACACTTGAGGTCTCGTGTGGCTGGAATGATGATGCAACACCTTTGTGCATCCTCAATTGGGATCCTGGCATAAGGATTTGTGGGCCTGATGAGCTAGCTTAGGGTTGGAACACATCTTGGATTATTCCGACTGAGATCAAGGTATGGTATGGTTTCTCCTTTCTCTGGTGTACCTACTATGTGCCTCGAAGGGTGGTTGGTGCGGCAAATTTATGAAAATGCATGTCTTTGTGGATTGTTTCTATTAGTAATAATTCCCTATGTGTCCTTTTCGTTGAGTGGGGCCTGTCAGTTTGCTAGAGGGCTGAAGGGCGCAACTTGAGCGAATTGTGCCAGGACCTCCTCTTAGCAAGCCAAGCGAGCCATTCGTGAATTGGTAGTGTGGTTTCTATGCAAGTTGTGGAGAGGGTGGAAATTTCCATTTTGGTTCACCTAGTCTTGAGTCATGGTATGTTTTTGTCTAATATTTTTAGTAATTTGTAGTATCAGTGTCAAAGTTCTATGCTTGTTATTCATTTGTAGAATTATATAGGTAAAGGTGGCATGGATCTTTTATTGTAATAAACCCCTCAACCATTTTTTTTTTTTTTTTATTGATTACAACTTCTAAAATTTTAAAAATACTTTTAAAGATATGATATTTACGATCCTTAATATTAACTAACTTGTTGATTAAATATTCTCTTTGTAATAATCTAGTTTATTCTTTGTTCACTTATATTACGAAAAATTCAACTTCCCCTTAAACTCTTATATTTATGGCTTCCCTCACACTTCATTAAAGCTATCTTTCAATATTAGTAATATTATTGTCTCTAATCAAGTTTACATTTCTCAAATCAAAGATGATGATGATGATGTCCACTGAGACCAATCTTTGGTCTATCGGACCTAAAAAAAGAGTTATTTAATTTGATTTAAGATTTTATTCTTATGCTCAAAAAGTTTGGAGAGAAGCCTCCCAAGCTCACAACATACAATAGCCTATGGAATCTAATCATCCTCAATCATCCTCTTGATAATAAAAATATAATATGTGATTCCCTTGCTACTCATCATGTACTTATATATAAGCCCAAAGTGTAAATCAAGGTGTAACCATTTTTACGTAGGCTTTGTAATTTTTATATATGTTAAGTACCAAAGTTCATAACACACAATCGCCTATGGAGTCTAATCATCCTCTTGATAATAAAAATATAATAACTCTTCTTGAAAAGAGAAGATGCTTTCTTCTTTTATACATTATCACAACTCTGTATGAAAAGAGAAGATAATTTAAAAAGTTACGTCAATTCACTAATTAAGTAATTAATTCCCCTTTTTATTTCACATGGCAAATACTACGGGCTTCATAAACGATGGGTTTGAAACCACCATTTCACTTGATTTCTCAATTTTCACAAGAATCTCTTTTTTCATATATTAGGGTACTTATATATAATATCAATAATATAATTCTCTCTCTCTCTCTCTAAATGATCATTCCCAAGGTAAAAACTAATTCTCATGAGCTTCATAGTGAAACTAGGTATTGGTCTATTCCCAAATTTCCATTGGATGAAAGAGTTTGTCCCTTGTGCAATTTTAAGAGGGTTGAGTATGGAAATCACTTTCTCTTAGATTGTCCATCTTGTACTCACATTCAATCTAATTGTCAAAATATTTATCACACTACCAACCTTTTTTACCTTTGAAGTTAGCAAAACTATGGTGATCTATGAACACTTCCCTCGCTTCTTTTTGAGCATTAAAATATATTGTTAAAAAATTTCGATAATCTCTCACCTTTTTAAGGTCCACTAAACCATATAATTTTTTAATGAAAGTTAATCATCATTATCATTACATATATTATTTTATAATACACATTGAAATATAAAATATAGTTTAAGATTAAAATAAAGTTATAATATATTTTATTAAATAAAATATGAATAATATGATAAACACTATTCTATATTTTCTTTAATAATTAATTTAATTATTAAAATTTTAAGATTGATGTCATCCTTTCATATTTTTACAAAACAATATCACATTCAAATCAAACTATAATAATAAATACAATATGAATAATATATCATGTATTCACAATATAATACATTTTCAAAACCGCATAATGTAAATAAAAGAGGATACATTATGGTTTAATTCTTCCAAAGAATAACGGTTTTTAAAAACTTTCTAAGAGGTCAACTAGAGTGGGATTGAAAGATATATGTGCTAGGTATCAAAATAATTGAACATATACCTATCAAGGAACATTAATCCTTTCAAAAGTATAAGGATTTAATAAAACCCTCATATATATATATATAGAGTTAATTTTATCAACACAAATAAATAATAGAGCTAATTTATATATTTAATTCATTAATAAATTTAATGATTTATTATATTTAATAAATAATTATTAATTTAAAAAATTATATTATAATAAATATGTTATTAATTTAAAAATTATATTATAACAAATATATTATTAATTTAAAAAATTAAATAATTTGTAAATAATATATTTAATTGATGTAAGTCCATATATATATAAGCTTGTTGTAGTTAAGTTCATGAACAAAAACACATAATAGAGCTAATTTGTGTTTTTAATTCACTAATACAATGATTTATTATATTTAAAAATAATTATATTATTATAATAAATATATTATTAATTAAAAAAAAATTAATTCACTTTTACTATATTTAAAAATAATTATATTATTAATTTAAAAAATTAAATGATTTGTAAATAATATATTTAATTTATGGTAAATGGCTTTACTTGTTTTGAAGGTACTCTGAATTGCTAATATAGTTTGAATATTTATGTGTATATGTGTGCATAGAGCACACACAACTTTTAATCTTAATTAAATAAGTATTTTGACTTCATTTTTAACATGGCTATTGAGATATGATTGTTTGAGTTTGGTTTACTTATTTATGTTAATATTGAAATTGCTAGATCTAAGACTTTTGTGATTTGTAATGTAAATAAAAAATGCTTTTGGATTAATCACATCGTTAGGATTAGGTTCGAATCAGCTAATGTGGTTCATCCTCAGGACAAGATGGAGAGACTAATCGATCTTAATGAATAAATAGAGGAGATGGCTAGAAATTTTGTTAGTTAGTTAGTTAGTTAATTGAAAATAAATAAATCAAATAAAATTTTGTTAAAAAGGATTTATAATTAAAAATATGATAGGTAATAGGGATGGGTAAAGTTTTTAAATTAGTAAATAAAATAAGATAAAATTAATTAATTATTAAGATAAAAAGAAATTAATAACTTAATTAAGTAATATATAAAAATATAAAAATAATAAATAAATAGAGTTACTTAAGAAGGAATTAAGGAGGGGCATAATTTTTCATAAATAAATAAATAAAGAAAATAAAGAAAAATTTTTTTATTAAAAGGGGGTTTCATAAATTATTATGTAATAAAATAATAGGAATTAGGGGTTAAATAAAAAATATATAAAATAAATAAATAAATTAGTTAATTATTTAGATAAAATAAATCAAAAAATTAATTAAGTAATGTATAATAAAATAAAGATAAAATAATAAATTAATAACAAAACCTAAGAAGGGGCAAAATTTTTATAAATAAATAAACAAATAAATATAATAAAGAAAAATAAAACAAAATAATTAATTAATTAAAAAATTTTGGATAAAAATAAATCAATAAATTAATTTGAAACAAATAATAAAAATAAAAGAAAATAAAAGATTTTTTTTTTTAAAAGAAACTATTTGGCCAGTGCAAAGGTCCAACTCTTACTTAATTTCCAACCATCATCATGGTTGAGATTCTTTAGCATGTCATTCAATTAAAGGAGGCAATCGAAATTGGAGGATATATTTTTAAAATACAATTATATATATATATATATATATATATATATATATATATATATATATATATATATATATATTTTTTTTTTTTTTTTCTTTGATGACAAAGTCAGAACACAGGAGGGAAAAGATTAGGGTAGGTGCCAGCCATCCCACTGATCCCATGGAATTTAAGAGGTGGCGATGTGGCACCCACTTTACATGTAGTCTCATGTGAAGCTTAAGGTGGTGGATATTTTTGGGCTTCTCTATTAAATGAGTGTGATGGGAGTTGTTATTCAGTGATGTCTTGTTGCATTTTGTGAAGCTAGTCTGTAGATTGTGGCTAGTGGAATTTGGTATGGGATGGAGGTTTCTGAGTTTTCATTCAGTTGCATCTAAGCAGGATGAGGGTGGTGACCAGGCGAACCTCCCATTTACACTGAGACTGAGAGGTGAGAACATTACACTCGGGGGCTTGTGTGGTTGGAATGATGATGCAACACCTTTGCGCATCCTCAATTGGGATCCTGGCATAAGGAATTGTGAGCCTGATGAGAAAGCTAAGGGTTGGAACATATCGTGGATTATTCCGACTGAGATCAAGGTATGGTATGGTTTCTCCTTTCTCTGTTGTACCTATTATGTGCCTCGAGGGGTGGTTAGTGGGGCAAATTTATGGAAATGCATGTCTTTGTGGATTTTTCTATTAGTAATAATTCCTATGTGTCTTCCGAGTTGAGTGGGTATTGTCAGTTTGCTGGAGGGCTGAAGGGCACAACCAGAGCGAATTGTGCCAGGACCTCCTCTTAGCAAGCCAAGTGAGCCCTTCGTGAATTGGTAGTGTGGTTTATATGCAAGTTGTGGAGAGGGTGGAAATTTCCATTTTGGTTCACCTAGTCTTGAGTCATGGTGTGTTTTTGTCTAATAATTTTAGTAGTTTGTAGTATCAGTGTCAAAGTTCTATACTTGTTGTTCATTTACAAAATTATATAAGTAAAGGTGGCATAGAACTTTTATTGTAATAAACCGCTCAAACATTTTTTTTATTGATTACAACTTTTGAACATTTAAAAATACTTTTTAAAGATATGATATTTATGATCCTTTTAATATTAACTGACTTGTTGATTAAATATTCTCTTTGTAATAATCAATTTTTTTTTATTTTTTAATTAATTATAACCTCTGAACTTTTAAAAATACTTTTTAAAGATATGATATTTACGATCCTTAATATTAACTAACTTGTTGATTAAATATTCTCTTTGTAATAATCTAGTTTATTCTTTATTCATTTATATTACAAAAAAAATTCAACTTCCCCTTAAACTTTTATATTTATGGCTTCTCTCGCACTTCATTAAATGGCTTCCCTCACACTTCATTAAAGCTCTCTTTCAATATTAGTAATATTATTGTCTCTCATCAAGTTTGCATTTAGAGCATTTATATTACGAAAAATTCAACTTCCCCTTAAACTCTTATATCTATGGCTTCTCTCGCACTCTATTAAATGGCTTCCCTCACACTTCATTAAAGCTCTCTTTCAATATTAGTAATAATCAAGTTTACATTTCTCTAATCAAATCTTATACAATTATCGTACCAAAGCTCATAACGCACAATCGCCTATGGAGTCTAATCATCCTCTTGATAATAAAAATATAATATGTGATTCCCTTGCCACTCATCATGTACTTATATATAAACCCAAAGTGTAAATCAAGGTGTAACCATTTTTACGTAGGCTTTATATTTTTTTATATATGTTAAGTACCAAAGTTCATAACACACAATCGCCTATGGAGTTTAATCATCCTCTTGATAATAAAAATATAATATGTGACTCCCTTGCCACTCATCATGTACTTATATATAAGCACAAAGTGTAACCCTCTTTACTTAGACTTTATATTTATATATAAGTGTTAAGTACCGTACCCATAGTTTAATCCTTTCTATGGTGCATGTTTCGTATAGTATGGTATAACCATTGAAGATCTTTTGATTACTCGCAAGAAGACAAAAAGAAAAGCAAAGAAGGCTCAACGCAGAACCAGAGCCTCCACTTACAGACTGAGCTCTGAAAAGAAACGCGAGCTCAGACCCCAGAAAAGGAAACCAGTCAAAGGAAGAAAAGGTTATTACAGAAATAACCCCAAGACTCATTACTACACCCCTACTATATTTAAAATATGGGGTGAAAGTGTTATTATCGTAACATGTGGTTCGACCCAAGGCTTACAACTTATAATGTTATACATTTCCAACATGCTATGTGTACTCTTGATACTGTCCAACATTGTTGTATATTTAACATACTACATATCCCTTGGCCACCGTCCAACTTTATTAGTGTTTATACGTGTTGTATAAGTGTCGATGTTTGAGGTTGACACGTAGCTCGATTGTGGAATCATTTCATTGGTCCAACTAACGGTGGTCCACCTGACTTCACGTAAATGCTTATACAAACCCTAGACATCAAATCAACGATTGAAATTTGATATAGTTTGAATTGACGACGAGGATCATTAGGGTTCAGAATTTGGTCTTATCGACCTTTCCCTTACTCGTTCATTTGGTCATTTTGCTTTGGCATTTTGGTAGAGCTCAGCTCTGCTTTGCCATGGAGTTTCTCTCACCCACGTACTCTGACAATTTTGATTTTGATGCGATGTTTACTCCTTTCCAAGCTTATTCCTTTGCGTAAGACATGATTTCATTATGTGTTTCACTTACATTCAAGTAATTTGCAAAGTATTGAGTTTTTATTCGAATTTCAATATTTTTATGCCATCATTCAGGTTTATTTGGAACTAAATCATTATGGGTTTTTAATTGTTGATTTACAGGGTTGTCTAAATGACTCAGCCGGCATAAACTCCTTTATCACAGGAATTTTTGTGAATTTCTTCCTTTTAACACATTGTAGATATTGTTACTCCTTGCCTCAGACATACCTAGATAAATTCATGAATATATTTTGATTATTTTTATATTTTGATTATTTTTTTTCTCTATGAAGAAAGCTGCGTGAACTATTAATTGACAAAGGGTTTTTATTTTTACCTTCTTTCCCATTAGAATGTAGGATTGTTATTGAGCATATAATGTAGTTTTTTAATCATTCTTTGATGGAAGGTGCACTCTCGTCCTTAATAACTACAAAGGTTTGTATGATATATTTTTCCCAATTTTCATTCGGAATAATTATTTATCTTTTTCCTAATACCTTTGGTATTTTTTCTATTTGATTTATTGGGTAGGGTTTGACTATAAAAATCCTAGCTTTGTTTTAATACTTTTAATTTATTTCACTTCACAAAAATTGGCATATACATTCGACATGGTCGTCTCTGCCCCCTAGCCATAACCAAAAATATACCTTCTCTAGGTATTAATATACCAAAAATATACCTTCTCTAGGTATTAATATGCCACTCAGAGATATAATTTCCTACATTAATTCTTTTACTAAGTTTGTCTTATTTTTCTCTGTTAATTATTAGAGTAGGCTTTCTAAAAAAGAGGGATTGACTAATATACCTTCTCTAGGTATTAATATACCAAAAATATACCTTCTCTAGGTATTAATATGCCACTCACAGATATAATTTCCTACATTAATTCTTTTACTAAGTTTGTCTTATTTTTCTCTGTTAATTATTAGAGTAGGCTTTCTAAAAAAGAGGGATTGCTTAGTCAATGATGACCTTCGTTTAAACTTTTAAATTAAATTATTCTAGTTATCATTGTGTTTTTTTTTATGACTATCCATAGAACTTATTATCGTTTTTCATCTAGTCAAATTTATGATTTTAATTTGTTACATGAAAGTTGTTGGAAATGTTGGCTTTGATGTCAAATGTGCATGGTCATTAATCATGCTGATGATTTATGTTGATGTTAAGGATGCTTGATGTTGCATGTTGATGAGTTTTCTTGATGTTGATGAGGTGGTTTACTCCAGGTTGATTGTGTTGATTGTTTGATGTGCATAGGATGATCAAAGTGATGTGCAAGAAAAGGTTGATTAAATGACGTGATGTGTAAATGATTTAATGATTAACAATTGATCATTACATTGATGATTGATTTGTTGTTTATCCTTTAAATAAAATTAAGGACACTTACACATGAGAGCTGAAGAATAATATTTAGAGAACTTGATATTTTCATTAAATGTTATATGTTGAATTTACATCTCAAGGCCATATAGTGCAATCATTTTTTCTTTCTTATATTATTTCATATTTTCTTAATATTACAAAACTATTGAACTAAATTTTTATATTTGGAAATGAAAAGGAAGATTGTGAACAACTCTAGAAGACCAAGTGATAATCTGCAATTCAAATTCCTCCATGGAATACAAACAATCAACAACTCTTTGTATATAAAAGATGTTATTTTAAATGAAAACCAAGTTTTTGTGAATTGAGCATTTGTATGAGCGAGTTTATGAAGAACTTGGTAAGGAGAGAAGGGAAAGTGTAGCAGAAGAGGAACATATTTGAAGAAGAGAAGCAGAGAGGATAAGCAACACAAAAGAGGACAAAAAATTATTTCAGAACAAAGACAAAGACGAGGTAACCAAAAAATCTGATTTGTAATATAATTGGGGGATTGTAGTCTCCTTTCAATTTTTTGGTTAATAAAACATACAAAAAATTTGTGGGAGTTAGAGTTTTCTTGAGGTAGTAGCCTCCTGTAGGTTGAAGCCTACAAAAAATTGATCTAATAGGGCGGTAGGAGCTTTCATTCACATCAATTTTAGCCAAAAAAATCACAATTTTATCCCTTTATGGATAATTTTGAATTATGAATATGTATATATGCTAATGTCTCTCTATGGTAACTGTAAAAGGAACAATTAATAAACGAATATATACATAATTATTTAACTGCAAAACAAGATATTTGAAAATGGAATTAAATTGATTTGATTTCGAGAAAAGATACAATTACTTATTCACCCCCCCTCTTAGTAATTTCCAAGTATTTATCAATTTGTATCAGAGCAGGTTCCTTAAACATACATTTAACAAATGGATGGAGATCCTAAATCATTAGAATGGCTAGTCATGATGGACTCTCAACTAAAAAAACCCCTTTGTTTACTAGCACAAATTATGCCTTCTGGAAAGTGAGAATGAAGACATATTTGATGTCTCTTGGAGTAGAAATATGGGTTTTTATGTTGATGGGGTATGAAGAACCAAAGAAAATGAGTAATGACAAAGATGAAAAACTGAAATTCATAGCCGATGCAAAATATATGAATTATTTCCTCAGTGGATTAAGTGAATCATAATTTATTAAAGTAATGCTTTGTAAAAAAATTAAATAAATATGGGATAAACTGCAAAATATTCATGAAGGAGACCCCATAGTAAAGATAGCCAAATTACAGGTATATAGAATGCAATTTGAGACATTAAAAATGAATGAAGATGAAGATATGCAGCTAAGTTCTTTCTAAGAGTAGATGAAGTTGTTAATGTCACGGGTCTAGGAGAAACACTCAAATATGGTGTAATAGTTGAAAAAGTACTAAGGTCGTTACCTTCAAGATTTAATCCTAAGGTTTAAGCTATAAAAGAAACAACCAACTTTGAGACACTGAATGAGGATGAACTACTTGGTTCTTTGAAAACATATGAGATGGTAATTTCAAAAGGAAAGTCAATTACCAGAGATTCAACTTTCAAAGTAGACAAATCTATATAAGACATTGATTGTTCATGCACAGACTCTGATGAAGATGAAGCGAAATTTGTCAGAAGGTTGAAGAAAAGTATAGGTAAATACAAAGGAAAAATCCAATTTAAATGTTTTAATTATGGAAGGGTGGGGATTATGCCTCATAATTCGCATATAAGAAAGAAGAAAATTAGTCTAGAGGGAAAGAAAAGAACAAGTTTAATAAAATGCAGAAAGAGAACAAGTTTAAAAAGAAGAGTCTCTCTGTGCAAGAAGATAGTAGTACATGTGAAGGTTCTAGTGAATCCTTTGGTGAATATGTAGCTAGTGAATTTATTATGATGGGCCTAGAAAACTTGGAAGAAGGGATTAATGAATATGAAGAATAATTAGAAGGAGAGGCGGACCTTGAAGGGTAGTTGATTAATGCCATAGAGGAAATAGAGAGACTTAAACAAAAGAATACGAAACAAAAAGATATTTTGTTAACATTAAAATAAAATTCTAAATTAGAAGAGCTTGTCAAGATGAAATTTGAAGTAGAAGAAGAAAATAAGGTGGAGGAAATTCTACTACAACAAATAAAAGGGAAAAGTAGAGAGTGTGAAAAACTAGAAGAGTAAGTGGTCACTCTCAAGAAAAAGCTAGAGAGGGCATAAAATGATTTAAATATGAACCTTCAACATATAAAAGGATATGAGAAATTGGATGTGATAATAAATGCTCAGATATCTCCACTCATGAAATTTAGGTTAGGTTATGAAAGAGAATCTAGTGAAAGGAAGACATAAGACAAAAGGACAAATAGTTTTGTAAAAGTAGTCAAGGGAGACAATGGCAGTACAAATTAACTCGAGAATAACGAGGTCAACAATGCACTTAATGAACAAGGAAAAATTGCACCCAAGGAGAAGCAACAAAGAACCACTTCTAGTTAACTGCAACAAACAAAAAGAGTGGAAAAAATAAAAGAAGCTATCAGATACCATACTTCTTCATGAGATAGAATTATGAAATATTAAGGGGGGTTTTATTCTCAAGCATCATCCATTCCCAAGTTTGGAAACATTTTCTATGGATATCGTTACTATTGTAAAAAATTTGGGCACAAAGCTATAAATTGCAGATCTTATGTTACAAGAAATGAACTGAGGAACCCCAGGAGAAGTGAAGTAAAAACATATCTGCAAACATCAAAACAAAAATGAATTTGGATAGGAATCCATTTTCTTGTCTCTTTGATATCACTGAATTTTTCTACTATCAAAATTTATGGCATAAGTCATGTGAATGTCATCTCAAAAATACTAGTTAACAATCCCAAAATAATTGTAGAACAAAAGAACATATGTAGAGGAGAAAGAAGAAAGAAGAAAGGAAAGCTCATAAGTGTGGCTTATTTATGTATGCTCAAAATCAGAATACTCCATGGTATATTGACAATGGTTGTTATAGAAATATGATAGGGGATAAAATTAAGTTTGAATACTTAGATGAAAACAAAATAGTAAATGTCACATTCAGAAATATTGTAGTAGGAAGAATTATAGGAAAGGGTATAGTCACTCTAGATAATGTCAGAGGAAAGAACCGTGATGTATTGTTTGTTGAAGGGCTGAAACATAATTTGCTGAGTGTTAGTCAAATGTGTGACAAAGGTTGTGATTCTTTAGATAATGTGTATACGATTAGACATTGGATGTGAATAAGTGTATAATTGTATAACATTATTAAGAAACAATTCAAAAGCATTAGAAAAGTTTAAAGTCTTCAAGGCGTTACTTTGAAAATCAAACAAGGTGTAAGATAAAGTGTATAAGATTAGATAGAGGAGGTGAATTTACTTCATATGAGTTTGCTAATTTTTGTGTTGAATTTGGTATAAAAATACAATATACTATTGCAAAAACTCCCCAACAAAATGGAGCTACATAGAGATAGAACATGTTTTTACAACAAATGGCTATCCACGATGCAGAAAGAAACATTCCTAAAAACTATTGGGTAGAAGCAATACACACAATGGTTCATATTTTGAATAAGGTGCATCTCATACCAAATTGTGATAAGACACCATATTAATTATGACATGATAAGCCTGCATCTATCAAAAATTTTAAAGTGTTTGGAAGTAAGTGATATATCAAAAAAAATGATGAAAATTTAGGAAATTTTGATGCTAGATCAGATGAAGGAATGTTTTTGGGACATTTAACAAAAATTAAAGGATATAGGTGCTACTATAAGAGGTTGCATAATATTGTGGATTGTATAGATGTAAAATTTAATGAAGAGCTTCCTAACAAGAACACGAGCACAATTTTCATGAATCCTCCATATCATCACCATGACAGTGAAGAAAATGAAGTACAAGATGAAGAATCAGAAAAGATAGAGACTTTCTCAAAAGATCCCTGAATAAATGTAAGAAAGAATCACCTTGATAGTCAAATTATTGGTGATAAAAGTGGAGTACAAATAAGGAGACAACTTGCAAATAAATCAGATCAAGTTAAAATATACATGTTTTCAAATGCTAAACCAAGAAATTTTGATAAAGAAATAAAATAAAAACACTATATAGATGCTATGAACGAGGAGCTAGATCATATTTAAAAGAACAAGAATTGGGAACTGGCACCAAGACCAACAAGAAATATGTCATAGGTACAAAATGGGTATTCAAAAATAAGATGAATGAACATGGAAAAATTGTTAGAAACAAAGCATGACTAGTATGCAGGGTTACTCATAGGTAGAACGTTTGGAATATGAAAAAATGTTTGCACGACTGGAGGCAACCAAAATGTTTATTTCCTTTGATTTTTATAAGGACTTTAAAGTGTACCAAATGGATGTAAATTCTGATTTTATGGATGGAGAGCCTGATGAGGAAGTATATATAGAGCAACCTGAGGGATTCTGCTTGTCATATAATCCTAATGATGTATGCAGGTTAAAGAAAGCATTATGTGGGTTTAAACAAGCACCACGAGCATGATACTCTAGGTTGGACAAGCACCTTAAAAAAACAAGGTTTCAAAGACATACAACTGATAGTAACTTGTACATAAATGACAATTCATCCTAATTGTAGTGGTGTATGTAGATGATATTATTTTGGAAGAAACAAAGACAATTTAGTGTAGTGGTTTTCTAACAAGTTGAAGTCTGAGTTCGAGATGTTAATGATTGGAGGGATTACTTTTTACCTCAGGCTGCAAATTTTACAAAAGTCAGAAGTTATATTCATTTCTCAAGAGAAGTATCTAAAGGATGTGTTGAAGAAGTTAAAAATGGAAGACTACATGTAGGAATTTACAGGGTAAGTTCCTTAGATCAAGAACCAAATTTCACCGCTCACAAACATATCACATATCAGTACACCAGTATAATCACGTGGTTAAAACCCTCAAAGAGGGAAATAGTCCACGACCTGAGCCAATGTAGCCACTTCAGGCAATTTATTAATATAAAAAGAAAAGTTACATATGTTTCTCTCATAAACGGTTACCGAAAAAATGACCCTCCATGCTCTTTAAATAGAGATCATGGACCAATTGGGTGCTAAGCCATGGATCAAGTGTCATTAATACCGATGTGAGAGATAACTGTCGGATCACTACAAATCGTGACCGTCAGATTATAAGTTACAAATGTACATGGTAAAGAAACAAACTTTACCTAACTCTACACTAGACTAAGTTATTCTTAACTATTTCCTATGTGTCGGAATATACTAACATCCCCCCTTAAGAACAACTTGGGATAGGATTGAAGGATTTACAAAGGTGACACAAAAGGAGCCTATTTCCTATGTGTTGAAATATCCTAACATCCCCCCTTAAGAACAAATTGGGATAGGATTGAAGGATTTACAAAAGTGACACAATAGGAGAAGGAAGGAGGCATTAGAGCCTATCCCCCCGTAATGACAACTTTCCTGAACTCCAAGCATGGATTGAAGTTTGGTAAACTTTGCTTCTGTGAGAGCATTCGTAAAGATATCGACTACTTGATCATTGGTTGGACAGTACTGCACTTTAGGAACACGATCATGAATGAGCTTTCTGATGAAGTGTATGTGGAGTTCAATTTGTCTCATACATTGATGCTGAACTGGATCTTTACACGGCTGAATGACACTCTGATTATCACACCAAAGTGTAGTTGGATGCTGCTAATGAAGACCAAATTCAGACAAAAACTGATGAAGCCACATGGCTTCCTTGCTGGCTTCAACTGCACCACGATACTCTGCTTCTGCTGAAGAAAGAGAGATGGCACTTTGTTTCTTACAAGAACAAGTAATAGGTCCTGAACCAAGAGTGAATACATATCCTGCAGTAGACTTTCGATCATAAGGGTCACCAACCTAATCAGAATCAGTGAAACCAATCAACAATGGAGATGCTCCTACACTGTAATGAATCTTGAACTGAAATTCACCTCAAATATATCGAAGTATACTTTTAGCTACTTTCTAGTGACTTTCATGAGGTTGGTGCATAAACCGAGTGATAAGACCAACAACAAAGGAAAGGTTAGGATGGGTATGGGTTAGATACAAAAGTTTACCAACAATTTGATGGTATAAGGTAGCATCAACTTCAGGGGTAGTACAAGTGACTGAAAGCTTGACTCCAGAATAAAAGGGAGAAGGGGCTGACTTACATTCTTCCATGTGAAAGTGGTGTAGAAGATCACATGCATACTTGGACTGAGAGAGGGTAATTCATTCCTTGGATTGCAAGACTTGAAGACCAAGGAAATAATGCAAGTGTCCTAAGTCTGTCATTTCAAACTTATTTTTGAGGCTAGACTTCACATGGTTTATATGGTTTGGATCACTACTAGTAAGGATAAGATCATCAACATAAAGAACAAGGATGGTGAAGGACTTACCCACTTTCTTAGTGTAGACAGTGTTGTCAGAATGACACCTAGAAAATCCATTATCTAATAGAAATCTATCCATTTTGGCATACCAAGCCCGAGGAGCTTGTTTGAGACCATAGAGAGACTTCCTAAGGTGACAAACAAGGCTAGAGTCGTGTTGGATAAAGCCAGAGGGTTGTTCCATGTAGATTTCTTCATGTAAATCTCCATTTAAGAAGGCAGATTTAACATCCATCTGATGGACTTCCCATTTAAAGGAGGCAACAAGGAAAAGAACAAGGCGGATAAAATTCATTTTGGCAACAGGGGAGAGGGTTTTGGTATGGTCAATGCCTTCAACTTGTGAAAATCCTTTGGCGACAAGACGAGCTTTATGTCTATCCAATTTTCCATATGGTCCAATCTTTGTTTTGTAAACCCATCTGCATCTGAAAAGTTTTCTTCCTTTTGGAACAGGAACAAAGTCCCAAGTATCATTCGCCAATAAGGAACGATATTCTTCATTCATAGCTTCATCCCAAGTTTGATGACCAGAGGCTTCTTCAAAGGTTTCTGGATTAGGATTTTTTGGAACTTGAGCCAATAAGGAAGAAGCTCTGTTGAACTGAGAACGTGTACGTCGTTTATCGGCAACGTCACCTACAAGAGAACCTGCTGTAGCCCGAGTAGATCAGACCCATCTTAAAAGCGGTGGAGTATAAGGAATAATTTCAAGAGGTGGAGGAGGATTTTCATCCTCGTTTTCATCATCTGAACTAGAAGGAATGCTATTAAGAATAGAAGAGAGAGAGAGAGGTGGCACATATGCCGAATCAGGCTCGCAGGCCAAAGGTGGCACATTCGCCGAACTAGTCTTGCAGGCTGATATATTTTCATCAAATTTTACATCTCTTCTAATGATTATATTTTTGGATTTTGGTTGAAGAATTCTATATCCTTTGACATCTTCAGAATATCCAACAAAAATACATTTTTCACTCTTAGTTTCTAAGGCTTTATGTTTCGCATCTGGAATATGGGCCCAAGCATCACTTCCAAAAACACATAAGTGACTTACATCTGGTTTGATTGAGCTCCAAGCTTCTTCTGGAGTTATATTCTTTAAAACCTTAGTAGGAGTGTGATTTACTATGTAATTTGCACAGTTAATTGCTTTTGCCCAAAAATTGAGACTAAGTCCTTTAGATTGAAGCATACAATTAGCCATTTCTTTTAAGGTGTGATTCTTACTTTCAGATACACCATTTTGTTGTGGAGTATATGGAACAGTATGTTGCAATTTAATGCCATGCTTAGTGCAGAAGTTGATAAATTTGTTGTTAACATATTCTCCACCATTGTGTGATCTTAACTTAAGAATTTGATGTCCAGATTGTTTCTCAACAAAGGCCTTAAAGGCCAAGAACATGTTAAGAACGTCACTCTTGAGTTTTAAGAAATATACCCAAGTGTGTCTGGAAAAATCATCAATGAAAGTTAAGAATTACTTGCAACCAGAGAAAGAAACAACAGGAGGTGGACCACATAAATCACTGTGCACAAGCTGCAAAGAAGCTGAAGCGTGCAAGAGGCACGTTTGTCAAAACTATTGCGACGATTTTTTTCGAGTACACATCTAGAGCAAACACCATCTCGGTAAGATACCATAGGAAGGCCCATCACCATATTTTCCTTACATAGAGTTTGAAGAGAGAGATAGTTTAAGTGATCAAATCGCTCATGCCAAAGTTTGCTCACATCATCATTATGAGCAACAAAAATAGAGGGAAGACATGATGACCCAAAGTTGTCAAACTTATACAACCTTATGGAATTATTAGCAATGCAAGTAGCTAAAATATGTTTAGGATCTTTGAGGTCCTTGATTACAACATCATGAGGTGAGAATTCTACTATTTTCCCTTCACTTGAATGAGTTATTTGATAAACAGATAGAAGGTTGCATGACAAGGTAGGAACACATGGTACATCATTAAACTGGCCATTATCTAGATGAATGGTTCCAGATCCTACAACACTAAGAGATATATCATCACAAACATAAATATTTTTGGTGTTACAATCATTTAAAGAAGAAAACATGGATTTATTTTTAGCCATGCAGTAAGAAGCTCCAGAATCAATGAGACACTCATGAGAAGGAGAAGAAGAAGATACATTTAATGCATAACCAGATCTTGATGCTTGATAACCACAACTAGAAAGTGCCATGCCTGAAGATGAAGGTGAAGAGTGCTCCAAATTGATTTTGTGCTTCTTCATTGCTACTTCTAGGGCTTCCATCTTCTTAAAACATTTGGACTCTATATGGCCATCCCGATTTCAAAATTTGCAATGTCTATCTGTCTTCTTCCCTTTGTTTTGATTTGCCTTATTATATTGGTGATTTGATTTTTCAGTTTGTGGCTGAAATTGCTTAGGGCCCTTGTTTGGTTTAGGACCATATTTTTTAGGATACTGCTTCTTGGGATTCTTTTGATATGGTTGTTGTTGGGCTACTAAGGCTTTCTTAGAAGCGTTTCCAGCAGTGATAAGACCAAGGTGTAAAAGTTTTTCTTGTTCTCTTATCAAATAATCACAAAAGGAATCAAAAGAGGGATTCTTGTAGGTGGTTCTTGAAGAAATGATGTCTTCTCTAGTGGAATGGAAGGTGGAAACAAATATAGAGTACGCAGGGCCAAGCTTAGCAAGAATGCAATAGATGAGGCTACCATCATCCTTTTTGATCTTACAACCTTCTAAAAGAATTATGAGGGTCTTGAATTTGGACAAAAAATCTTCAATGGAGGAGAAATTATTGGGGTCCAAAGTAAGCAACTCATTTTCAAGCTAGTGGGCCCTAATTTGATTTTGAATGCCAAAAACAGTTTTTAGCTTTTCCAGGGCTTCATCAGGGGTATCAATGTCAAGGATATGAAATCGAAGATCTTGAGCAATGGACATTCCTATCAACCCTCGTGCTTGATCTTGTTTATTTTCCCACTTAGCAGCTTTATCATCATCAGAAGGTTTATTTTCTTGTCATGTGGCTATTTTATAAAGCCCTTTACTTCTAAGTATATCTACCATGTGAGGTAGCCATTGTTAATAATTAGTGCTATTAAGAATAATCGAGCATGCACTTTCCCTTTTTTTTTTTTTTAAACGAAGCTGAGAAAAGCTGAAACTAACTGCTCCAATGGAAAGATCTCAAAAAATTAGGCCGTTTAAAAAAAAAGGCTCGAAAAACAACTTCCAAATGAAGAAGTTATGCCTTTTGAAAAATCTGAGTTGTAGATGTCGAATAGTTACGGGAACAAGATGAAGTGAAACTTAAAAAAAAAAAAATTTCGCCCCTTTTAACAATTTTTTTTTACAAAAGAAGCTTGAGAAGGAGACTTGAATCCAAGACCTCTATTCTCATAAACTAACCCCTCACCAAGTGAGATAGTAAAAGGATCACGTTATTTTATGAAAGGAGGAAGGGGTTTTTATTTATTTATTTTTATTTTTTTAACTCTTCGGTGTGCGTGCCTTTTCCTGCACAAAAAACATAAAAAAACCGAGAAAAAAAGATGAAATGAAAATCCTTACGGCAGAATGTTAGATTTTCGGTTAGCCTTACCGACAACTATCACTTTTTTCACTATTTTTGATTTCTCGAGATTGCACAAAGACGTGTGGAAAGAGCATACGTAGCAAAAAAAATCCCTTTTTCCTGTTTCTAATTTGCCGAGATCACACGCAGTGCACAAAAAAGAGCATACAAAAAGAAGAGGGTATATATCTGGCAAATAAATAAAACCTAAAAACTGAAAATAAAAAGAGGAAACCGAAATAAATAGAACTATTAACAAATAGCTGCCAAACAGATGCTTTATACCTCCAAATCTAAACTGTCAAAACTTGGGCAGCCGGAACCTTTTCGCATGAAACAAAAGGCGTTTCTCACTGTAACAGATACTCCAGACACAACCGAGCAGTTCTCCAAGCCCAAAAATGTTCAGAAATTGTAGATCTACAAAACGGCATTCGCATGCAGTTAAATCGGCTTCGGATTTTGATCAACAATGGATGTGGCCCTCAAAATAACTTTGATGCCATGTAGGAATTTACAGGGTAATTTTCTTAGATCAAGAACCAAAGGTCACTGCTCACAAACAGATCACAAATCAGTACACCAGTATAATCACGTGGTTAAAACCTTCAAAGATGGAAACAGTTCACGACCTGAGTCACCACGACCACTTCAGGCAATTTATTAATATAAAAAGAAAAGTTACATATGTTTATCTCATAAACGGTTATCGGAAAAATGACCCTCCATGCTCTTTAAATGGAGACCATGGATCAATCGAGTGTTAAGCCACTGATCAAGTGTCATTAATACCGAGGTGAGAGATAACCGTCAGATTACTACAAATCGTGACCGTCATATTATAAGTTACAAATGTACATGGTAAAAAAACGCACTTTACCTAACTCTACACTAGACTAAGTTATTCGTAACTATTTCCTATGTGTCGGAATATCCTAACACTAAAAACCTATCTCAACTCCTATGGAAATTGGATGCAAGTTGTGTGCAGATCATGAATCACCTAAGGTTGACCAAAATATTTCCATATCTATGATAGGAAGTTTTTTATATCTATTAGACTCTAAACTAGATATAATTTTTGCATTTGGATTAGTGGAAAGATATCAGTCAACACCTTAAAAAGGTAATCTACTAGCAACAAAAAGGATATTCAAATATTTTAAAGGGACTACAGACTATGGAATATGTTACCCAAAAGGAAAGGACTTCACATTGATAGCATACACACATGAAAATTGGGCCAGTTGCATATATGACAAGAAAAGTATGAGTGGTGGTGCATTCTACTTAGGCGAATCACTGGTTGCATGGTTAAACAAAAAAAAATCCTCAGTATCTCTATCTACAAAAAAAATCTAATATATTGAATATGTTGATTGTTGCACACAAGTGTTTTGGATGAAACAAACTCCACGTGATATGAAAATAACTTTTACTGAACTAATATATATTAAATGTGAAAATACTAGTTCAATAAGCATCTCATAGAATCTAGTGCTTCATTCAAATACTAAACATATACCTATAAAGTATCAGTTCCTCATAGAGTAAGTGGATGAGCAAACAATGAAGCTGGAATACATATAAACAAAAGAGCAGATAAAAAACATATTTAATAAGCCACCAGCAAGAGAGACATTTGAATATCTAAGGAACAAGTTGGGAATAGTCCTTGCTCCCTCTTCTCACTAGTTTGACTTCAAATAAGGGCCTTGATAACCATAGAGAATATGAAAAGGACTATGTTATCTAAAGGGGAGACTCTACAGAAGAGGAGTAAGAAGCCTATTATCAAAAGAAAAAAGTACATGTATAACAACAATGTTTAAGTGTCAAGACTTTGAGGCAGCCAAAGAAGTAGCATGAAAAATATCAGCTTGTATCTATAGAACTAGGCCATCTTCATTATGAAAAGACAACATTAGCTTGGTCCATCATTCAGAAGTTTATCTATTGATAGTAATTTTGTGAAAAAATGTTTATGGCAAAGTGAATAAGCTTATTCAAAAATTAATATGATCTAGTTTAACATTTGTATATCTAATTAAATAATTTTTAATATGAGTCTAGCTCAATTTTTTTTGCATCATTAGAATTCATCAAAATTCTTCAGCCTTTGATAACTGTAAATATGTATGATGTATGCATCAAATTATCTTGTATTTATTATAAATTATATGGATACTCTATGAAATTTGAAACATGCAAGGTAAGAGACCCCTTCAAATATATAAAGTGAAAGAAAATGTGATGATTTCAAGCCAAGAGAAAAGAAAAATATATATATAAGCTTCTTTATGTTTGATCCCTAGGTATCTTCAACATGGAGTGTCATGTGAATGACACCCAAACCATTTTATTTGTAGCTACATTGATAAAGTCACAAATGAAAACAAACATATATATACGATTTATATTCGGAGTACATAAATATATTACTTATGATTTCTGATAAATACGTGAAGCAAATACACAAACGAATCAAGCATTTGAGCTACCATAATACTGGTGTGAAAGAACATATCGTACAAAGGTATTATAATATGTCCAAAAGCACATGAAATTATGAATGAATAGAAAATAAATATCATACAAGAAAAGGAGCTTTGTCACATATTGGTCACATAAATGGAGCCACAAAGTCATGAAGATAACAATGCAATCTGTAATAGTGACTCATTTTTTTATGATAACATTAAAGAAAAGGAGTTGTCTTTAGTGCGATTTTTTGGAGTTTCAGGTGCCGGAATTTGGTGAAATAATTTGATGTAAATCTTTGATTTTTGTTATTTAAATTGGTTTTTTGACTCTATATATGGATTCAGCACCCTCAAACACCCCTAGGACACTTCGCTTGTGCAAGGTTAGCAATCAAACTTCTCTTTTCAATGAATTCCTACCGGATTTTAAAAAAATTACACCGTAAAAAGTCACCATAAAAGCCTTCAAAAAGTCGCACTAAGAGAGATAAAATATAACATGACGCCAAAGAGAGACATTACCAATGTAGACAACACAAATATTACAAGCAAAAATAATATTTTGTATAAATAACATTAAAACAACACACACATTAAGAGATAAATCAAATTTTAATACAATGATTCTTTTGCCAAAGTATTTATTAATTTATCAATACTCAAATATATTATGCTAAATTTTGGTTGCCAAAAACAATTATGAATAAAAAGTATTGATATATATATGACTCACTGGTTATTCAAAATACTCAACCCAAAATTTCAATGGAAAAGTCCACAACAATGAGGTAATGCAAAAATATATTCAATGACATATAAGCTAAAATACAATGCTAAGTATTAGAAAAAAGAAGAACTGAAAATTGAAAATGAAAAATGAGCTTCAATAGTAAGCCAACATAGAGATATCATCAACTCAACACAAAATATCACCAGTGCAGACCTACACAAGAGATCTATGTGACATTTAATTTGCAGAACACTACATCATGTCATGTGTAGAGGAAGATAAACGAAGAATAACACTACACAATCTGCAATTGCAATCAAAGCCAACCCTGGAATTCAATCACTAACTCACAATGTGTTTTTCGATCTGAGACCAGAATACAATGGCCCAAAGAGACTAAATAAACCAAGAGAGTTCATATTTGTAATAATAAGGGAATGCATGAAATAGTAAAACTGGTAACACAAAGGAATAATTATGGCACATAGAGGCAGGGATATAAAATGATAGATTTGGCAGGAGACAATAGAATTATAGAGGCAACAGGGACGCAACACTACTCAGACCACATAGACGTTACTTAGACCTAGTGGAGACACGTTATTAAACATTTGTTATATGTGAAAAAATATTTTAGGGTTTTTTGCCCTAATACTTTATATTAATTTCCAAATATTATATTAATAACCTTCCTTACTATATTATATTATCTATATAGGCAACCTTATAATAACATTCCATGATATATATTTAAAAATACAACTAATCAAGCCATGTTACCTTCACTCTGTGTTATATCAAGCCATGCCAGTAGCATATTGGCAGTTTGATTAAATATTCATGGCATTGAGACTAGTATTATTATTGACGGAATTGGGTTTGGTATTAATATTCATGGCGTTGGGATTGGTATTAATATTCATGATGTTGGAATTACATATTCATGATGTCGTAATGAATGATGAAAATGTTTGTAGAATGCATAATATGGTTGGTATATTATAGTGTGTTGTGATTATGGTTGCATTATATGGTGTTGTCATCGTGGAACATATTATCAGATTGTGTATTAATATATCATTGTTGGATTACCATATTTTTTATTTTTTATTTCATTATATGGAGATCAATTGGTAGTGTTATATTCCAACTAGGTTTGGTTCGATGGTGAAGAGTGTGCTATTAAGACACTCGTGATGAAAGGTCACCGGTTCCAATCTCCTTGAGGGCAAAAAAAATCTAGCCATGACAAGGGTTGGTGTGGCCGAGGCCGAGTGTGATCCCCAGGTGATTTTGATAGCTTAAATACCCCTCAGTCATGGTTTCTTAGACCAAAGGTTTGGCATGATGTCATGTTAGGACCCATATAACCAAGCAAAAAAAAAATTGGTAGTGTTATACAAATGGCAGTCTTATTACTACGTTATATGGAGATCAATTGGAAGATGATGTGTTATTATATGGAGATCAATTAACAACATTATACAAATGTTGGCAGAATTATTATCCATGGGAAAATCCAGGAAGATCAACCTTAAGGGATATAACCGTCGGCACGAGAAAATCCACGAATATCAACCCGAAGGGATCTCCCTGTCGACACAACTAGCAGGGCTTACCCCCAAGGGTGTCGAGGAGATTTGACCCATGACCTCCCAACTGGCGAAGTACTTAGCAACACGAACTCGAAAAATTGAGCCATCCCTTGGGGCTAGCATTATTATTGTGTTATATCGACAACGATATATATATAAGATAATGTTATATTGGCACATATATATTTGACATGTATATTATTGGAAACATGGACATTAATATTTGGTGTGCATTAATATATTTTGGGCGTGTAGAATGTATATTACTCGAAGTGTGTACATTAATATTTCACCTACATATATTTGGTGTGGATTAATACATTTGACACACATATATTTACATAATCATTGCAATGTAGTGTTGGTTCCAACAGTCGATTGAGCTAAAATAGAGTTGCAATGCAAGGATCGAAAGGTCGAACAGAACTAAATTAATTAAGCCCGAACAAATATGAATTAATAAATTTTCATTTGCACACACACACACACAGATATGTGTGTGTGTGTATTTGAATTAGGGTTTTGTGCTATAACACTACTACATTTGGGCAGAAATTCTGACAGCGAAATTCGATGGAATCAATAAAATCATAAAAAGTGTGAGAAGTTAAATGACTTTTTTGTTTTTTTTTTCTAAAATCCTGGCTATCGTAAAATATATGACGATATTTCTTTACCTCTTGAATATTTGACTAAATTCCCTATCCCATCGATTATCACAGGTTTTCGTAGAATCCCTCCCATCATTTAATAACCGACGTTAGTTATTTTACAGTCGGATTTCTGACGATATATCCAATATGAAAATATAGGCTTATTTTGAGGTTAATTTTTGAACAAAATCATCACTAAAAGTTTGGTGACAAAAAATTTCACATAACATTCCTCAAGGAGAACAAGGATGCATGGGATGGACATCGAGGGCTTCTAAGGATGGAAAATGTTATCTCCCTTGTAGAAATATTTTAGGGGCTTGAGGCCAAGGAGGATTCTAATAACATTAGCTAAACAAATTGTAGACTATGGACACACTGAAGGTGGACATGAATATCATCCATTTGTAGGTTATTTATTTTATGTCTTTGTATTGTAAATTGTGCTATCTTTCTATTGTAAATGTATTTTATAATATTATTTTGGGAGTGTTATGAAGGTAAATCCTCTCTACGGACAGAGACAATCCCTCTATCCCTAGGGTGGGTCTAGTAACAAAAGGACATGCTAAAGTGTTGCTTCCTAGGTAATGAATGAACAAAAGACATGGTAGATCGACCTACCTTGAATCCATCGCTATCGATGTTACGGAAGGAGTAGTGGTCTCTCGCTCCTGCCTTGGCAATTCATGATCCGTTCGTTGTCACATTCAGATACCTGCACATAGGACAAAGAATAGGAACAACATATGAGAGAATATTTTCATTCACGACTATTAGCCAGTTAAAGGCTAAACATATCGTATCAAATAAACATCATAACACAATAGTGGAACCAAACAATAGTCATGTATATTAATGAGTAGAAGGAAGAGTACAACCGATGCTTTGACGTCGTGATCTCCTCTAGCAGGGTTCAGACAAAACATGTCTCAACTGTCAGTCAGGGAATTCAGACTCAAGCTCTCTAAGAAGTCATTGAATCGAGCTTTGTCAACATAATTTTTCTTACTCTATCTCCTCTGGCAATTTATCTATAGTATAATTCTCTTAGTTTAGATATTCAGTCGTTCAGCTATTTTTCCATAATGTGTTAAGCTAGCTTCTACCAAAGGAGATAGTTTCTTATATAGAGGGAAGAGAGGAGGTTGGGATCCCTACAAAGGTGGGAGGGAGTCCTATCCTTTAGGAGAGTTTCAAGGGAGGTAAAAACTACTAACTAAAGGAAGGAGTCCGTCGCTGTTTCAATTCAACCACTCCCAATGAATCATCCTCGAGGTGGTTGGAATGGAACCTCTGCCTCTATTTTTAAAAAACATTCCATAAACATCTTGGCGCAGGTGTCTAACTGGCACAGAGTGCCAAGTGGTGTGGGCTCAGTGTTAAATTTCCTAGTCGGCGCGAGGATGTAATAGGCTACTCGTGCCAAGGAAAAAATAGGGATTTTCACAGCTCTGCTTAGGGAAATGTAAACAAGAAGAATGTTGCTTTCATCAAAAGGGATGCAAGGATGATATTTGCAAAGCATGACACTACGTATTGGCCATAGAAACGATCCTCTAATGTGCGAGTTGGGGATTGCAGAGACAGTGACAAAATGCTGTGTAACATATACCCCCTAAAGTATGAAGTTCGAGAGAGAGGGAGGGGTGAAATTCTTTATGAGAACACGTTCGAACCAAACGCTGCTGTCGAAAGACCTACAATTAAAAATACAACTGATATCTGTGATACATGAATCATGTGGCATGGGCACAACCATCCATAATAGAATATATAAAAACTGAAATCTGTGGTATGCACACAACAATCCAGCAAGAAGGATCAATAAATAGACTCAGGTATGGTCACAGCCAGCCAATCAAGAGAGTCATGCAATAAGTCATAATAATCCACAAAAATCCATAGCCTGGAGTTTATCAGACAAAATCCAAGGTCTTGCACTCCATCTCGACCCAAACAAGTACAAACTCAAACATGCGAATGTATGAGCTCAAGTCGAACATGCAGAAAAATTGTCTGATTACCAGCCAATGATGAAAGTTGTTAACAGACGTGAGAGAAACCACCAATGATGACGATGGCCCTTAAGGTACAAAAGGTACAATCTACGGAATGTGAAAAGTGATCTGACGTTGAACATATTCAGAATCACTTGATTGAAGGCCAATGATGTGAACCTTGCGTCAAATGCGAAAAACTTGCCATTGAGGCATGCAGGCTCCAAGGTACCAGAAGGGAGTCTCTAGATAAAATTCTTGGATAATGAGTTGCAGTCGACAGGAAGTGACCGGGTCGAAGGAGGGCCATAATTTTTCCCACAGCGTTGACACGAGACAATGGAACATGATGAAAGTGGATCAGGACCAACAGGAGATCAGAGGAAGGTTGACAACTGTAGAGGCAAACTTCTCTTGAACATATCAACAACACAACACTAGATTTGGTGGTATTTGACATCAAAGGATCTGAGGTCATGATGACGTGGAAAAGAGTAGATGATAGGTCAAAAGAGATTACCCAAGCCCATGGAGGAAAAAATGACGAAATGAGATGTCCCCAACCTGACACAAATGCAGACAAGTGCCATGTTCAAGAGCGACATACTACCAAAATAACTAAAACTTGGTTCCATTTTCCCCCACCATTTCTGGTGAGTACCCCAATTAATTTGTAAAACAAGCTTGAAGGGGATAGCATATGCTTGTACTGTAAGTTTGTCCTTCAGACAAATCCAACCTAGTACATTTTACGAGCCCTAAGAAGGAGGAATTCGAAATAACATCATGGTGACGAAGTCTGATGTCATAGGGTTTAACGAGTCTGACAAAGGGAGAAATAAACATCTTTTCATGTTTAGAGAGTTTGAAACTAAGGCAGAAAAGAAAACTCTAGCGGTCCCTTTTCGTAGGTAGTCTCATAGATCTGAAAAGGTAGAAAAATGTGTCTGAGAGAACCTCTTAGTCGCGATAGGATAAGGTATGGCTTTTTCGTAAATAATCCATCCTAGCCCGAAAAAGGGTTAAACATATCCTGGGTAGATATCATTTCGCATCCATTTAATGAGTTGAAAACGATAAAAATCTCAGCAATATTTTCAATTTTAGAGAGTCAGAAAAGAGCTGAAAGGTGACTCCAGTAGTGAATTTTTCGTGTTTTTACCGAGTCCGAAAAAGTATAAAATATAACTTGTTACTTCATCATTGTCGCATGAAAAACTTGTTGCTGCACAAGAGACATGTGTAAAACCCATTTCTCGAAAATAATATAAAAAAATAATCGAAAAACATGCCTTAAAACCTAATGAGGGTTGTGAAAAAGTTATAAAATGCCAAAAATGGTAAAAATAATTACTTTTCACTTTTTACCTCTTGTGGAGCAATAGTTACGCATTTTACTTTGCAATCTTGCAGCGACGATAACGGCCAATCCAGCAGACCAATCGCAAATCCGTTAACTCTAGGTAAGAGTTGTGATCCTTCTTGTCATTTTAAGTCATTTCTTACTTCCTGCAATTGTCAATTTCAAATTTTGGGGGAAGAAATGTAAAAACTAGGGCTTCGTTGTTGGCGCGAGTTTCGGGCACAGAGTCGCGCCAACCTCCCGATTTTTAACACTAGGGCGTGCCCATTGGCGCGAATGTTTTGAAAACAGTCGCGCCAATAGCACAAACCATTTTTAGCTAAAAATTCTCATCAAATACCCCAATTATTTGCAGTTTTAAGGTTCAAAATTGACTAATACCACTCATGTGTGTGTGTTTGCAGGTAGAAAGAGGAAAAATGGTCAGTGAATGGAAAGAACGGGAACATAGCAAAGAAGATGAGCTAGCCATGGAAAATGAGGGAGTCAAGGAAGCCCTCAAAAACTGTGGTTTGAAAAAATTCTTCCTAACACCATGTCTCCGAGCCCAACCAGAATTACTGCAGTATCTGATTAGTATATGGGATGAAAAACAAGAGAATTTCATCCTACGGGATTAATAACTTGAGATTGATGTTTGTGACGTGTACTTCATTACATGATTATCATGGAGGGGTGTAACACCAATCCTAACCGGCACCCGGCCCTGCATGGAAAACATGACCATGGTGATAGACAGGGTATGTCAAGGAGCACGGAAGGGATCAGGTAGTGGGAAAGTTGATATACAAACTATCCTAGATTTGACACTACGCATGATATTGCATACCATCACCTAAGCTGCATGATCACAAGCACCGCATGAAGTAACAAAGACACAGTTTCTTCTTGTTGTAGACTGCATGGCACCGACCATCTACAACTGGGCATAGGCCGTGACCATAAACATGAAGCGCCAACTAACCAAATGCAAGAAGACCAAACGGAAACAATTTGGTTATGGGTCTATTCTGGTATCGTTCTTCTTGGAACGACTGCCCATTTTTCAGCGATAGGAGGTTATAGTCCCGACACCACCCACTAGAGAACCACAGATGGCTCGATGGGCAGATTTGATGCCAAGGGCAGGGGGCGGTCAACAGATGTCCTGGAGAGCAAAATTCTTTTATTGGCTCTGTTGACAGCTAATTGTTTTGGAGGACTGGCCCTACTCTAGCACAGATTTCACTGATGATCTGGACCTCCCACTCCTGGAGGGAGAAGATTGGGATGAAGATTTGAATGAGACTCATTTTTAAGTTTTATGAGTATTATGATTTTTTTTTATTTATGCATGTTCTGACATTAAATCCATGTGATGCAGATGTTGGCCCAGAGAGACCTACCGATATGTCACCGATAGCGAGGCGAATCCCTCGCGATTTTGACCCCCAAGGCGAGGGCGGTGAGGAAGATGAGATAGTGCACAACCTAGAGGGGATCATACGAGGAGTCCCAGATTATGTACGTTTTGATGATGTTCTAAGCACCCCTGTGAGAGACATCTGTTTGGGGTCTTGACCCGTTACCACTGGCCGGGGCGATTTGGTACGGGCGGTGACATGTTATCACGAGCATGTTGATTGAAGCCTGGGTTTATTTGCTCTTGCATATTTGAGAGACATGATGTCTCGGGATGTAACAATCACATATATTTTTTGAAGTTATGATGCATAGTACATAGTATACGTATATATATATATATATATATATATATATATATATATATATATATATATATATATATATATATATATATATATATATATATATAGATATATATACATACATCTTATTTCCCTATCTGGATATTTTACATATGATGATGCTTTTAGAAATGATGCAAATGTCTATCTAATACAATGTTAGCCACTGTATCAGGTAATGTTTTCATTTGTCTAGGAATATGTTGATAGGTAATAAAATCAAAATTTCTTTCCAACAAAAGAATATGTAAATACAATCTCATAATGTGTAGATTTCTAATTGAATAATGATTATTGAGTTGCAGAACAACAAGTTGTGAATCTAGATTTACAAGCAATGTGTGTATGCCGAGGTTGGTCGCTTCGGTTAATAGCTCAATGATAGCGCTATATTTAGCGACATTGTTTGTAGTTCATCCTAGACAAATACCTTGCAGATATATCAACTCACCAGTAGGATAATAAATTGCCCAGGCTGACGAAGACAAATTCCTGGTACTGCAGGAAGCACCATCCGCGAAACCGACATAAGGGGTAATAGATATCTACACAATAAGCAAGACCCAATAAGCAGGAAAACACTCGCAAAGCACATCAAACCAGAAAACATTTATAAAAATGAAAACAGCACCTATGTATGCTTATTACGCATGAATGACTCACGCATAATATTTTTTGAGATACAACCCATTTCTGGGATGTTCAAGAGGATGACCTTTGTAGTCAATAAGCTCATAGGCCCCATTTTGCAACACGCGTTTAACGATGTAGGGTCCATGCCACATAGCTTGAAATTTTCCTGCCCCCAGCTTATCACGAGCTTGGTCATACAAGAGGACAAGATCTCCTTCAACGAAAGAACGAGGGGAAACTGATTGATCAAAATGAGATTTGACCCACTTTTTCTGTGCTTCGCTAACGAGAGTAGCAAAGAGGCGAGTTTCATCCAGCCTTTCTAAATAAAGGAGACGATTTTCTTTTGGGGAATTATTTGGCAGTAATTCAACTATCAACTTGAGTGAAGGTATTTCACATTCAATCAGAAGAGTAGCTTCCAGGCCATAAACCAACTGGAAAGGAGTGAACCCAGTTGCACTCTTTACTAAGGTTCGATATGCCCAAAGAGCCGAAAATAACATGAGATTCCAGTTTGATTTGTGGCTCCAATAATACGTTGAAGCATTGTGACAAGAATTTTGTTCACAACTTCAACCTGGCCATTGGCTTGAGGGTAGTACGGCGTTGAGTTGTCGTGACACAGACCCAACTTAGAAGTCAACTTCGTCACCATATAATGTCGAAAATGGGAACCATGATCGATAACGATGACTTGAGGGACACCAAACCTAGCAATAATATTATTGAATATGAACTGAACAAATGTCTTACCATCAGCGGCAAGTGTAGGCATTGCTTCGGCCCATTTGATGAAGTAGTCCACGGCTACGATAATATAAGCATGCCCCCTGGCCAAGTGAGGGTTACACGTCATAAAATAGATGCCCCATTTCGTAAAGGGACCAATGGTAATGACAGGATGAAGAGGAACGGGTGGCACACGCAACTTGTGTTGATAAATTTGGCAATCATGGCATTTACGAACTGCGATAATACAGTCTTTGAAAATATAAGGCCAAAAATAACCAGCATGAAGAAGTTTTTGTACAGTAGCATAACTAGAAATGTGACCGCCATAGGCGCCACTGTGATAATCATTGAGAGCTTTCTCAGCTTCCTTGAGAGTCAGACATCGTCGAAGTATGGAATCAACTCCAATACGATAGAGAGTATCTCCAACTATACGATAAGGTTGTGGCTGATGGCGGATATGTCAGCAGGCATATTTCATCAACTCAGACCTAAAAGATGAAGTTTGGAGATAAATGATGATATCACCGTACCATGGATCAAGGGTGCTAATCAAGAGAAGCGAATCTTGTGGGATGAAGTCCTCAGAACGGGAAGGAGTGGAGTCGGAAGGGAGAGAACAAAGTAAATTAGCAAAGACAAATGAATTCTTAGATTTGGCAGCAGTAAATTCCAAATCAAACTCTTGGAGGATAACAATCCACTTTGAGTATTTTCCCCCCAGCAATTGTCGAGACAATATGTAGGTCATGGGGTTGCACTTAGAAATCATTGTCACTGTATGCAAAAGAATATAATGACGAAAACGTTGAATAGCTTGAACAACAACCGACACTAACTTCTCGAAGTAAGCATAATGTGTTTCAGTGTTGAGAAGGTTACGAGACAAGTAATAAATAACATGCTCATGACCGTCATCATCGTCTTGTAAAAAAACCATGGCAATCGTGCTGAAAGTGGCAACCAAATAAAGGGAAAAATCATGATGATAATCTGGAGGGCAGAGGAGAGGAGCATTGACCAACAATGTTTTCAACGCATCAAAATATTTATGAGCGATCTCATCCCAGTAAAAAGGAATGCTCTGCTTTAACAATCGTGTAAATCCTTTAGCTACTTCAACATAGTTAGGTATAAAACGACGAAGAAAATTAGCTTTCCCTTGTAAACTCTGCAACTGATGTAATGAGGAAGGAGAGGGGAGATTGATAATAGCCTCAACCTTGAGAGGATCCAGGCGAATTCTGTCCTTAGAAATGATAAACCCTAAAAGTCTACTAGAATCAACGCAGAAGACACACTTGTGTGGATTAAGCTGAATGTTATAGTGTCTACAACAAAGAAAAATCTGACGAAGATGATCAGGATGATCCCTATGCTTAGCTGAATGAGCTGGAAGGTCATCTGAATAAGGCTGAATGATGTGACGAATATCATGAAAGGCATAAGACATCGCGCGCTGAAATGTGGCCCTCGCATTCTTCAAACCAAAGGGGAGCTTCTTATATGCAAAGGTACCCCAAGGATAGATAAAGGCAGTCTTGTGTTGATCAGTCAGGAGAATATTGATCTTATTATAACCCGAAAAATTGTCCATAAGGGAAAAAATCTCGCTCCCGGCACAGTTGTCAATGATTTGATCGATGAAAGGAGTAGGATAATTATCCTTTGGACAAGCTCGATTAATATCACGATAATCAACACAAACATGAATAGTTCCCTATTTCTTATCTATAAGAACAATATTAAAGACCCATTCTGTCAATGGAATCGGATAAATGAAACCAGCTTTAAGAAGCTTTTCCACTTCAGCCTTAATGGTAGCAGCTTTCCTAGGATGCACCGGATGAAGACACTGACGAACAGGTTTTGAACCGGGATAAGTAGGAATCTCATGTACCATGATGCTAGGATCAATACTAGGCATTTCTTCATAGGAAAACTCAAAGACATCACAGGATTCACAAAAAAGGCTAGTATAGACTTGTACTTCATCTGAAGAACAAGTAACCCCAATATGGATGTTCTCGACGATTCTTGGTTTAATGGAAATATCAATAGGTATCGTCTGAGTGATGTTACTCAAGTTACCTTCCAAAAAAAACTCATGGACCTGAATAGGTGTTTGAAGCAGAGGAGAAGGAACCTGAGAGGTAAAACACTCAAGACAAGTAGACATGGTGCCGAGGCTTGGTAAAAACGAGGAACGATGATGACCATCATCCCACGGTATATTGTCGAGAGATAGGGTTTCCATGATAGCCTCATCAGAAGGAAACACTTCTTTTAAAGGATCCGGTGAATCAAAATCACCAAGCCAAGGGGATTGAGAATAGATGTCAAGAGTTATGTTCGAAGGAGTAGAATCAGAATTAGAGTCCGATGCAGCAATGAGTTCACCATAATCAATTTCAATCAGACTCAAAGGCATCAAATCACTAAACGAATCGATTTTTTTAGGATAAGGGATAACCCAGGGGTCATCAGTTCGAGAAATCATGTTGACTTGAACAATATTTAGTGGTGGAAGAGGGAAAACACCCATGAATGAAGGATCCTTGAAAATGCCTAGCCCTATACTCTCGTAAGGAGTAGGAACCTTGTCCACATACAGAACGTTGTTCTTAGAAGAAGAAGTGAAAAAATACAATTTATCAATAGTAATAATCTTTCCTTCATCCAGAAAAATTCAAAACATGAAAGAGAGTGGACGGAACACACAACATGACGTGAGTCCAATTGCGTCCGAGGAGAAGATTATAATTGATTTTCGCATCAACAACTTTGACCTCGATATTGACTATCTTCCCTTCTAATGTGATCGGTAAACTAGCGAGAACACCAAGAGGTTTAGATTCTCTTCCATCAAATGCTTCAAGGGCATTGGGTGATGAGGTAAGAGTTGGAGAACCAATGGATTTCCAACAAGTAGATGAAATAACACATGTAGATGCACCCTCATCCACGACAGCCCAGTGAATATTCAAACCATTAATACCAACTTAAATAATGAGCGCAATTTGGTGTGGGATTCGCAGGACAAAATTCTCTAAATCGAAAGCGAGAAAACTAGTATTGGCAGGGTCAATCCCACCTATCACAGATAGCAAAGCTTTCCGTTGAGAAGGAAAAATCTAAATTACTTATAACACAAACATCGCGGACGACGCCTGAGCCAAATATTCAACAATACTGTAATGTTGAGCGGCATGAACATTGGGATTGTATGAAGACTTACGGAGCACACCTTTGGAAGGTGGTCGCACAACGGATTTAGTGTTAAGCCGTTCAATCTCAAGAGGACCAGAAATGGTGGGGGGAGGGAGGAGGACCATCAGCGATCTCTTTCCCTAATGCTTGATGCGAACCAGAATAATATTCAATCGAGTAGCAATAGAAACGAGTGCAGAACCATTCATCATGAACACTTGCGAACCAGATGGAGTAGAGGACTGAGGGTGCTCTACCATCTGATTCTAATAAGGGAAGGGTTCCTTAAGAATGGTCGGAGTTCCTTGGGTGCCTTTGAGCAATCGACTCACTTCAGACCGTCGAGGACAGTCCTTTCGGTTTACATTGAGAGCTATCAGCAGAACGAGGTTTTGGAGAATCCTGTTTCGAGGTATTGGCTTTGGCCTTACCTTTACCCTTCTTCTTACCTTTGGAAGTGTTATCTGTAGGATTGGCCTGAACAGCATTCACTTTTGTGGGTCTAGAAGTAGACTTCTACTTCCCAGAGTTAGATGAAGGAGACTTTTGAGAAGTCTATGATATGGAACCAATAATACCATCAACAGATGGAGTTGCTGGCAGTTTAGAAGTTCTAGGTCGAGGAGCATCAGGAAAGATATCGTACAATGTGCTATATTGAGAATACACAAGATCAAGGTACTGGGAATAAGAAATGGCTTGTTCCTCGGTTACACACGCCCCCATAGTTATGTCTTTAGCAATCTAATTGACAAACGAGGTAGTGAACCAATGAGTTAGAAGCTGGTCAAGTATCTCAAATTTGATCATGCGACGACGACGCTGCCACTCATGAATATGATCCGAGATATGAGTAGCTCAGTCCTGTTTCAATGAAGTGAGGAGATGCGTCTCGGTCTTATAGCGGATCAGTAACTGAAAATGTGTAAGGAACACCATGGCCAAAGAATTGAAATCTTGCAGCGGCACCAGTAAGAGTTCGTTGGAAAAGACGGAGATGAATAGAATCATCAACCCAAGAATTAGAAGAACACCGCAAATGGTAAGTCATCACATGCGTGTGGGGGTCTTCACCAGGTTTACCCTCAAATTTAGGGCAATCACCAAGAATCTTGGTTGGAACCGGAGGCCAATAAGGATTATGAAGAATAGGATCATTTGTCAACTTCGACACATCGGGTAATTCCAACGTAGCAAGAAATGGTAACTGAGTATTGAAATTCATGGGAGGTCTTTGATAAGGACCTATATGTACATTCCACCCAGTCCGAACGAGATTTTTTCCCCATATATTATGTCCTGAAGAATTCGGATCATAGGGATTAAAAACAGGATAATTCGGTTGATACTGGGATTGAGGACCGGGATATTGAGTTGAAGCAGACCACTGAGGTCCTTGTTGAATACCATAAATATTCTACTACGGAATGTAAGTATGACTTTGAGGTTCCTGATACACAGGTTGATTTTGAGGGTACGGAATCTGAGGTGCACTATATACCAGTTGATTTTGAGGGTACAGAATTTGGGGTGCATTATATACCGGTTGATAGGAAACTTGAGGGTAATAAGCACCCTGTGGTAGCACAGGTTGACCTTGCGGATAAGGTTGAGCAGGATGTTGAGCAAGATAACCAGTTAAAACCGGCTGCAGAAACGAAGGAATTTGCTCATGGGCAGGTTGCAACGGTTACTGAGCTGGTTGAACCGGTTCTTGAGGGCCACCTGGTTGACTTTATGGTAAAGGTTGGCCTAATGGTTGAGATGGTCTAGGATGTCCCTGATGACTAGGTTGACCTGGAGAAGGACCACAGGATTGTCCTTATGGTGGATAAACTTGTCCCCCAAGACCAAAAGATGATCATGGTTGACTCAAAGGTTAACCTGAGAGACCAGAGGGTTGTCCATGTTGGACCAAAGGTTGTCCTTTTAAAGGTTGGCCTTGTGGACCATATGGTTGTCCTTGTGGACCAAAAGCAGGGCCCTGCAGAGCTGAAGGTTGTACCTGAGAGGGTTGTGCTTGTAAGCCAGAGGGTTGCACAGGTAAAGTAGGTCCCAAATGAGGAACAGACTGATAAGGATCATAAATGACATGATAAGGATCTATAGGAGGCATATAAACTGGATTCCCACACTCATCAGAATGGTGCGGATATACATATATGGGATTACCAACAACATCATATTAATGAAAACGAGGATCTCTAAGAGGCGGGGGCTGTTGAGAACCCTGAGAATTCTGCTGAACAGCTAACAGATATTCTTCCAAAATGAAACTGCCAAGAATCATAGGAATAGTGGAAATTGAACTAGAAGCCACACAGCCTATAGGTTGGACTGGAATAGATGTAACAGTAATCGACGGATCTGATGCCGAAGGTAATGGTACTGACGAAGATTGGACTGAACTTCGAGGAAGAGTTACTGTGCTGGATTGTGTAATGGACGCAACACTAGACATAATCTAACTCAGAGACCTATAGCCAGTCGGAAGTGACACCGAAGGCGAAGAAGATTGGACAGAGGAATGAGAAAGATCTTCAGGAAAGAGTTGATATTCTCTTGTGGATACAAGCATTCTGTCACTGCCAATAGGACTGGAGGAATCCATATCTGAGTCTTCTGTAAATCTTCAAAAAGACTACGGGGACTAGGAGGTACCGCAACAGTAACAAAAGGCAATCCAGACGTGAGAGGAGAAAATTCTCCTTCTTCCCCAAATCCAGACCAAGCACTTGAAGGAGGCCAATTGAACTCAACTGGCTCATCAAGCAGAGATCGAGTAGCAAGGGGCTGGATAGACAGTATAATGGGCTGCAAGAACTCAACAGATTTAGTGGATTGAGGAGTTTCAAAAGAAGCGTCCGAAAAAGAGCCACCACTAGGAGGCAGTGAGGATGATGAAACTGGATGTTCCGCCACTTTGACTGTAAATCAGAACATGAAGGAAAAGAGATAACCAATCGAAAGTACCAAAATCAAGAACCAAGGAAATCAATTAGACCAAGTAACAAACTTTAATGGGCGTGTAATCGTACATGATTAACTTTATAACACTGAAACCAAAATCTACTGTTTCATGTTTTAAGAGTCAAGAAACAAACAAAAGATGACTCTAGTCTCTTTCAATTTGAAACGAGCGTGAAATAACAAGTGCTCGATGATATTTTACTTATTTAAAGAGTCACGAAAAGATCGAAACGACTACTTAGGTATTCTAAGCAAGAGGGTGTACCAGGTTTTCGTGAACTACCATATACACCTTGGTGATCAAATGAAACATAAATGACCAAGGACTTGATGTACGTGTAGGTAGTCTCCCCGAATGTTGTGTTTGGTGTATCACTGTTACAAGGTGGAAGACTTGGCTTCTTATGGATAAAAAGATTGCAACCTAGAGGGGTCTCCCTTTATATATGCGATGGTACAGGGAGCACAAGTCCATACTAGTGTTGTCTGAAGCCGAAAGGTAAGCGGCAGCTGCTAGGTTTTAAGACGTCGGAACACGTCTCTAGCCTAGACCACTGGAAATGATTCATTAGGTTCCAATGTTGCTTTAGGTTCATTCAGTAAATTTTAAAGTTAATCTTGAATTATGTTTCAATTTTTAGGCCCTATCGAATGTGGAGCTCAACTTCCTAAATGCAAGCTATATGAAAATGAATATCATTTCAATTCGATGAATAATAGTTATAAGGATAGAAATCTTTCAAACAAGAAAACAAAGAAAACATGCGAAGAAACTTCTAATGCTTTTAATGCAATCAATCGAAAACGAAATTCCTTCCTAAATTGAGAAATGCTAGTTATGTAAAGGAACGTTTCACTTTTCGATGCAACAAAAGAATGCAAAGATAGTTTTTGATTTTTTTTGAATTTTCAATGAAATGAAGCACACATTGTACTAATTTAATGGAAAACAAAATAAACACTAGTTTGAGTTTTGCGAATGTAAATTTTTGAAATTGAATGACTCAACCAAAGCAAAACAGACACAAAAACATGCAAGCTAATGAAGCAAACTTTCAATCAAGAAAGAGAGTTCTCAAAACGAACCAAACAAGCAAAGTAATTGACTCTCAAAGTATTAAAGAATAAGGACTAATCAAAAAATGAAAAGATCGTTCAATCAACAAAATAAAAGAATCAAGAAAACTCAGTCTAAAAACCCGAAACGAGACCGATAACAATCAAAGAGGCTTGTTCCTGAACAGAAGGCTCGGTGTGCAAGAACACCTAGAAACCCTAAGGTCTTAAATGGCACCAACAAGACAGTGGACAAACAATTGAGGGAAACAAGCCTATAGTAGTCAACATAGTCTGCAAAGGCTTAAACACACTCAAAAATAACCTAGAGGCAAGAAAAAATGACCAAAAAACGCATTAGGGAGGTCAAGCCAAAACCTACAGGGATTGGCGCCACTATAAGGCTACAATCCATGCCACACAGAGGTTTTCGTGAGTGCTAAAAGAGCAACCTGCGCCAATCAGCGCGAATATCCAGACAAAAAAGGTGCCAACCTAGATACCTATGGGATAAAGAGGAAAAACCCTAACCTAATGAGCATAAGTCAACCTTGAATCTCTAGAGCTGAACAAAGAATGGAAACTGAGAAAAAATACTCGAAAAAGATAGATAAATAAACCAAGAATTGAAACTGACCCAACAGGATGACACGACAAACTCGCACTAATCCCCAGTGGAGTCGCCAATTTGTTATGAAGGTAAATCCTCTCTGCGGACAGAGACAATCCCTCTAGCCCTAGGGTGGGTCTAGTAACAAAAGGACACGCTAAAGTGTTGCTTCCTAGTTAATGAATGAACAAAGACATGGTAGATCAACCTACTTTGAATCCAACAGTAGTGGTCTCTCGCTCCTGCCTTGGCAAGTCAAGATTTGTTCGTTGTCACGTTCAGATACTTGCACATAGGACAAAGAACAAAAACAATATATGACAGAATAGTTTCACTCATGAATATTAGCCAGTCAACGATGGCTAAACATATCGTATCAAATAAACATCATAACACAATAGTGGATCCAAACAGTAGTCATGTATATTAATGAGTAGAAGGAAGAGTACAACCGATGCTTTGACGTCATGATCTCCTCCAGCGGGATTCAGACGAAACGCATCTCAACTGTTGGTCAGGGAATTCGGACTCAAGCTCTCTAAGAAGTCATCGACTCGAGTTCTCTCAACATAATTTTTCTTACTCTATCTCCTATGGCAGTTTAGCTATAGTATAATTCTCTTAGTTCAACTATTCATCCATTCAGCTATTTTTCTACAATGTGTTCAACTACCTTCTACCAAAGGAGATAGCTTCTTATATAGAGGGAAGAGAGGAGTTTGGGATCCCTACAAAGATGGGAGGGAGTCCTATCCTTTAGTAGAGTTCCAAGGGAGGTGGAAACTACTAACTAAAGGAAGGAGTCCATGGTTGTTTCAGTTCAACCACTCCCAATGACTCATCCCCGAGGTGGTTGGAATGGAACCTCTACCTCTATTTTAAAAAAAAAATCCATAAATAGCTTGGCGCGGGTGTCTAACTAGCATAGAATGCCAAGTGGCACGGGCTCAGTGTTAAATTTCCTGGTCGACGCGAGGAGGTAACGGGCTACTCGCGCCAGGCAAAAATAGGGATTTTCACAGCTCTGCTTAGGGAAATGTCAACAAGAAGAATGTTTCTTTCATCAAAAGGGATGCAAGGATGGTATTTGCAAAGCATGACACTGCGTATTGGCCATAGAAATGACCCTCCAATCTACGAGTTGGGGATTGCAGGGACAGTGACAAAATGTTGTGTAACAAGGAGGTGTTTGAACTATGTCGTCATCTTGATGTGGACTAGAAACATTATTTTATTATTTTTGTTGGGGTCGATTATGGGGTTAGGTCGCATTAGGGGTTAATTAATTTATGGGCTTCATGATAAGGGGTTACTATTTAAGGGTTTAGGGTTTAGGGGTTTAAGGTATTAGGGGAACGACGTTAAATTGTTAGGGGGTTAATTTATATTTTTTAGGAGGTTATTTTGGACCTAGAGGATTTAATGGTTAATCATGAGTTTTTATGGAGAAATACTAATAATTTTTTGAAGTATATTATGTAAAATATGAAATTAAGAAAGAATATGAAATTACAATGATGTCTGCAAAATAAGATCAATATGTTTTTTATTATGGTCATGATTATATATCTCAGAAAGTGTCTCACTTTGAACAAAATAGTCTCCTATGTATGTGTCTTGAACAAGCTAGTCTTCTATGCATTGATGATGGTTCTATCCTTATATTTAAGGCTCAGGCACCCCGAGGGGCGTCACGAGCTGGGCACACCAGGACGTCCGCCTGATAGGGGTGCTTGTGTTACGAGTTGGTGGGTCGACCTAAGTTGGCAACGGGCGCCAACATAAAATAAGTAAGATTGAACCGTGACCTCCCTTTAATATATTTCTAACCAAGGGTTCTCATAATGATTTTTATAAAATTGACTAAAGTAATGTCTGGGTGTTAAATTCAGTTTATAATTGATTGATTATGCAACATGGTATTAAAAATTTATAATATTTTGTTTTCATTGATGAGAAAATGAAGGAGGGGTGCTCAGACGCCCATGGTGGCATCGTGTGTTGAGCACACCAGGGCGCTCGATGCCCATGGGGGAATCACGTGGCGATTACTCCAAGGCGCCTACTGCCCATGGGGGTGTCATGTGATAGGCACGCCAAGGCACTCGCCCGACAGGTGGGCTCGTGTGACAAGTTGGAGAGTTGACCCAACTTGTGCTCGCAAAAAAGAATTAATGTCGGCCCATGACTTCCCATGAACGAAATTCATATAAAATGTGATTTTAATAAAATTAAGTAAATTAATTTTTAGGTGTTAAAATTCAGTTTATAATTGAATATTCATCATGCAACATGGAAATAAAAAATTATAATATTTTATTTTCATTGATGAGTTGATGATTTGTATTCACTGATTTTCACACGAAGGTGATTTCATGTGCCTTAGGTGCACCTGCATGAAGGCGGGGCGCATGGGCGCCCATCGGGGAAACACGTGTTGGGCATGTCAGGGCACCTGCGTGACGAGTTGGTGTGTCTTCCCGACTTGGAAAGGGGCACACACATAAAACAATTAAGGTCAACCCATGACTTACCATGAAGAGAGTTCCCACCAAAGGGTCTCATAACGATTTTTATAAAATTCACTAAAGTAATATCTGGGTATTAAAATTTAGTTTACAATTGATTGATTATCTAACATGGTACTAAAAAATTATAATATTTTGTTGTCAATGATGAGCGAACAAAGGCAGGGTGCTTGGGCACCCCTAGGGGCATCGCATGTTGGGCATGCTAGAGCACCCACCCTGTAGGGGCACCTGTGTGACAAGTATGTTGGTCAGCCTGAATTGGAAAGGGGCACCCACAAAAGAGAAGTAATGTCGACCCATGACAACCCATGAATAAAGTTCCCACAAAGGGATCTCATAATGTTTTTTAGAAAATTAAGTAAATTAATGTTTAGGTGTTAAAATCTGATTTATAATTGAATATTGATCATGCAACATGGAAAAAAAAATGATAATATTTTGTTTTTATTTATGAGATTTTGATTTGTGCTCAATTATTTTCACAACAGGGTGAATGCCTGAGCCCTGGGTGCGCTTGCACGAAGGTGGGGCGCCCAACGCCCATGGGGGCATCACGTGTTGGAAACGTTAGGGCGCTCGTGCGATGATTTGGTGGGTCAAACTGACTTGGCATGGGGCACCCACACAAAAGAAGTAATTAGGGCCCATGATTGCCCATGACTTGAAAATGGGGCCAACATTGAAATTTTTTCAATTTGTGCTTTTATGCATTGAAATTTAACATGGTTATGGTAGATGCATGCATTAACGATATGGGAGCGTTTTGAGACTCAAATATGTTTCACAGAAATAATTCGACAATCAAAAAAAAAAATTATAACATATATAAATGTCCAGGAGATGAAATTATTTATTTCTATTTACTATTTGTGGGCTTATTAGCACTTATTATCCTTCCTTCTCGTATGGAAAGTCATGAAGCTATTCAGTCCTGATCCGATGGCAGTCTTGGTTTGATAGGAAAAGCTCTAAGGTAAGGATTTAAGCTATGACCTACGAGCTCTATTAGTCTCATCAAGTCAAATTAAAATATTTAGTAGCAAGGCTCCTCAAGTAGCTAGGCCCACTAGCTTGGGGTTAATATATCATTAGACATGGAACTATATCTATGCACTTATCTCTTCAATATATACATAAGATGCCTTTCAAACATGCCTTACGGTGGATTGTTATTTTCCTTCTGATGATAATGATGTCTTCTTTCACAAGCTTGATACTTCCTATAATATTGTCTACATTAGAAGCTTCCAAGGTGCTAAGTCAAGAATATCTACTCAAGGTGATAGACTGATCTTCTTCTTGAGTTCAGGTCAAAGTTCTATAGTTTCTCAACACTTACATTTAATTTCTACTTTTTCTACCTTTAATATTCCTTTAATGTGTCACAACTCGATGGAGTGAGAGGTTTCTATTTGGAAAGTCTTGTATAAATCTTAGAATTTTTTAAGATAATTTTGGTCCTTTAGGGTGATTGAGCTTTGGATGAGACCTTCCAAATGAGCCTACAATGCCTCTATATAGTTCGGTCTTGGTCCTTCTTAAAAGTAGTTTCCTTTCTTCCTATTAGGACTACCTCTAGTCCACAAAATATGAGTAAATTAGTGTAAATGTAACCATCAGTGTAAATTTATTATTAATCAATCAAATTAATCACTATTTTCTATCACATAGTTGTTGATTTTATTTTTTAATAATATTTTATTTTTTTGAAATTAACAATTACATTATAAATTATATAAATAAATCCAAAACATATTATATTAATTATTATATTATTAAATCAAAACCATATTATATTAATTATTCTATTATTAAATCAAAACAATATAATATTAATTATTAATTTCTTAATTTATTATTAATAATTTGTAGCTCGTATATATGTTTTTGGCATGTCATTGCATATGGTTTTCGCATAGACTGTGAATTTTCTCGGTGGCTCTGTTACCTTATACGTTTTTGGCATGTCATTACATATGGTTTTCACATAACTATGATTTTTCTCGGTGGCTCCGCTCCCTTATATGTTTTTGGCATGTCATTACATATGGTTTTCACATAGACTATGAGTTTTCTCAGTGGATTCACTCCCTTATACATTCTATTCTTGCAGCAAACCCGAGGGTTTATCGGTGGCTCCACTCCCCAAATTAGATTCTTGAAGTAGACCTCGGAGTTTCTCAATGGCTCCTCTCTCTAAATTGGGTCCTTATAGCATATATGATAGTTTCTCAGTGGCTCCTCTCCCTGCATTTTATTCAACGTTTCCTTAGGGTTTCTCGGTGGCCCCTCCCTACATTTGATTCTTACATACCTGAATGTTTCTCAATTTCTCCTCCCTACATTCCATTTGGTGTTCACTTGAGTTTTTATCAGTGGCTACTCCATACATTCGATTCTTGTATACTGACCTAGGTGATTCTCAGTGGCTCCTACTTACATTTGATTTGACATTCCCTTCCCAGTGCAGAATCCTTAAAGTATCCATAGTGGTTGGATAATTCAGGAATCAGGGTTAAGCAATGGTAAGTCCGCATTCTATCTTGAACACCTGCAATTCTAGGGTTTTCAAAAAATTGTCACAATCCTAAGGCTAGGCACAATTGAGACCATTTATGTCCTAAAAAAAAGCCAATTTTCTCAATTTATGCATTAATAAGAGAGTAGTAGCATGGTCATAAATTAATTAATATGTTCATTCCTTCTCGAGTCCTTTATTTAGTCATGGGCTATGGCTTATTCATCCATCTGTGAATATCTTATTTAGTCATGGGCGGCCTGAGGTGATGAACCGAAAAATTCACCGGTGGTAATATGAGACAAATAAACTCATACGTGGTACCTGAAAGATGATATATGGTATCTGGAAGAATTAATAAGGAAAGTTAGGGCAAAGATTCAATATACTACCCAAAATTGGAGTGCCCATATTATGAGTGCCCCTTATGAATGACGGGCTTGCGAACATGGAGGGATTTTGGTGTCACATGGATCCAACCCAAAATATTTTATCCACACACCATATTGCTTTGATTTGTGAGTACCACCTTTCATTTTCTCCAGGCTTCTTAAAATTTTCATGGCCGACACTCCATATCGTGTTGTTCCTTCTCTCGGTGTTTCCCCTTCTACCCAGAACCACCTTTCCCAGCCTTGCTGCAATGCCCACCAACTCCTGTACTCCAACCATGAGTGGGGAAAGAGGGCATGGTCATCATCCTAGACTTGGACGAGGAAAATGGAGACCCCTCCCCACCCTGGATGACCACTCCATTCCCATCATGTTCGACCACGCCATTCTAGAGAGTATCCACATGAAAATCGTGGCTATGGAGATAGAGGAGATGCTCCATTGGCACTTGGCCCTATGGGCCCTATGCAACCTTTGTGCCAAAAGTTGAAAGAATGGTCAGAAATTAAGGAAAAATCCACTCATTAGATTGATGAGATCTCTATGCTCATCAACAACTCTTCTACCTCATTGAAGAGGATATCCTGTAGGGACTTGGGCATTTATTACCCTCCCATGGCACCCTCCCTGGTTAGGTCTCCTTCACAATCCCCTCCTGCAAGCTCCTCTCCCCCTCCTTCTCACAGATTCCCCCTACATCCAGTCACCCCCAATGCTCCCCCTTCTTCCTCGCCCATGCCTAGCCATTACGGGTGCTTCATTTTGGAGAAAATACCGTAGGAGGTGTTGGAAATACTGAGGGGGGGGGGTGAATCAGTATTCCTTTCAATTAGAGCTTTAGTTAATATTAAATTACTATCAGTGTTTGTACAATGATAGCAGCAAACAAGAGGAACACAAATGCACACAATTTTTAAGGTGGAAACCCACTCTGGGACAAAAACCACCTAATGCTTTTCTAATAATTCTTTAATATTCAACTCCAATTGAAAATAAAGATCCAACTTCATAGAATCTAGAAAAGCATTCTTCTCTAGCTCCCACTAAATGGATGCTCCAACGCCCGAGATTCTTCAGTAGTCAACTGAACGGATGCCCCAACACCCAATGAGCTGCAACTCACCCTAGCACCACCCTACCACCCTATAGAAGAATAAAAGAAGAATGGACTCCCGTACCAGGGAAAATGGTCCAATTTACAATGATATAGAATGATGTAGAAGAAGAAGATATACTAGACCGTAACCCCAACTTTGACACAACCACCTAATGATGATCCTAGACCTCCCAACACTGCCTCTTCAACCCTTGGCAGATAGACACTAGTGCAATTTTTACAATAATGTATTTACAATGACTTAGTACAAAGATACCTTTACAATGATTGTATGCAGTGCTACCCCCTTGAAGACTTCATATGATGAACTTCTTGCTGCTATTATGCACCTTGGTTTCTTCTCTTGTCATGCTACCCTCTTCTGGACCTTGCTTTGTTTTTTTGCCGTAGAAAGTCTGGTCCTTTGCAACCCTTGACAACACATGATCTAGCTTTTTCTTGCCTTCTAGGAGCTTGATATTGAATCTAGTGTATCTTTTTTATTTCAGATCCTCAATATCTGATTTTAGGTCCTATAGTATTCCTCTGCGTCATATTTCCAATGCCACAGGTCTGACGCAATTTGGATTCTTCAAGAGAGAGTTATACTCAATCTCTCACAATGCCCTAATTATGGACTGTTTCCGCAGAGTGCACTTGTACGGTGTGCCACGTGTCACTGTTTCTTCATTTGGCTCTGAAATTGATAGAGAAAAAAAAAACACTGTGCACTATCTGCCAATTTTTATGGAATTCCAATCTGATACTCAGAGAGAGAGTTATGATGATTTTACCAAGGTCACTTCTTTGAGATGAATTTCAGGAGCCTACAAAAACCCTGAATTCCACAGATCATATCTCCAAAAATGTTGCGCACCTTGATCTGAAATTTTTACAGCAGATTCATCAGTATTTCGCCTTTGCCTTATAAAAATTTTAGCTTTTGAACCTTCATAGAAAAAAATTTAGAGCGAAAATTCCATGATGACGTGTTTCAGATGGCGAAATCCCTTGCATAAGGAGGAAATGAAGATCACAATTTATATAAATGCTTAAGTTGAAAGGGGCTTCAACAAGTGAACGTGGGAGGGATTTTAGGAGCTTAATAAATATTAATTATGACTTTTCAATGAACCATGCTGCAACCCCATGGGATTTTATCCCACTAACTGGGGTTACAAACTTCAAACATGAATATCTCTCAAACCGTGAAGAATTACATGGTGTGCCATATATCAATGGAAACATCTCGAAAAGTAAAAACCATAAAAATAATTATTGACCCAAAATATATTAATTTTTTAGGTCAAAATTCCCATGCAATATTGGGTTAGCCCCTGGTGCTGCTTGGGTTGACATCAATGACAACCGCTGATCAACAAGAGGTCGGATCACTGCAGGCTCATGGAACTTGTCAAGTGCATGGTGGTTCCATCTCAGATTATTTCTAGCTTCATAACATCTCGCGTCACTTAGAAACATCTTGAGAAGACCCATGTTTTAATTTTTCTCCTTTTTATCAATGAACTACCTAAGATCGTTTTTTCTTCGATAATTACCAATGCGATAACATAGTTGTAGCTTGGCCTAAGTGTGTTAATTATGAGACTAAGTATATTTTTGCTATGTCTCAATATGAAACTACCATTTCTCATCATTCCATGGTCTATCCACTACGAGGCAGAGATGAAACTCATGAATGCGCTTATTGTAAATTTGGTTCAATTACTATAATTTATACATGCTTGCTTACAAAAAAAAGATTCAATAAAGTAGTGTTGTATCCCCACCTCAGGCTACTTTGGAATATAATTTTGAGTGGTTTGGTTTTTTTCCTTTGCTTCATCACGTATTCATTGTTGAAGCTCAACCAATAGCTTATATTTGTGAATACCGTATATTTTTGACCCTTGCAAACAATGATATTGTTCTCAACCAAAATTAAATGATTTTGAATGCAAGTGTGCGATTTTAGACTTGAGAATAGGGGTACGTATAGTGCCTAGAACTATGATCCAATTAACAATGAGTTCGATCTTTAGTGGATAGATTTCCTGATTTTTCATTCTCTTGAAAATAGGCTTAAGACACCTTAACTTAATTTTTAATATGACTGTGCTTTTATTACAATGATAAGGTCTTGGATTTATGCTTAGAACTTGGATTTTTACTTTCTCTAGAATCTCAGCCTAGGAGAAAGTCCTTAACACTGCACGATGGCAACATCTTAGTATCACGTGAGGGTATGGTATTTCCATCGCATGATGACACCGTCTTGGCATCACATGAGAATATGGTATTTCCATCGCACGATGGCACCTTTTTGGCATCGCATGAGAGAATGATCTTGGCATCATATGATGGCATGGTCTAGTACATTGCATACAGTCTCAGTCGCACAGAATTTTAGTTCATGGAATTTCATCTATATGAAATTCTATGTATCATACATCACATTTACATTACAATCTTGGAATCACATGGTTCCTCTTCACATGCAATCTCGTCTCCAATGTCGTCACTGTTGTCCTGGGAACTAGTGTATTGTGGTATATTAGCACCCCATGTCGTATATATGCTGCCTCTGTTATGCGACCTCCTTCCAGTTATACCATGCAATGAGGTCGCATAATAGAGCCTGCATATATAAGACAAGGGGTATATATATATTTATATATATTTGGCTCTGTATGTATTATGATCTCGTTGTAACATAATACAACGTCGTTAAACTATACAGTCTATTATATTGATATGATATTAGCATGGCATGATTTATACATTGTAGTTCTGTATTCGCATGACACTACACATGTGTGCAACACAATAGTATGGCACCATGTTTGATTTAATACAACATCGTTCAAATATACAGTCTATTATATTGATATGATACTAGCATGGCATGATTTACACATTGCAGTTCAATATTGTCATGACACTGCACATACGTGCAACACAGTAGTATGGCACCCTATTTGATTTATTAATTAAAGTTCAATATGCAACACAGTAGTATGGCACCATGTAACAAAGGTATCAATGCTATAATTTCTACAACTAAAACCCTGGTGATAATATTGGCATGACATAGTTGATGATATTAAAATAATGATAGTTCATATGTGTCAGTGGTTTCATTGTTTCTATGGCCAGTGTAAATTTGTAACAATTGTATCTATATGTGAATTCTTTTCTTCTTATGTTCATTTTATTTTCATTGTATTGTTATTGTTCTTTTTATATAATTGCACATAATGTTATAATCGTGTGGTGTCAGTCCATTATCATTATTATTATGACGTGTTTATAATCAAGTCAATGCCAATAAAGAAAATCACAATGAAAACAAGAACACTAGAAATAGGCTCCATGCCATGGAAAAACCCCTGCATAGGAGAAAACCTAGAAACTTCTCTTCTTTTATAAATTAAATTAAGACTTCCAAGACCTTTGATCAAGAAAACTCACCAAGTGATAGGACAACCACCCAAACAACAATGCTTCTTTCTTTAACTCGATCTTCTACTATTATTTGGCTTGAAATATGAATAGGGATAACTTCATTCCCAAGTATGTGATATTTCCAAAAAAAGAATTAATTCCTAAGTCAAACAAACAAAATTTTCTTACTTTCCTCATTATCCTTCTCTTCTTTCTTTCTTTGACATTTTCTCATTCTTACTTAAGAGTGAAAATTTCTTATCTATATCAAATGAGGTCAAATACCTCTCCTTTATATAGTCTTTTGGTGAGGTCCAAGGGCCTCTTGTGGGGCCGACTTGATGGGTTGGAAAAACCATCACTTGGTAGATTCTAGATCTCATTTTTACATTTAAAATATTTCTTTTACATCAATTCAAGAGTCCTTCATGGGACTTTACAATATGACCTAGACTTTGACCTTGTCACGACCCTAGAGCACACAAATGGGTGCTAAACCTAAGATAAAATGGGCTCATTGCCTGTTCCAAAACCAAGCCACAATATTCATTTGTATAGGACAAGGCTCGTCAAATACCATGGGAATAGTATTCCTCTTGTGGTAGGAAAGGACATTTCTCTTTAACAAGGTGAGGAATTTCTCAACAAAACATTAGTTAGTAAGTTCTTCAATTGATGTGTTTTCAGCTACCTTTTCCAAGACATTTTACTTTCAGGATCATCCATCCATTCTTGGTTGTAGGTGACATCTACAACTCTCTTTCGGTATCCATGTATCAACCCAACCAAATTTTATTCAAAAATCAAAACGAACATCAAATAAAATTTACCTTTTATGATGGCATTTAATCATGACATTTACTTCTTGCACTATCAACATCCTACACATTCACATCTCCAAGAATTTCAATGTCAAGGGTCTTCTTCTTTTATCAAGGTATTCATACCTTTCCTCATGGAGATATCCTAGCCAATTCTTTTAAATCATCAGATGTTGACTACTTATCTTCTCTTGGTGTGACTATAGTTGAATTATTTTTCTTCACATATTGTTCCCCGGAACTTATAGTCATAGTTCCTTCATTTTTTCAACCACCTCATATTCCTTTTGAGGACATATTATGCTAATTTCATCTAGTAAATATGTGAACCCTGCCTTCATGCATATTTCGAAAGGAGGAGATCCTTTTTATTTTGGTGATGCTCATGAGATAGAGAATTTACTCATACAACCATATGTGTTACAATACTTCTAGCATTCTTTTTAACAAAAGAGTCGATTCCTTCCTTTCCTTAAATAATACCTTTCTTCTCTTCTCCCTAAACTACTCCCTTTGTTCCCCAGATGCAGGTGCTCAGGTGGCTTTGTACGTGGCAGGGGATGTGGGTCGGCGCGTGGGCTATTACCACCGCCACCCTCTCCCTCGTCCTTGCCTTCATTTATTTCACCTGCCCAACTGCATTTACGCAGCGCAGTCGTCCAAGCACGCGCCCTTTCACTTGGATTATGGCTTCCTCTGGAAGCTTCACCCTTTCTATGTTTCCTCTGCGCTCATTCTGCTTCCCGGTCGCCATAGAGCACAGCTCCAAAACCGGCACTGGGCATTGATGCTCTATCTCTTGATGTATTGAACTCGCCCTGGGTTATCACGTCTCACAGAGCTCCCATTGTCAACGAGGGCTCTGGCCACCTTCTGATTAGTTCTCTGCTCCAAGTGTCCATCCTCCCCTGATCTATGTTCCTTACCATTCTAGTAGCCATCACCCTACCCTAAGCACGATGCCCCGTCTACGTTAGAGGATGTGGTGCTGTCGAGGCACCAGCCGTGGTCGTCCTCCCCACCAACCTTCCACCACCTCTTTGAGCTCTTCGTCTCCTTCTTCGGAAAACTCTTTGGGTCGATACCTTGTCACCAGGAGTGGTTATGGCCTTAGCATTGGACGTGGGCTTTCTCATCCAGTTAGGGGCTTGCCCATTCTTGTCTCTAGTCACCTGCACTCCGGCCAGCTTCACATCCCTTGCGCCCTCAACAGGCCAACTATAATTGCCACCATTACCATTGATTTCAAGGAGGAGCCCCTTGAAATGAGTTATGTGCCTCCGAGTGTTGACATGGAGCATAGAGAAGCAGAACGGCCTAGCTCTCCCACCAGCGGCGGCAAAAAATGCAAAGTGTTAGATTGCAGCACTTCGCAGGACATCAAAGCTGAAGCTAGTTCAGGAGACACCAAGCGAGGCTACAACAGTGCTACAGAATAAAATCATGACGAGGACAACCCTTATGCCTATGCTTTTCACGTGGTTGAGGAATCTCCCCCCTCCTCTGAAGAATCTTATAATGGTTAGTCTCCTTCTTCACAAGTTTTTGGTTGGGCACCAGCCCAAGTTCGTCATGGTAATTTGCTCGCTACTACTGTTTGTTAATTATCAGAATTACAGTTGGTCAATTAGTTGGTTTCCCCTTCGCGGGCGGCTTGGTATTTTGGTTGGGAACAATTCTTCATGTGTATATGCTCTTCGCCACTGTTTTTGGTTAACTGTCGTAGTTTCATGGCTGGTTTCCCCTGCGAGGGCAGCGCTTTCTTGCTGGTATGCTTGATGAACTCTGTTGAAAATGCTCATCTAGTTAACTTTTTTTGGTTATGTATGTTGTATTAGAATGCCTACTCCATAGGCCAGACCAGTTGAGGCCTTGGCCTCCATGTAACATTTTTGTATATTAATAGACCAGTCTTATTCAGAAAAAAAAAAAAGCATCAGCAATTTTAGCAATGAAATTGTTTCTTGAAGGCTATCCAAAATCATTTAGCCACCACCTGATATGACAGAATTTATGGGTGGCTAACAGTGGCTCCACTTGGGGATGGTGCCTTTTTGAAGGCATCAAGAATTTTAGACTTGCATTCTCTAGGAGGCTGATCAATTGCCTCCTCCATTGGGTTGCCTTCCTTTCTGTGGATGATCTTCTTTTGCTCTGAAACATATTATAATTCATGGATCAACAATGGAACTTCATCAATCACTACTACATTTGGCGGAAATTCCGACACTTGCTTCCGACGCTTTTGACCAAATGTCGGAAATTTCCCCAAATTTTTTCAATCCCGCCCGAAACTGTCGCTATACTGACGTTTAGAGAAATGTGTCGTAATATCGACACTTAGACAAAGTGTCGCAGTTGCGACGTCTGAAGGAAGACGTCACAATGGCGACCCTATTCTCCAAGGCGTCGCTATTGCGACAGATGCTTCCAAACGTCGCAATTGTAACACAATGTCTAAGTGTTGCAATTGCGACGTTTGGAGGCATCCGTCGCAATAGCGACGCTTTGTGTGTGTGTGTGTTGTGAGGAATAATTTCAGAGTTCAACTTAATGGTCCATTATATAATCATGTGATAATCACCAATGATATATCTTAAAAAGCAACTGAAAAGCCATGTGTACAAAATCGATGTATACTCTAGAGAGTGGTTCTCATATCACTATGTAAATTGTTGTATGCTACTTCAACAAAATTATAAGATAAACTGTAATACATATCATATATGCACCATAACAATTGGTACAGGGTAAAACCCACCTGCCACACCTTTGTACTCGATCCGATTTTCTCTGTCAACTCTTATAGGTGTGGGAGTTTCCTCCAAGGATCATAATACCCCCAAGGCCTGTTATCACCCTAGTAATTCTCAGGTTGTGGGATAGGGATTTTTGTAGTTAAGAACACCAGGGGTAACCAAGAACCGCTTTGGGAATTCAAGATCTAGCCTTCTTGAACTCCAGAGAGGGATCTCTCCGTATGATTTAGCTTTGTTTTAGTAATAGATATTAGGCTAGCTATGATTGTGTATTTGGGTTTGATTTTAAAATATTGGTGGGAATAAAGAGATTTCAAGGTAAACCAGAAGGATCTATCAGAATATTGGGCAATGGAGTCAACTCTCTAGGCAAGCAGAACTAAGAAATAAGGCTCAGAGATGCAAATGTGCTAAGGGAAAGATAGGTGACCTTCTAAGGCTATGTATAGGCTTGATTTGATGGAGTGGATGGAATCTGAGAAAAAGGGCACTTAAGAATCCTTAAGCTACAGATAAGAAGATTGAAGAAGGGGATCTAACTGGGAACCGTATAACTACCCATAAGGTTTTACGAATAGGCTATTACTGGCCTACCATCTTTAAGGATGCCAAAAAATTCGTGCAGGCCTGTGATAGCTGCCAAAGGGCAGGACGCCCTGGGAAGTCTGATGAAATGCCTTTGAACCCTCAACTAGTGACTGAACCATTTGAACACTGGGAACTTGATTTTGTTGGCCCTATTAGTCCTCCCTCAAACCAAAAAACATACATCTAGTTGCAACCGAATATGTCACTAAGTGGGTCGAAGCAGAGGCAGTTTCAAAAGCTACAGAGGACTCTGTAGTACAGTTTCTTTTCCAAATCTTTGTGCGCTATGGTCTCCCAAGGGACATAATCACAGATGGAGGACCACAATTTTTAGGTAATAAATTAGCTGAAACATTGAAAAACTACCACATTCAGCACAAGATTACAACTCCATATCACCCACAGGCCAATGGCCAAGTAGAGAGCACAAACAAAGTAGAAAACATTAAAATGCCAAGTAGAGAGCACGAACTATAGTTGTCTTGAGAAATTTTATTCACACTGAATACTTCGAATTGTGAAGCATTTATACAAAAAAATGTTTACAAAATATCTCAGGAATTGAGATAATGTTTTAATCAAAAATAGGAAAGAAAACTTAAAAAGAGGGACAGCTGCAAAACAGTTTGCAAGCTGTTACCTTTTTACAAGCAAAAATAAAACTGATTATTCTAATTTGAACTGATTGTTGTTGTGCACTTTAAACCTGTATTTTTACCATTTGAGGTAACAGTAAAAAATGAATTTCCAAGTGAATTTCATGTTTTTTATCCATTATATTCACAGCAGATTTGTGAATTCTTGCCACTTTTCTGCAGAGGGGATCTTCATAGTCTTCAATTTTCTGTAACTTTCATCTGCCTCTATATACTTGGCAAAGTTAGGCTTTATAGTGAAAATATGCATGATCTCATTATCTAAAAAGAACAGATTTTCAAAATACTGAAGAAGTATTCTGCCTGTTGGTGATCCTTGAGGCAGTTGTTGTCTGGCTTGCTCTTTTGCATGATTTCTGATTTTTAGATCATAATATTTCTGAGGCATTAACTTGTCATTCAATGCGTGAATATCAGGCAAACCTGCTTCTGAAAATGTTTTGTATTTGGCTAAAAATCTTGAGATGGATAAATTCATGTCTTTACACCGGTCCTCTAGATTACTCATTATGTTTCTTTTGTTCAGGACCTTTTTGATTTGAAGAATGGTTTTTGTTCTATCAACAATTTTCAATTCTTCCAACTCTTCCCTAGTTTTACTGTTTAAAAAAGCTATGAGTTGGATTTCTTGGGCTGGTTTTTTGTCAATTTCCCTCTTAGTCTTGTCAATCTCTGCACTAGCAACTTGAATTAACTCCCTCTGTTCATAAATTATCCCAATTGAAGGCCATTGAGAATGAATGCCATCAATAATTTTGGTCCATAAATGATTTTTTATAAAGGCCACTTGATTTGTAAGATTTACTTGTGCTTGCAGAATCTTTACCTGCTCTTGTAGTCGATCAGCCCTTTGCTCATGTCCTCTAGAAGTAGTCAAGGCATCATTTTTGGATTTTTCCAAATTTTTAATAGTGCCTCTCAAACTAAGAATCTCTTTATCTTGGTCTTGTGGTGTGGTCCTCTGTAAGGATGAAGAAGAAGAGGCAGAGATTAGAGAAGTAATTGGCACTGCAGTTGGCAGTACTCCGTTCGGTGCCAAGTGCTCTGCTAAAGTAGATGGTATAGCAGTGTTTACAGTGGGTATCACTGTAGGAATGACCATTGCTTGTGATTTTCTTAGTTCTTCATTCTCTTTCATTAGAGCTTCTATTTGACTTTCCATTGTTTTTATCCGACCTATCATTTGATGTACAATCTAATTTAAATCATCATTCTCTATTTTTTGCTGTAGAATTTCTTTTGCTTGAGAGTTTTCACTCTGAGGCAACTTCAACTGTTTTCTAAGAGCAGCTATATCCTCATTTTTCTGTTTAATTAAGACTTTTTCCCCTTCAATGTTGGCTGGGTCACCCCGTGCTTCAATCACTATATCTTCTAGTGCTTTTATTCTTAAATTATTAGCATACAGTGAGGCTTTGTCCAACCTCATTTGATTTTGGAGGTTGAGCACTGTTTTCTCAAGCCTAATTGATTTCATATTTTTACTGACAATTTTGGAATATAGCATTTCAGTATTGCTCCTATGAAATTCAATTTGATCTAATTCATGAATGGCATCTGCATCCAGTTCAAGATATGTTTTGTAATAATCTGCCACTGATTTTGGCTCAACCACTGTAGGCTTCAAGAATGACATTACCAATTTATTGAATGAATAATCAAATGTTGAAAGAAGCCTGTCTTTGTTTCCAGGCTTTTCCTTAAGAAATCTAGAATGAGCTTGATTCTTGAGCTCTTCATTCTTCTCTTTAATCTGTCTGAATCTGATCTGAATCTCTGACTCTGTATTGTCAGTTTCCTGAGAAGAAGGAGGAAAATCGACAGTAGCCTGGTTTTCCTTCATGACTGTATCTTTTTGTTGTGTTCCAATTTTTACATTTTGAAGCTCTTTTAATGTTTGAGTGACTATTCTTGTTGCTTCATCATTTATATCAATATTTACGGCCTTATCCTTTTCTTCTTCTGTTGACTTGCTTCTTTTACTATAAGGAGTTCTGAATTTTATGTCCTAATTAGTCTCAGCTATGAAACTATCTCCTTCTCTGTCTCTTTTATGTACATTATCAGTATCTTTGCTTGTATAAGCCACCTATACTTTCTGTTCAATCTGTTTGCCTTTGCCACTGTCTACCTGTATTACCTGTACTGCCCGTGAATCATCATCAGATAGGGTGTTTGGCTCCCATTCAATTTTATTTACATATCTTTCAATATGGGGCTTAGGATCATGCAAGTAAACAGTTAACTTACATTTTACCCTTATTGCACTCAAAATACCTTGTGGGTCATACTTCCATGTAAAACTACATGGGAACTTATACTCTTTAAGTTTGACATTTATCTCATTGGCAGCTTCTCTGTTATTCACAATGAATGGCCCAATTTGATTTTTTAGCTTAAATTGGGTCTTTTTCTTGAAAGCTATGAAGTGGATTTCATCTACATTCAATAGTTGTCTCAGATATTCTAAAGAAAATATTCTTGTAGTAACAAATCTGGGTAACTTATATGGGGCCAGGGATGAGCCATACACTCTGATTTCTGTATTATTTTATATAAATACCAATCTCCAGTTTTGTAGCTCTCTGATAACTGCAGAATTCTTCTTGTCTCATCATTGATCCTAGGGATCTCCTCTTTTTCCAAGAGATACGTAGTAGGGGCTATAAATGAGTCATTGAAATCTGTAAAACTATACTCTTTGTTCCAATTCCTTAGAATAGATGACCAAAATACTACTGATAGAAATTTTCCTTCTGCATCCACTTTTTGACATTCAATTGGAAACTTATCTGTTTGATAATATAGGAAGAGGTGGAGTAGATAAGAGGAGTATCTGAAAAATCCTTCTTCTGATAATTTGGATAACTGATAATGCATACTTTCAGCAATAAATCTAGCAAAATTGAACTGAATGGATGGTGATTGACCAGGGCTTAGAGTTGACAGAAAATCTAGGATAGCCACATCAGTGAATTCATCACTAGCATATCCTAGTATGAAGGAGAGCATTGAGACAATATGTCTAGTTTCATCTGGGAAATCAATGGTGTCGAAAGGAGGATTTAACTTAGGAATATCAACTTGATTGGGACAAAAATTCTGGTATATTTTGAATCTAGCATTGAAATCAAAGTCAAGATATAGTTTGGTTAAATCTTCTATTGATAGGGAAGCATAATTGGGGTCATGATTCATTTGCAGCATGGAATTTATCGACTCTTCAGTGATGTAAAATAGGGTTTCTTTTTCTTTGTTCTGGCATATAATAGGCTTCACATAATCTGATAAAGTCAGGAACAGAATGAGTGAGAGGGACAATATATCTAGGCAGATTGGATTCCCAAATTGGAATATCTTTGTCACCGTTTTCCACTGATTTGCCATAACACCAATTATAGACATCAAGCGGGTTAAATTCTACATTAGGGTCTAGTATTCTACAGTCCAGATCAAATAAAGGGCTCTTCTCTGGAGAAATTACTGGAGGCTGGAACGGTCTGACCACTTCTGTAGAATCAGCCGTGAGTGCAGCAGTTGGTTTGTCGATTTTGAAGGACATAAGCTGAGGAATCTTTGCAGAAGACTTCTTTTGAGATTTTGGGCCTCCATTCTTGGGGGTTACCTGTTTCTTGGTCATTTTTAATAATGAACGAAGCAAGCTTAAACGGTTTGCTAAGTTCCTGTACGAGAAACAGGGGTTTCTTGGCGAATTTCTACTGAAAATGGGGTTTCTGAGCAGGGTTTTTAGGAAATTCAAGGAATTTAAAGCTCAGAACATGTATTTAAAATCAATTTCAACAGCAAAACGAACCAGGGTATGGAAAAAAATGCGAGAAAGGGAAATTAGGGATTCCAGGGAAATTTTGACAGAGTTTTCCCTGAAAAATGGACACTTTTTTGCAGTAACTTTGGTAATTATTTGAAATCGACAGGAATTTTGAAATCTCAGAGGGCAACTTCGAATAAAAGTACCTGGAGAACTAGCGGAATTCGGTTGAAGACGTTGCAGAGGTGCTTAGTCTTCAATTTTTTGAAAATGGCTTCACAGAGGACAATGTAGTACTTTGTAATGGAAATTCAGGGCAATGGGCGTCGAAAAATGGTACTGGTAGGTTGAAAATGGCTCTGAAAAGTTTATCAGGGTTCAAACGGCGTGATTTTGAGGAAAAATGGTTCTGCAATGTTTTTACAGGTTTAAAGCGAAAAGGTGAAAATTTGAATGCAAATAATAATTTTAATGTTATCCTTCGATGGTATAACCATAGTTAAATGACATTAAACTCGGGTTAAACGGGTGAGGTTTAGGGAATACCGCCAGTGGTATTCGCGAGGGTAAATGGTCGTAAGCGGAAACTAGCTTTTCGAACGCGATACAACGTGGTGGCGACACATAAGCGCGGGTGGTTTGGAAGAACCACCCATTTCGCGTGGCTTTGCCAAAACATCAAACGATTAATTTATGAGCGCGGAAATGTATTAGCGCCGTCAGATCTGGATTCAACGAGTGAACGACCACGATGAAAAGGAAAGGTGCGAGGAAAAGGTAAGTTATCGGGTTCACTTTGGGCCATTGATCTTCGGAAACCGTCGCTATACCGACATTTAGAGAAAATTCTCGCAATACCGACACTTAGAAAAAGTGTCGCAATTGTAAAAGTGCGACACTATTGCAAAAGTGTCACAAGACCGACGCTTTCCAGAAGCGTCACAATATCGACGCCAGGAAGAACTGTCGCAATTCCGACGTTTTTTTGTCGCTCTTCCGACATTTCTAGAACTGTCGCAATATCGGCGGACGTCACAAGACCGACGAAAATGGAAATCGTTCAAAACGTCAGAAGAGAGACGCTTACCAAAAAGGTAAAAGGTAAGTTATCGGGTTCACTTTGGGCCATTGATCTTGGGAAACCGTCGCTTTACCGACATTTAGAGAAAAGTCTCGCAATACTGACACTTAGAAAAAGTGTTGCAATTGCGACACTATGCCCCAAAGCGTCGCTAGACAGCTTTCTCCAAACGTCGCTATTATATGTTTTACGAAGATATGGTAAGTAACTCTCTCTTGTTCTTCTTAGAAATAATTATATATAATTTTTATTTTTTTTTCAAAATAGATTAAAAAAATTATATGAGAAAAATTATTAATTCATCAATATGTCTGTGTTGTGAGGAATAATTTCATAGTTCAACTTAATGGTTCATTATATAATCATGTGAGCATCACCAATGATATATCTTAAAAATCAACTGAAAATCCATGTGTACAAAATCGATGTATACTCTAGAGAGTGGTTCTCATATCACTATGTAAATTGTTGTATGATACTTCAACAAAATTATAAGATAAACTGTAATACACATCATATATGCACCATAACAATTGCCATACAACTAATTTGTTTTAGGATACATGTGGCATTCTAGGGGTAAATTCTATATGATGTGTATATCAATCTATTAGGTGTTGGTAAGTTTTGAGTATCTAAGAAATAATAAGGAATATCCATACATCATGATCTTGTAATGTGATTATAAATTGTGTCTATAATTTCCATAAAATGTATAAATGATTTGTTTAAAAAAAATCAACACAATCAACCCTAAACAATGCTCATGATGTGGAATGTCATTGGCGAAACCAAAATGATGTTCACATGTCCCATTTCTATGGTAATGGTGATCATATATATGTTGTAGCGACACTTGATGAGTAATTAAATAAATCTCAGAGTGTGACTCATTGTGCCATATTTTTTTAAAGCATGATTTGTTTTCCTAGTTTTTACTAATTTGTTAACATATTTTATTCATTTGGAAAGCTAATTAATGATGCTTAAAGTAATTAGGACCTAATTAGAGATCATCTTCACATCTTCACTGAAATATATTTGGTAATTGTAGTCACTATATGAACCGCACATGCATGCTACTTAAGAAAAATTGAAATATAAACTATAATACACATCTTATATCTGCCATAACAATTTTCATACAACTTATTTACTTCTAGATACATATGAAATACTTCAGGTAAATGCCATATTATGTGTATACCAATATAGTAGGTGTTGTTAAGTTATGAGGATCTAAGAAATGATAGGGTATCCACACATTAGTAGTGCCCTGGTGAATTTTTTGCATAATTTTCTATTTGTTGTAATTTTGTTGCCCGGATTTGTTATAGATTTCAAATAATATATACAATTATCTACCAATTGTTCTTTATAAAGAAGAAGTACAATAAGTAGTCACCTAAAAGTGAGCCATGTGAAAATATTGGTAACATGAGTAACCTGGTAAGCTGTGAATGAAAAGTGAATAACCTCCACTCACCAACAAGTGGCAGGAAGGGTTGGAATTTGGATTTCTCTTTACCCGTCACACAATTTTTTTTGACGTTTTGGTCATTATTTTTCTAGTAAATAAACGTTACGTTTAAAATTTTGCACTTCATTAATGATGTTCTCGTAATAAATTAACCCTTCACCAATAAAAATTTGATTAAAAAAATTGAACGCTCTTCCATTTTCTTTGGATTTTGGAGTGTGATATATCTGTGTCATGGACTTTTAATACCTAAAGTTTCAAGAGAAATAACTGATTCTTGTCAAACTAATATTTCCTCAATATATGCTATGTGTTGAAATTACTTGCAGCTGATGTACAGGCAGCCGCCTTCCATTTCCAGCGATCAGTCAAGATCGCAATATAACAAAAACGTTGCAGAGAGCCGCTTGCCATTTTTGATTGATTAGAGTTTAAAAAATTGAAGGACAGTGGTCCTAGAACTGAAATTTCCGGATTTGAAATCTCACTGAGGCGGATTTAATATAAATTCCGCATCACACTCAGCCGTCCGTACGAGTGCCCAAAATCGGACGCGGAAAATTCATAAAGCAGATTGAATAGAAATTTCGCGTCACATTTTTTATGACGTCAGCAAATTTTTTTGGCACCCGAAATTGATTGAAGGAGAATTTAATTTTTGGTTGACGTCCGGTGGTCAAAGTTCTTTAATGTTTGTTTTAAAAATGTCATGCATACAGGTCCATATATATATGTTTTACATATATACATCATATGCACAATTCAAAAGGAAGGCCGTGGGCCATAGTAAATTTTTGGTTTATGTTTTATTTATTTATTTAACACTACACCATACTTCATATGGTATACGACTTTTGTTTTGAGTTTTTAAAATAAGTTTTATTTTAATTTAGTTTTTTTTATATATATTGTAAAAGTGTCATGGCATATAAAAGGAATAAAAGGCCTGAGTGCATGGTTCAGATTTGTAAGTTTTATTTTACACACAGCAGAAGTGTAAAACATAATTTGAATGGCACAGCAGTGCATTCATTTTTTTTTTGAGAGACAGAGTATTTGTCAACACACAGCAGTGAGCTGTAAATGCACAGATAGAGTGAGATTTTAGAGTGTGAGTTTTGTGTTGAACTTTGTTTTGAAGTAGTCAAAGTTTTTTTATTCCCTCAGTCAGAGGAGATTTTGTAACCAAAGTTTTGAAGTTTAATGAAATAGTTTTTACAGTGAAAACTCTGTTTCTAGTGAAGAAATTTTTTTTTATATTTTCTCTGTGTTGAAGAGGGGAGTTTTATTCTCCATTGTTGTTCTGGAATTTTAAATATTCCAACACTATGATCTACTAAAAATTACTTCAAAAATCAAGTAACCTTCCAATATAAAGAAAAAAACATGAACGAGCTTTCCCTAAATTGGAATAAATTTATGTTTATTATTAATATTGCATAATCTGTCTTATAAAAATTGCATAATCGGACTAAGAACAAATCCTCAGTGCATTTTTTATTGTTGTTGTGATTAAAAAAATGAGCCAAAGAACGCTAAGGCACTCAGAGAAATCAATCTATGTATTATTTCTCACAAAACATGTTGAGTAGTGGAGACTAAGCGCTAGATTTTTTTCTGTCCTCAATCTCTCTATTAATTATGTCTATGTAGTTATAAGAATATCAAGCCAAAGAAATCTGAGGCTTCCAGAGAAATTAGTCTCTGTGTGTAGAAATTGATGATTACTGTTGACTAAATTTTATACCATTTGAAATTGCTGAGCGAAATTAATCAGGCCATGATGTACCATTTGTTAGTATCTATTTTCTCATGTATGAAAGTTTTTTTTTCTAAGTAAAAGTAATTATATTAACAAAAGGAGTACAGTACAGCGGGCCGAAGCCTGATCATTGCCGAATGCTGTGGCATTTGAAACAAAAAACCATAGTTTGAAGACTGCCCTGCAAGAGGGAAACAAGTCTGAAACAGTTCATTTGAAAACTCCCGCGCAGGGGAACCAGAGAATTGTAGTACTGGAGACCATATCGAAGAAAAAAAAATAGATGCATTTTCAGAGACAGCAGGAAACACATGAACATGCCCATGAGAATGGGTAGAAATAGAGCAAAAAACCAGAGTGAAGAGGAGGAACTATTCATCAGGAGGTTCGTAGACAACTCTGCACCAGAGTTCATCTGGTTCCCCGTCAGCATTATACAGGTCAGCAGTAGAATGGATCACCTTCCCGGGAGGAGGAGGATTAATCTGCGCCTCGCTCGCTTGCACTGCGTCCTACCTCTCAGTAGGTTGACCCATCGCTTCCTTGTTCGCCAGGTCCTGCGTGGCCTTGCCCATCTGACCCTGCACGTTCGCACTATCAGGGTGCTTCAGCCCAACAAACTGCGCCGAATCCTGAGCCGCCGAGAGGCTGCATTCCGCCGGGCGAGAACTGGGAACAATTTCTTGAGGCTCTTCACGAAAGACGACCGTAATTGAGGCAGTCACCCTGGGTTGATTGAGAGTGTTGTTAAAGGAAAAATGCGCGGTGTGGATTTGAGCAGGAGGAGTAGAAGGAGTGGGGGAAGCAAAGCGACGGCCCGAGCGGAGAAGGCGCCCTCTAGGTTGACTGTCAAAGTGGGAGATAGACGCAGAGGAGGTGCCAGAGGTGGAGGGAGAGCGTCGAATTTGGTGCCTCGTGGAGCCTCTTCGGCAGCGCATTCTCTGCCTGAGGCGCGACATAGTCGCACTCGAGGCAGCAGGGCAGGGAGGCAAAAGATGGATAGAAGACTGAGGCGAGAGGGGCAACAGGGTGACAAAAGAAAGCTTGCAGGAACCAGCGTCGGAGAAGTGGAGATTTTCTCCAAAATCCAAACAACAATTGAGACAACTCCTCTTACCAGTTACAGTGCGAACATTAGAAAGCCCTGCTCCTGGAGCGCACCACAGATTCACAGGCAGGGGAATTCTGTTCAGACCAGAGGGACGTTCCATAATAACAACCCATTCTACTGTGCAACTATGAATCGACTGCAATAAACCACCATAAGTATGAACTGGAGGCTGAGTCATGTCGCGGCATGCGAATGTGTATCGAGGAGCGGGACTATGGTTTATTCGAGCACCAGGAGTAAATGGCATTAAACGCCGATCAGTCGACATTAAGAACTGAATGACAACACTCTTGTGGGTGGGCCAGTGGCTTCCCCTTATGCCACACCCCTATCCCATCACGTTAAACACTACCAACTTCACCCGCATCCGGGTTCTCATGTATGAAAGTTGATGTACCATTGAAAGTTTAATAACTATAATAACTATATGTATATATGTATATATATATATATATATTTTAATTTAATGATTAATAATAATTAAATTAAAATTCTTAAAAGACAAAATAAAAGCCTAATAATCACGAACTATTATGATAATTTAAAAATATAGAACTCAGGCTGAACATAGTTACAAAGATACCAAGAAAAGAAGAGTGCATGTGCATGATAACCTCTTTCTTTACAACTTATGAATGCCATTCTCAATGAAGACTCAAGACTCAACTGGATTGGATTGTGTATCAAAACAGTAGGAATGAATCAAATTTCAATGAACATGAATAACTTGATCGAGAAAATTTATAGGGAAAGGTAACTTGACTATCAATCTACTAAACTTCACTTCCATGATTAAAAAAACACCCCCACCTTCTCAGTGGTCCCATCATGGTCCACCTATTGAAAAACAACCAACAAATATTATTTTTATATATTTTTGCATGGCCATTGGACAATGATTTACTATGGTTTTCCCACTAAATTCCAATGGATGATTATTCAAAAATATTGAGAATTAGTTTAGTCTCAAGGCATAGCCAAGAGTCTTAATGGATAATTATAGATTACCTCTCCATTGGATGATTGTACATTTTTCATCTACTTTTTCACGTGAGTTTCAGTTGATGCTAGATCTTTGCCTTCTATTTCTTTAGTGAAGCTAAGAGTTAACTTTGATCTTACATTAATAACTATACTTGCATCAATATCCATGCTTTTATACTTCCCCACTATGGTCAATGTTGATGTATGGCCTTGGCCCATTGATCTTACAATTAACTCACTATTCATATTCAATTTTCTCCAGTTCAACCCAATAAAATAAGGAAAACAAAAAATGAAGTCCTGATTTATCTTTCCAGTGCTCCTACATAATACAAATACTCTTAAAAACCAATTAATATATAAATTGTCATCATTCACGCTAAAATCAGTTTGAATTTTTATAATGAATCTACTTACAATTAATAGATTACATTGCTCACAGAAAAAGAGATAATTTAGAACTATGATTTCATAATAATAAATTATCGGGCTCCCACAGGGCGATGAACTTGGTCGGATGTGACCCTTCTGCAGCAGCTCCTGAATCTACCTCTTGATTTCATTGTTCTCCAGAACAGAGCACCGATAGATCGGTCCGTTGGGTAGTGGCGCACCTGGGGTCAGATCAATCGGGTGCTTGACTTGACAGTGTAGAGGAACCCCTGTGGGTGAGGTGAAAATGTCCCCGTACTCCTCCACAACCTTATCCATTTGTTGTTGTCGTGCAGAGGAGCCTTTTCTGGAGGTCGTGGCCATAGTCTTCTTCTCGCCCTAGGGGCGGATCATCAGGAAAATGAATTTCCTGGTTTGGGAAATGAGCTTATTGCATTGTTTTGCAATAACCAAAGAGATAGTAGCAGGAGGTGGTACCTCTGGTATCCTGTACAACTTATTTCCCAAAGTAACAATAACAGCACAAGGCCGAGACTCATACACCGCATGATGCTTCCACAAGTATGGTTGTCCTAATAATACATCAGAAACATCAATAGGAACAGCGTCGCATAATACCTCATCCGTGAAGGGCTTGATCCTATAGGGAAGGCGGCACTGCTGGCTGACGCGGAGATCTTGTATGGATGTGGGTGAGCTGTGGTCGGCAAGCCCAACCACTTCACGGCATCTACCGAAATGAGGTTCTTTTGGCTCCCATTGTTGACAATGAACTGTACCGGGGAGCCCTTTACCCACATCTGGGAGTGGAAGAGATGTTCCTCCTTCTGGATCTTTGTAGTGGCAACAGTGGCATTGGGCTCCACATCAATAATCTGTTTCCCTTTTTCATTCCCCTTGTCAGGTTCTGATTCAGAGTCATAGCATGCATCTGACTCAGAAGCCCGCATCTCGGCCACCAGCGACTGCTTGGCCCGACACTCACTTGTGTTGCGAGTGGTGCTCTTAATATGGAACTCACACCACTTTCCCATGTCCTTCTTTGGCTTTGCAGTGTTGTTCTTTCCTTGTGGCTTCGACAGGTTGTCTTGAGTCACCGTGCCTTGGCTCTATCCTTTGTTCTGTGGTTTGGGAGCACCTTTCCCTTGCTTTTGATTCGCAGATCCAAAGTCTCGCTTCTTCTGTTTGAATTTCTGCTCAATCTTGGCAGCATACAGGTATGCCGTACCAAGCGAGGAGATGTCGAGGAACTCCATTACCTCCTAAATGTATCTGTGCAGAAAACTGCGATACTTTAGCACCAGATGTTTCTCTGAATCTTTGTCGAGGAACTCCATTACCTCCTAAATGTATCTATGCAGACAACTGCGATACTTTAGCACCAGATGTTTCTCTGAATCTTTGATACCCAACTTGGTGCGCAGGGTATGGAATAGATTTGTCAGCTCATGCACATCTTGATCCCTTTGTTGCCGTAGCATGGTCCATTGTATGTACTTGTCCTCATAGCTCCCCACGGGATAGTATTGTTCCTTGACAATGTCTCGGAAAGAATTCCAAGTGGGTACGACCGAGAACAAAGAGGGTTCTGTCTCGTCCTTTTTCTCACAGTGGCTTTCTCACCAGTCCTTGACATGGGGGGCAACTTTGAGGAGTGCAAAAATAATCTTCTCCCTATCGGAAAAGTCATGAACCGAGAAATATCCTTCTAATAGATTCAACCATCCATCTATGGCATCTGCATCTATTTGACCCTCAAATATGGGAATGTCAAAATTTACTTGTACCTTAAAAGGTGTCACACCTCCAAAGTGGCTGCTGGATGTAGATGCGCCACCAGTGGGCAGCCGTTGAAGGATCTGGGCAAATTTATCCATCATCGCGTTCCTTTGTTTTTCGAGGCCCCCCTTGAGCAATATTTTGATAGGATCTCTTGCTCCCTCATCTTTCTTTTCGTCCCCCATGGGCATCCGTCGGGGTTTGCGAGGCTGATCTTGCAAAGGTTCCACCAAATTGAGCCCTAACTCCTTATACCCTGACCTCATTGGGGACATGCAAAGAAGGATCGAGAAAAAGCAGACCACTCTGATACCATTGATTCAGATTTATGCAGGAATTCAACAAAATAAACACATAACCATAAATACAGAGATGCAGTGGAAATAAAACTTCATTTTATTAATATCAAAGAACTGAAATTTGCTTATAGACAGAATGGAAATAAAACTAGCTAGGGCGCTGGTAGCTATCTCTGAGGAGAGATGAGGCAGCTACAGGCCTTTGAACTAGGTTACAATGAGGCTCGAGGGCCTATTTATTATTGAGAAATAATGGAGAACCCTAAACATCCAAAAACCAAACCCTTGGAGATGAAGTGCCAAAACTATGGGCCTCGTTTGGGTAAATTGGTGTTTCAACTTCCCAAGGACGTAACTTTGGCATACTATCTCTGTTTGACGCACATGATACATCATTAGAAAGATCTATCTAAGGACTACAACTTTCGCCACAAATATAATTCCAGAACAAAATGATACATAATGATATTCACTAGAGGCGCAATGCCCAAAAAACGTCGTTTAGGGCCTCAAAACAGCTCCAGAAGTTCAGGACCCGAAAAACTGCTAAAAATAGTAAGTTGTGCCGAAACTGAAAAACTGAAAGAGACAATGGTGGGTCCCCAAGTGGAATAGGCGAGTGGCCACCAGTGTCCACTTGGATCATTGAGTGAGCCAAAAAAGTAACTTTCCTTACTTTTTGAGTACAACCTTGCAATTGCGAAGAGGACTAGTGTTGCAAAATTATTGGTAAGTGGAAATTAAAGGGCGTAAGAACGTTTTTGAAAAAATTTCAAACGTCAAAATTAAGTCGTCTATCCTTCCTAGCACCTCATGGAAAACGGGAATCTGCAAATTCTAGTCGTCAAATATGTGCAAAATGCCTTATGACGGGCAAAATGGAGGACTAGTCCTATGCTGCTACATGAGTTAGGGTTTCATGTGGCAACAGGGAACCTTGTATAGTTTTTCAAGGATAGGAAAGGAGAATATTGTCAGTTAATCATCACTTGAAACTTCATCACCATTTGAAAATTGTGTCCTAATTTGAAATAATAAGACTACCCAACTATTTCATTATTTAATTTTGATTGTGTAATACAAAAAAATATCCTAGATAACTTAAATAATGTAAGCACTTTTGCAAAAATTTAGTGGAGAGAACCTTCAATTACATTTATTTTGAAGTTCCACTCGCATTTTAAGCCATTTTAATTAGTCTTTCATGGCTATTCTAGTAAAAATTTCAACCTCTTGTAGAAATTTGTTTGTCACTTGTATTAGAAATGCAAAAATCAAATGTAAATAAAAATGATTTGAAATGCTAAAATTCAAATGCGCGCTACATAAAAATGATTTTTTTAAAAACTACATTAATGTCTGATATCACGCGCGCATTCGCCCTCAGCTCTTGCAGAACAGCATTCGCCCTCAGCATTCGCCCTCAGCTCTTGCAGAACAGCATTCGCTCTCAACATTCACCCTCAGCTCTTGCAGAACAGCATTCGCCCTCAGTTCTTGCAAAATGGTAAGTTCTTACTACAGGCCCTTCCTCCTGTAGTAGGGTTGACCCTATTTGGTTTTTTTTGGAGCCTCTGAGAATACAAAGGTTGTGATTGATTACGGGGCACTGCCTATATTTGTGGAACTTCTTGCCTCTGGGAATGATAATGTTCGAGAACAGGTAGCACGTTCATTTTAGAGGCATAAAATTATTCTTCCCAACTATCTTTATATGTTTGTAATTTTGGAATTTGATTTAAAAAACTACTACCCAACTTTGAGTTCAAATGGTGTTCGTGTAAGGCTGTTTGGGCAACTTTGAGTTCAACTGGTGTTCGTGTAAGGCTTTTTGGGCTTTGGGAAATATTGCTGGAGACTCTGCATCATTTAGGGATCTTGCCCTCAGTTATGGAGCTCCGAGGCAGGTGCTTGCCCAGTTGAATGATACTGCCAGAATTTCAATGATACGAAATGGTACATGGGCTCTGTCAAATTTTTGCCGTGGTAAACCCCAACCACTATTCGAACAGGTAAGCAGAACAAATTTTCTGCCTCTTCTTATTAGTTCGCATATACTGTGGATTTTTTTTTATAGATCTTGGTGCTTGGTAGATTTGGACGTAATATGGACCTAGGTGCTTGTTCATTACAATGACTCCGTCATCAGGTTTTAGAAAATGATCATAAATTTGGGTTTCACAAGGGGATTACCCTTGCTTGCAATTATCGATTATCAATCACATTCAAAAAAAGTCTTTTGTAGCATTGCTGAGCTCTTTGTAGGTGAGTTTCCGAGGCAATTTCACAATATCTGAACTAAATTTGTCTGTCCTTTTCAATACTCTGCGCTTGTAACAGAACCAGACAAACAATCTAGTGGCCAATGCAACAACAACAACACCTCCTGTTGCAATGCCTGCAATTCACCCTCTCTACATGCATGAATGACTATGGCACCCTTTTTTGTGAACAGGTACTGGAGCTGAAGGTACTGGTTTCCATTAGGATCGTGGAATTCAACATCCAAAATAGTATCAAATTCCACTGCAATAGTATTCCCCAGCGAGGGCAACAGTTCATTGAGACCTATTGGACTCATCACCCCCAAATAACCTCCAGGGCTACCCAGAGTGTGATCATCTGGAGCAATAAAAAATGCTCATCCATCCCCAATTGAAACAAGAACAAGACCCACATTGGTTACAGAAAAGGAGAAACACGTTTTGAAAGAAGAAGAAACTTTTGTATTAGGGTCCAGAAATCTAACTGGTCTATTGTACAATGCCCTACCTGCACTTCAAATTGGTACTCCCAACTCCATGCTAAGGCTCACTGTGTCATTCTTCATATGAGCATATTAACCTGAAGTTTGATTCCAAAAAACCCAAGTCCCCTGTTCTATGCCCAAGACCTCTGTTACAACGAGTAGAGTTCTGAGCGAAATACTTCACAATAGGAAGCAAAAAAAACATCGCAAAATTTCTCCGCTTTAGACTGATAATTTTCTGTTTGAAAATTCAACTGTGGACAGTAAAAACATAATATCAAACACAACCAATCAACAATGGAATTTGAACATGAGGATTTATAACCACAGAAAACCCTCTCCAGGTTAAAATAATTCCAGAATGGCTTTAAGATTACACTAATGAGCGCTTACAACACCATAGCAATTACTGTCACAATGAAATCTGCTGGAAGCAAAGCCCTTGTACAGTTTCTACATTTCCACAGTGGAAGCAAGAATCTTGCTATCTCTCATGATCTGGTTCTGTGGTCAAATCCTTTGCTATGGCTGTCTTGTTCTGCTAAACGTGGATCTGTCTTAGCTTTGGCTCTGGTTCTCATTTAGGATCGTGGCTATCTGATCTTGCCGTGGCTTTGACTATACAAACTTGTTCAATAGGAAAATGTTGACTCTGCTATATATAGGAGCTTCAATGGGTGCTCTCAAACACTTTTTTGGGCAGCTTTGTTTTGTCTTTGATTCAAGGAAGAACTATGTTGGCCTTGGTTTTTTAGTCCTTGGAACTTAGTTCTCTCATATTTTCCATCCTATCCCCAGTTTTCTACCGAGAAAGACATAACTTCACGATATCAAAATTGACTATTTTTGGCCATTTATCTTTAGTAATGTTACAAATTTAATTTGGTGCATTCGTACAGTATCTAAAGAGCACTCTCAAGCTGTTATTCAGTATTTTAGCATAACTACTACATTTAACTTCCATGCTCTAATATTTATATCAACCATAAGCATTCTTAAGGTAGTTCCACGTTTGTGAAGCAGAAGGAATGCTTCTGACAGCTTCTTATCATAGTGGTACAATTTTGTTCGCAGTTTATCTTTTATAAACCTCCAATTTTCCAAACGTAGTAGAGACTACATTTTGCATCTGAAATTTTGGAAAAATCTGTTTAGTATTCTACAGAAAATGCATTAAGAATAAAAAAATCCCACAATTTGTAAAAAGCCCACAATTTTGTAAAAAGCCCACATTTTGTTAAAAGCTCACAATTTGTAAAATGCCCACTTTTATTTTCTTTTTGCTTATATATTGAGCTCCCATTGAGTTCAACAAATCTTGTGTTTTCTACACCATTGAGAGAGATTTATTGTTTTCTTTATAGGATAATTTGCATCAATGGAAGAAAACATTGGAGCTGGAAAAACAATTCAAAAGGGTGAAAGGGGTGATGGCGGAGTTTATTGCCCTTGTAAAAAATGTTGTATGAGAAATAATGTTAGAGTTTTAATAGCAACAGCAACAGTGCATTGTAGGAAATATGGGCACATTGATGGTGGATCGAATGACTATCGTCCCATGGTAATTAATTATCTATCTTCATTTTGATTATATCGTAAAATTTTATATTATTTTAATATTTTTATATGCGCACTAATGTTTAATTATTAATGTTTGTAATTTTCATAAAGGCATAGTTGCCCCCCAACTTTTTGCAGAGGATCAACCAGCTTCCACAACTAAATAGTAGTAGATTAGATGATGTTGCACCAGTACAAGAGAATATTGCAGCAAATATTAGTATTGGAAATGATGTTGTACAAGGTGAAGAACATGAAGCGAATGATGAAGGTAATTTTAATGATCCCATGGAGGTAGATCATGATGATAGTAATGAGACAGTTCACATTAATGATGGGACAAATCAAATGCTCCAAGACTTGTATGGTGAGTCAGATGATGATGGTGGAGATAGTAGTGACGGTATTTATGATGTACCTCTGATTGAAAGGTCAAGTGAACGACTTTTTAAACACTCAAATGCAACTCTTCTCTCTGCTACATTGCTGCTGGTGAACTTAAAGGTTATGAATAATTTGTCGAACAGATGTATGACACAACTCCTAAGGTATGCAATATGTATATATGATCACATATATGTAAATGTTTATTATTTTTCCTTTTTTTAGTTGTAATAAATGTGTAAAATAATAAATTATATATAAGTTATTATTTTACACATTTATTACAACTAAAAAAAGGGAAAATAATCAACATTTACATATATGTGATCATATATACATATTGCATACCTTAGGAGTTGTGTCATACATCTGTTCGACAAATTATTCATAACCTTTAAGTTCACCAGCAACAATAGCAGAGAGCTGGTAAACTTAAAGGTTATGAATAATTTGTCGAACAGATGTATGACACAACTCCTAAGGTATGAAATATGTATATATGATCACATATATGTAAATGTTGATTATTTTCCCTTTTTTTAGTTGTAATAAATGTGTAAAATAATAAGTTATATATATATATCATAGTTATCAAAACCGGCCGGTCAGGACGGCTGCCGGTTGGAACCGGCCTTGCAACCCGGTCAATAGCCTATTCTCACCTGTTTTGGCCGGTTAACCGGACCTAACCGACCGGTTAAGTAAGGAACCGGCCAGTTTATGCATAAACCGGTCAGTTCCGTACTTAACCGGCCGGTTAGGTGCTCCTCCATGAGTTGCAAATTCCTCAGTGTCTCCTCCATGAGCTGCAAATTCCTCTATTATACTAGCAACAAACTTGTCTAATAACTCATACTCAACACCTTATAGTAGCAACAATACACATGATGACTGATAAATACAAGGCTGGCTAGCATAAAATCCCTGGCAGCATGCAACTCATCAATTGTACTTGATGACAATTTCTGTTCTCAAAAAAATCAGCAGCAACCTTATTTCACACTCAGCTAGGAACTGTCAGACCCTCTCTCTCTGCTCACACATAGTAGCAGCATAAATACAAAACCTTTCACACAGCATACAATAAATTTGATCATGGCATCAATACTGATGCAAATGGTCTGACGCCACTCAAGGGACAACAACATACAACCTAATGAAAATGTGACTGGCAATAATAAATTGACCACTAGAAAATTCCCGCTTGGAAATGCACTAAACTGGCTACCGAGTTTTCTGGGTTTTAATGAATCTTTTCAGTGATAAATTTTGTCAAACACATTGTGAGCAGACTGCTGAAGTTGTAATGCTCTCTCAACTTGTTACAAATAACACTAATAGTGGGTTTCATAAACTAATTCAATACCTCTAAGTGTTGTAGATGTTTTTCTAGAAATTTATTGGCAAGCAAACATAGATAATGAAGAATACAAGATCTTCAAAATGCTGGTATGATATATATATATATATATATATATACTGAACCCATAATTGTCTTTAAGGCTGATACAATGAATTGACAACAGATCTGAGCAGGGACAGATTGTATATTATAATATTAACTCAGCAATAAAACACAGTGAATAATATAAGAGAAACCTGATACATTACTTCAACAATTTTTCTTATGTATTTTTCGATGATATGTATTGCATTTGCTGCCATTTTGATATATTCACCTTTGCATGGTATATAAATGAGCAAACTTTTCATATTTTGTCTCTATTGGCTTGGAATCATGGTTTCAAATCTTAAAAATAGTTTTTATTTATTTATTTATTTTTCATTTTATTAAAAAATAATTATTTAATGTATTTTTTTTAAAACCGATTCATTGAGATCTGATCGCTACCGGTTAGACCGGTTCCGGTTCGAAACCCGGTTCATTAGCTCCACCGATCCGGTCACCGGTTCCGGTTTTAATAACTATTATATATATATATATATATATATATATGATTAATAATCTTTACAAGACACTACTTTTTGTTTCTGTTGTAGATTGTTGGGTGAATATTTGTTACCATCGCTAAATACTTTACCTCGAACATATCGAGATCTACGTGCTATTATGAAACACTTTGGAATGGAATATAACACTATAGATGCATGTCCTAAAGATCATATTATATATTATGGAGAACATACGTTGAAAACAGAATGTCCGAAATGTGGTACGAGTAGATATCGAACAGATCAACTAACCAAAAAGGTGCCTCAAAAGGTTCTTCGTCATATTCCCATAATTCCACGTTTGCAGCGAATGTTCAGGTGTAACAGCATAGCAAAGTTTATGGATTAAAATGCAAAGAATAGAAGTGGAGATGGTGTTCTTCGAATGCCTGCAAATGGTTCTGCATTTAGAGAAATCGAGGAAAAATATGTAGATTTTAAAAATGAACCTCGTAATGTCAGGCTTTCATTGGCAGATGATGGTGTTAATCCATTCGGAGAGCTTAGATCTACTTAATCAGTGTGGCCTATTTTCGTTATCAACAATAACATTCCTCCTTGGATGTCAATAAAGAGGGAGCACATAATGTTGACTATGATTATTCCAAGTATTTGATACATTATTTCTTTGAATGTAACATTTTCATTTCTCTCGTTGTTTGAATAAATATATATTTTATTTATTTACTTACTTATATATACATATATCATGGGAGTAATTATTATGTTCCGTAATTTTGAACAATTAGGTAAGTACCAGGTCAAAGATATGAATGTATATATTGATCCTCTTATCGATGAGCTAATACAGTTATGGCATGGCATCACTATTTATGACATCACTAAGCCAATCAAGTAGAAGAGATTTCAATGTCGTGGAATGCTTGTATGGACAATTCATGATGCCCCAGGACTAACACATGTTTGTGGTATGTAATATTTCATTGCACTTTAATATGATACATAATTATCTAAATTAGATATACCATATTGCATGTTTTAAAAATGATCTCATAGTATATTAATTGTTATTGATCCATCTATTGCAGGTCTTCAAACAAAGGGTAGATTTGCATGTCTAGTTTGTGACCCTAAGATGAAGTATCGTCATTCACCAGACTTAAAAAAGATGGTGTTTCATGAGTTTAGGCACTTCCTCCCTAGGAACCATAAGTATCGTACTACTGAAAAACATCTTTTCAATGATAAAGAAGAAACTAGATTAAAACCACGAAGAATGACACCTCAGTTGTGAATGTTGGAATATAACAGAATTAATAATCGTCGAGCAACTGGTACGTAATGTGTGTGTGTGTGTATATATATATATATATATATATATTATTTGTTTATGTAATGTTTGGAATTTTTGTTTTAACTAATGAATTTATTTTATTGTATTTTATAATTAATATTGTTCTGATTTATTTTATTCTTTGATATCAAGGTCATCGTCGCCGTGAAGGTACTAATATTGTACTTCCACCCGGAATGAAATGTTATCCTTCTCAATTCGCGAGGTTGCCCTACTATGAGGACCTAAAAATAGCTCATTTGTTTGATACAATGCATGTCGGGAAGAATGTGACAGAAATTTTATGGCGAACCATAGATGGTGCACATGATAGAGATAAAATTGACAAAATTTGTGTTGACATTGAAAAATCAAATCATGCAATGAAAAGTGTGATCGACGGATCAAATAACAATGGAGGTCGAAATTATAATAATATTCCATGGTTATTAACAGAACAACAAAGCAATGATGTAAAAGAGTTCGTTAGAAGAATTAAATTTCCAACAGGTTTTGCTTCAAACATAAATAATATCTTAACGAAGAAAGGTGACTTCAGTGGGGTGAAAACACATGATTGGCATACCTTTGTTAAGGTAATTTTTTTGGTATACATTTTTGTTTGTTATTGCTTGAATACATATTTTAAATTTTCCTTTTTTCTGTTTAATTTGGAAACCAATAACGATTCATTTTTTATTGTTATAGTATGTTCTACCTGTATCTCTCCCAAACGACTTCGACAACAATGTCAAAAAAGTTATATATGGTCTTAGTAAATACATGAGGTAAGTAGTTTTGATTTAAACGCAAAATCTAATTGCTACAATTTATTTTTGTACTTGATGAAATGATGTATTAATTTACTTGTAATGAAATATATATTATGTTTCATTGAAATAACCTTGCGTAATGATTTTCAGATGGTTGTCATTGAAAGAAATCCATCAAGATGAAATAAAGTATTGGAAGAGAGAAATTCCTCAGCTAATGTGTGAAATGCAAAAGTATCTACCTCCAACATTTTTCAATGCACAAGAACACTACTTGATACACCAAGTTGAGGAGATTGAAATGTGTGGACCAGTACACACAAGGTCAATGTGTATGGTCGAGAGGCACCTGAAATCCTTGAAGGCTTTGGTTAAACAAAGAGCATGACCTGAGGGTTCTATGGTGGAGGGATATGTGGTATATCAATCCATGGTGTATATTAGTCATTATCTTCCTAAATTAGCTGCGCCAGCCATGAAGGCGGTGGATTGCATTTGGGATGTGAACTCCATCAAAAAATTTGAAGAGGAGCACCTGTTGGGAAAAGGTATAATGAAGAAAGTGAGAGGTAAAAGATTTATTATGTATAATACATATAATGTTTCATTTTTTTACATCATGTATATGATCATTATATTCATTCAGGTTTTATTCTTTCATAGTTTATTAATTAATATAATTTACCATGGTTATAAGTAATATTTATTAATATTGGTGAATTATTGTTTTTTTATTCAGGTGCTTAAGATTATGAGGCGCTATTTTTATACATTGCAAACAATCTTGAGTGGATGAGTGAATGGATTGAAACATGTAAAGCACGTAACGATGGTAGGTTATCATGGCAACTACTGTCTGAATTGATTAGAGAAGCGTATCATAGTGGAGATGGGAACATTACGGACAGGGAAATCGATTTAGCATATGGTTTGAAAGATAGAAAGGTAAGCAATTAATTCACCTATTTATAATGTGACAAGAAGTTTGATTTTTCAGTTAATTTTCATGTTGTGTAAATTATATGTTTAATTATTAATTTAGAATGCATCTTTTTCATGTTTGTCATATTGCAGTTGAAACACCACAAGGCTATGTGGTGAAATGGTCGTCAATTTCGCGTTAAACAGTTGGATGATAACAGGAAAAATTCTGATAGTGGGATAACTGCAGTATTCCAGGTCACTAATGTTTCCTCCAGGAGTGACAGACATCCTCGAGAATCTGAAAATAGATATTATGGGTTCTTAGATGATATAGTTGAGTGTGACTTTAATTCCTTCAAAATAGTTTTGTTCGACGTCAAATGGTATAGGCTATGAATGAATGTACGTGATGATGATAGAACACTTATTCAACATGAGAATGGATTTCCAATGGTTAAAACATCGCAGTTTGAAGCAGGAAAATATCGCTATGTTTTTCCAAGCCAATGCGAACAAGTATTTTACTCAGAGGTTCCAGGTGAGAAGGAATGGTCATTTTCTATTAGATATGATCCAAGAGGAAGGCCAGTAGAGTATATTGTAGAGGAAGAAGATGATATTGATCAAGAAGAAGATGATGCAGTGGCAGATGAGCAGGAAGATGCATGGACAGACGAAGAAGATATCTTAGAAGATGAACCAGGCATAGGAGATGAGGCAACAATTATTGATGATGATGTCGATGAGGATATTATTGAAAATGACATAATTTATGATGATGATGACATGGTCGATCATGTCAACACCGTTTCTGAATCAGATGTTGATATAGATGTCGATCAGTTGGATGAAGATCAAGAAGATACAGAAGAATATTGATACAGATGTTATGTTCGAGTATGAGCTGGTATGTTATAAATTTATATTTTAATATGTAGGAATTATTGTATGTTGGGAAAAATACTGAGAGGGGGGGTGAATCAGTATTTAGGGCTGACCGAAAACTTTTCACCAGAGATCTTATTATGCTGTTAATTCTTTACTTGGATTATTGCATCATTCTTTTAGTAAACATGTGAAAAGAAATAACAGAATAATCCATTACACAAAAGGAACACATATGAACACCAGTATTTAAGGTGGAAACCCAATTTGGGAGCAAACCACCGCTACTATCGTCTCAGTCTTCAATATTTATTATAAAGAAAACATCTTACAATTTTGTGCTGGCGCAGACTCATACCAGCACGTAGGCACCAACCTGCAGAAGGCTTCAACCTTCTCTCGTTCTCCAGCCTCTCCTGGAAGGGAGCTTATACCCCCTGATTTAACACCAGCTTTAACTGGCAGAAAGCTTCCACTTCTATGCAGAAGACTTCAACCCTCAGATCCACCGAATTTCTTCAATTTCTTCATCAGACTTGCATCAGATCTTTATTATTTCTTTGCTGATCTTCCTAGATATTTTTCATTTCCTCGATCAACTCCATAGGTGCATCATGGATTCAGTGTTATCAGACAACAGAGTTCGATCATGAAGATCTCATAAAGAGATTTTTATTTACAATTCCTCTGCATGCACACCTCGTACTA